>CM031623.1:28273567-28301067 GCA_018398815.1 Conus ventricosus
CTTCTGGCAGCACAGACTTCATCTCAGCCTTCTTCTGGCAGCACAGACTTCATCTCAGCCTTCTGGCAGCACAGACTTCATCTCAGCCTTCTGGCAGCACAGACTTCATCTCAGCCTTCTTCTGGCAGCACAGACTTCATCTCAGCCTTCTTGGCAGCACAGACTTCATCTCAGCCTTCTTCTGGCAGCACAGACTTCATCTCAGCCTTCTTCTGGCAGCACAGACTTCATCTCAGCCTTCTTCTGGCAGCACAGACTTCATCTCAGCCTTCTGGCAGCACAGACTTCATCTCAGCCTTCTTCTGGCAGCACAGAGACTTCATCTCAGCCTTCTGGCAGCACAGACTTCATCTCAGCCTTCTTCTGGCAGCACAGACTTCATCTCAGCGGTTTGCTGATAGCCCGTCAAAACATCATGCTAACTGTACGTGCGGGTAGATTGATTGCTCTTTACCGCTCACCCGGGACCTGCTTGCAAAAGTCCACATGTATTAGCTCATGCTTATGTTTTGAGGATAGTTTGCCGAGAATCTAGACATGTCTGTCTGAAACAAACCATATGTTTCAGTCCACAGAAACCAGTTATCAGCACTATCCATCGCTCGGGGCCAGATGAACTCATCGAAGACTTGTACTACTGCATCCAAGCGAATATCCTCTCCTCTACTCAGTCATCCAAGGAATGTGCTGCGTCACTGGCCAGCTTGATTGCTAGTCCAGGGTGAGAGTGATGTGCCCGTTTAGTGGGTGTTGCAGGGATGAAAAATCCCAGGAAGTGAAAAGCGATGGTGGTACGGACAGTGGAGATATCTATAGGATTCTTCCCCTTGTGCCACCCCGGGCCTGGTGTCTTTGCCTTGTGTTTTGACGATGGCTGCATGTTGTGCACGCTTGCTTGCTCTGCTCTGCTCTGCTTTGCTTTGCTCTGCCTGTTTGTGGTGCTGTATGTAGTTGTTGCCTGGCACAGGTACTGACATCAGCGGGGCATCCTTGCGGTGTTAGTCCCCTGGCTCGGCATAGCCTCTTTCACTTCAAAACTGATTGTGTGTGGTTTCCAACCACATCCTCCCAGAGGTGACCCACGGTAACTGGGCAGCGTGAGCCCCCAGGCTAAACACGGCGGATCTAGAGGAGTCAACATCGATAAAATAAAAATTGTCAAACCAAGCTCCAACACAGATGAGGATGCAATTCCCCAACGGCTGTGAAGGCGGATGAGAGCGACGCCCTGCTGCAGTTCACAGTAGTGGGGTGTTAGGGCTTGCCTACCTACACATGCAAAGACTGGACGCCGGCGGACTCTGCGGAAGAAACCTTTATGGTTCAACGGAAGAAAGGCGGTTACAGCAATGCACTGTGGAGTGCACAGAGCTAGGTGAGGCACGTAGAACATCTAGGTCATCCACTGCATCCGTCTCCATCTCCAACCGTCTCGACCTTGTCTTGCTATTGGATACAGGTGGTGTCGGACGAGAGAGTGAGGTCGACGACGCGCAACTCTTCCTCACTTTAATCAAAGTCATCGCGCGTGTCATCAGTCATCCTTCATCCAATCCCTTATCCCAGGATGACTAGATGGTCGTCGTCGTGTCGACGGACAACAACACACATTGATGTGCCCGTTTTGTGAAATAGTTTCGTTTGAGTTTCCCTGTTTTGATTTTTATGCCTCTACCATTGCAGTAGGCATGCATGCTAAGTGTGTACGGTTTGACCAAGAGCTAGTTCAGATGCTTTTTTTTAACATATTGGTAAGCGTTTTAACGAGTCGATTTATATATTCACTTGTTTATGAAGTGTCTTGGTCTTGCTTTATTTCTTCCTCTTCTCCCTCTATAAAGCAACCGCCATAAATGAGTTGATGGTTTTTGGAGGTCTGCACAGTTGGTTATTTCCTTTAATTTATTTCTTGTTATATTGTCCTCATTTTTTATTTTTAACTGCATGACTGAAAGTATGCGCCAATTTTGTTTTTCATCCCAAAATATCTGACACAATCTTCCTTTCTGCGGTGTCCTCAGATGTAACAGATGATTTTCTGCCTGTCATTTTTGTCAATGGTATAAATTTTCATGGGCGATGATGATTCGAAAGCCGACCAAAGTTCGTCAGATTCATTTTGAGTATGACAGTTGTCAGCTGTTCTGAGCAAACGAAGTATTCACAAGCCAATGCTTTGTTGTATGTGGCATGTGTTATTTTTCTTCCAATCGTTCTCATGTTTCCATCCAGGCTTGTGACAACCACTGAGGCATATCCCTCCTTCTACAGCAGGCCAGATACTAGCCAGGATTCTGCTGAACCGCCACTTTGAGCAAGAGCTTTTGCCAGAGAGCCAGTGTGGCAACAGAAAGGACAGAGGAACCATTAATATGGTATTTGCTGCTAGACAGCTCCAAGAAAAATGTCAGGAACAAAATGCCGACATGTTCTCCACCAATGTCGACCTGACCAAGGCCTTCAATACTGTCAGTAGAGAGGGTCTGTGGAAGATCATAGCCAAATATAGATGCCCACCGAAATCCATCTCGGTGGTGTGGTAATTCCATGATGGCATGCAGGCCCGAATCCAGGACAACGGAGAGACATCTGATCCATTCCTGTCACAAATGGCGTAAAGCAAGCTGTGTTTTGAGACCTACTCCGTTCATCGTCATGTTCTCTGCAATGCTGACTGACGCCTTCAGAGAAGGACGCAAGGCATGACATCAGATTCAGAACAGATGGAAAGCTGCTTACCTCAAGAGGCTTCAGGCGAAAATCTAAGGTTGTGACAGACATCATCATCAGGGACTTTCTGTTTGTGAATGTCTGCACCCCCAATGCTGGCTCAGAAACGGACATGTAATCGAGCACGGACAAGTTTCCTGTAGCTTGCGTCAACTTCAGTCTCACCATAAATACAAAGAAGACATAATTTCTGCATCAGCCCACACCAGGCAGACCCTACGATAAGCCTTACATCACAGTCAATGGTGTGACACTCGCAGCAGTAAGCAAATTCACCAACCTTGGCAGCACTCTGTTCCAGAGTGTCACCATTGACGATGAAGTGGCGTAAGAATTGCAAAAGCAAGTGCAGCCTTTGACAGTCCACACACCAATGTTTGGAACAGAAGAGGCATCAGTCTCCAGACCAAGCTGAAGGTGCGCAGAACAGCTGTTCTCCTCACACTGCTCTACGCAGGGAAACGTGGACAGTGTACCCGTCATGGCAAGAAGCTGAATTCACTTCCATCCAACCTGCCTTAGAAGAAAGTTAAATTTAAGATGGCAGGATAAAATCCCCGACACAAACGGTGCTTGACCAGGCAGGCTTGCCCAGTATCCACAACATCCTAATGCTGTCTCTGCTTTCATGGGCAGGTCATGTAGCTTGCATCCAGACCTCTAGGTACCCAAGAACTCTTCTACGGTGAGCTGCAACATGGAGTACCTGCCCATGGAAGTCAGAAGAAACGCTTCAAAGACACTCAAAACATCTTGAAATCGTTTAACATCAACCCTGACACCTGGGAACAATCGAGCTAGATGGCGCTTCTCTAGCCACAAAGGCGCCAATTTATGTGAAAAAAGGAGGACAGCTGCAGCGCAACAAAAGAGACAGGCAAGGAAAGCCCGAGCAAGCAATCTAGAGGACGTCTCCCACATTCCCTGTCCAAGCTGTCACCGCACATCCCGTGCACGTATTGGCTTGATCAGCCACCTGCGTCTCCACAAATCGTCTCACCCCCCACAACCTCAAGATGACTGAAGTGGTCCTCGTTGACGGACGAACGACGAACGAACGTTTCTATTAAGTAATTGTTTCTTATGCAAATATTTGATCTGCACCCACGCCGCTCATTCCGACTCCCTCCACCATAGCTGCAGCCCGGCCCAACCCGCCGCAGTCCCGGTACCGCAAATCCACAGTCAGTCAATCAATGTCAAGTCGTCATGAGGCAACCCACCAGAGGAGACACTGCACTGCTGCCTAGTCAGGTCGGTGGTGTACAGCGGTGAGAATCGAACATAGGACTCTCCAGCCGGCAGACCGCGACACTAACCACTTGCTACGACGGCTGTTTAGCTTCCTGCAGATTGCTGTGGGCTTTGTTCGCTTTGTGTCAGACCAGTCAGGACGGGAAGCATCATTCCGGGTGATGAAGATACTGATGGCGCGACCTTTGTTCTCTGCAAGCGTGGTCAGTTCATTCTTTCTGTCTGAGCTTAATAAAGCCAGCTTGGCTTACCAACAATCGGAGCTCTGTTAGGGCGTGTCTGGTGGTTTTCATCTCGTAAACCGTATGTGTGTGCGTTTTTTTTTTTTTTTTTTTGTGTGTGTGTGTGTGTGTGTGTGTGTGTGTGTGTGTGGTGTGTGTTGTGTGTTGGTGTATGTGCGCGCGCGCGCACGCGTGCATGGTTCCAAAACTTTTTTAATGTGCAAGTATCATTTGGCAACGGTCTACTTACCTCCAAAAACCTGAGCCCTCCATCAGTTCACCTCCTTTCTAGTCCTCACCCGTCCCCTTTTTCCAACTTGCCCCCTTCCTTCCTTCTAGGACAGAGTTTCGGCTGGCTAACTTCACTCGTCCTCTCCTCGCAATTCCCCTCATTTTTCAGCATGATCAATCTCCCCCCCCCCCCCCCCCCCCCCCGCCTATTTCGCGGTCAAATATTGTCAATATTCAAGCAGCAGCGGCAGCAGCTGTAACAGTTGTAGTACCGACAGCAGCACACAGTGGTGGTGGTGGTGGTAGTAATAGGGACTGGTAATATTGTGCCAAGGCTTTATGGACAATGTATGCGCCATCCATGTGACAAATAATTTTGTTTTGTTTTGTTTTCTTTAACTATGATCTAGATGCAGCAAATGCTCGAAAACATCAAGGTTACATACAAGTTACTACAGTTTCACTGAATCAACTTCAACACTTGACAGACAGATAATGTGCCCTTCAGATGAGGTAGGCAGCAATGCAGGGTGAACTCTGGGAACAGGGGTGAGTTTTACGTTAATTTTGAAAGAGTCCAGTCTTGGTTTTTGACGAAGAGGAAGAGGAAAGGTTTCTCCCGCTGTGAGGATCCGCGCAACATGTCTGGTAGGACTGCTACATGCAGAGAAATTAGTTGCTTACTTTAAATGACATATCATAATGATAATAAAAATGATAATAATAACGGTAATGATAATGATGATAGCAATAATAACGATGACGATGATATTCATTGTAGTAGTAGGCATCCTTCAGTCTCGGAAGACTATAGAGTTGCGCTCTAGGTGTCTATCCTGGTACAGCGACGGTGTGGCTGGCCAGTCCGATACCGGAATGACAGTCCCTGTGGCAGAGGGCACAGATGAAGTCTGACGCTGGTCTGTCTGCCTGGGCTGCAGCCTTTATTCTCATTCTCTTTTCCAGAGCGCAAAGGCTGGGTAAGTAAGTATGGAGGGCAAGCAGCAGACCCCCCCCCCCCTCTTGACGTCACAATGATGTCACAATGATGACGATGATAACAGTAATAATGATAATAATAATAGTAATAATAATAAGAATAATATAAATGATGATAACCATAACATAGCATGTAAAAAGCGCCTTGCCAAACGTTTCAGACAATCTTGGGCAAAGGGCTGCCTACCTGGGTAGTGCCGACTAAAGAGCTGCCTGCCGGCGCCTCATTCAGTCGTTCCCCGTGTCATCCAGTCAATATCATTATATCAGTTTCCTTACTTCCTTCATTCTTTCAATTTCTCACCAGGGCGCATACTATGTGTAACGTGTCATCCATGCCAAACTGGTCTTCTCTTCCAAAAGTTGGTGATGGGATTTTGCATGTGTGCAAGAGGTTATGCGTGCGTTCACATACGGAACGTCGGTGTGTAATCTCGTTCGAAGAACTATGTGGGAAATGGAGTCAGAACCAATGTTAACACCGAGGGAAAAATCCCCCTGTACCGAGCAACCTCATGATCATCAAGATGACCAGTCCGGCGCTCTACCAACTGAGCTATTGCGGCCCCAGAATGATACGATGTTCATTCACACCATAGGAAAGATCGGCTGATACAGTGCTTGGGAAATGAATCATGAGGCCCACAATGATGTCACACGTGGCACCCAGCTGTATCAGGGACGCCTCCTTTGGCACTGGAACTGAAACTGACACCAGAGGTCACGGCCTCCGTGATATGGCCATGCACGTGGTCGTCAGCGCGCGCGCGCGCGCGCGTGTATGGTGTGTGTGTGTGTGTGTGTGTGTGTGTGTGTGTGTGTGTGGTGTGTGTGTGTGTGTGTGTGTGTGCGCGCGCACGTATTTTTGTGTGTTAATTATGCTTCTTTGCTTTGAATGAAAAACGTTCATATTCTGTTCATAATGTTTTCTTAAATGTCAGTACAACCTTGAGTTAATCTGACAATAAATTGGTTTCAGTCAGTCAGTGTGTGGTGTGTGTGTGTGTGTGTGTGTGTGTGTGTGTGTGTGTGTGTGTGTGTGTGTGTGTGTGTGTAGGCGGGTGCGACCTGCGCGAACAATAGTACACTCTACGGAACTTTCCGTAGGCGTACTCTGTGTGTGTGTGTGTGTGTGGTGTGTGTGTGTGTGTGTGTGTGTGCGTGTGCGCTCGCGTTGCGCCAGAGTGCAACCCCCGTGACTGATGTGACTTTTCCACACCATCAGATCTCTCTCTCTCTCTCTCTCTCTCTCTCTCTCTCTCTCTCTCTCTCTCTCTCTCTCTCTCTCTCTCATAATAGATACAGTATCTGCTGATAGACTGGGCTGTTATGCTTCCTATCTGCGCCAAAATCAAGAGAATAAGTCTGTTTGTCCATTGTTGCACTGCTTACTAGATATTTCGATCTGAATTTTTCAGAAAAAAGATATTGATAGTGACCGTCCTCTAATTAGAATTGGTTTTTTATTGTGTCGCATCCTGCCAAAGTGTTTAAACAATTTGTCGTTTTTGAGGTAAAGGCATTTAAGGTTAAAAGAATTTCTTGTTTCTTAACCATAAGAATATGTTCTCATATTATAATTTCCTTATTGTCAATACTTCCATTTAAATGCAGGTCTTTTTGTGTTTTTGTGTTTTCTTCGTACATTTTTATGTATAATGTACTCACCCTGGCCCTTCATTAGGGGTGTGATTAAGCGTGTGTACGCTGTGAATGATTAAATCATTCGAATCTCTGTGTGTGTGTGTGTGTGTGTGTGTGTGTGTGTGTGTGTTTATATAGACAGAGAGGTAGTGTATCTCTCTCTCTCTCTCTCTCTCTCTCTCTCTCTCTCTGTATATATATATTATATATATTTATATATATATATATCTTTACATATGTATATGTACATTTCATATATATATATATTTATATATATATACCCATATATACATAATAATAATAATAATAATAATATATAGATTTTATATAGCGCAATTCTTGGAATCAACTCATTGCGCTCTACAATCAATACTCATATACACAACGGGCTGCCTACCTGGGTAGTGCCGACTGAAGAGCTGCCAGCTGGCGTCATTCGGTCGTTTCCGTGTCATCCAGTCAATATCGTTCAATATCAATTACTCCTTCGTTCTTTCCATTTCTCACGCAGGGTGCATGCTATGTGTAACGTGTCATCCATACCAACGGCCAAACTGGCCTTCTCTTCCGAAAGTTGGTGATGGGATTTTACGTGTGTGCAAGATCTTATGCATGCGTTCACACACGGAACCTCGGTTTATAGTCTCATTCGAAGGACTGTATGGGAAATGGAGTCCGAACCAATGTTAACTCCGAGGGAAAAATCCCCCTGTACCGAAACGCCGCCGCGGCGGGGGTTCGAACCCGCAACCCCAGGATCACCAAGATTACGAGTCCGGCGCTCTACCACTGAGCTATTCCGGCCCCGGAATACATACATACATACATACATACATACATACATACATGCACATACACACAGAGATAGATAGATGTGTGTGTGTGTGTGTGTGTGTGTGTGTGTGTGTGTGTGTGTGTGTGTGTGTGTGTGTGTGTGTGTGTGTCTGTGTGTGTATAGTGTGAACAACTACATGGTAGAGGAGAGGAAAGCCAGTGTAGGTGAATTTGATAATCAACCCTTCAGCCTTTGAAAGACTTCATCAAAGTGAAAGACTTCATCAAACTGAAAGACTTCATCAAACTGAAAGACTTCATCAAACTGAAAGACTTCATCAAAGTGAAGGAAACGCGGTCAAAATCCATGGAATGAGCATTAAAGAGAAAGAGTGAAGACGCACAGATAATTTAGTCAAGCACTTCAATTTCTTTTCGGAGTGGGATGCTTTTTCAGTACCATGGCATACCCTACACAGGGAACATACATAGGCCACACCCTACACAGGGAACACATACATAGGCCATACCCTACACATGGAACACATATATAGGCCATACCACTACACAGGGAACACATACATAGGCCATACCCCTACACAGGGAACACATACATAGGCCATACCCCTACACAGGGAACACATATATAGGCACACCCCTACACAGGGAACCATACATAGGCCATACCCCTACACAGGGAACACATATATAGGCCATACCACTACACAGGGAACACATATATAGGCCATACCCTACACAGGAACACATACATAGGCCATACCCTACACAGGGAACACATATATAGGCCATACCCCTACACAGGGAACACATATATAGGCCTACCCCTACACAGGGAACACATACATAGGCCACACCCCTACACAGGGAACACATACATAGGCCATACCACTACACAGGGAACACATACATAGGCCATACCCCTACACAGGGAACACATACATAGGCCATACCCTACACAGGGAACACATACATAGGCCATACCCCTACACAGGAACACATACACAGGTCATACCCCTACACAGGGAACACAAACATAGGTCACACCCCTACACAGGGAACACATACACAGGTCATACCCCTACACAGGGAACACAACATAGGTCACACCCCTACACAGGAAACACATACATAGGTCACACCCCTACACAGGGAACACAAACATAGGCCACACCCCTACACAGGGAACACATACATAGGCCACACCCCTACACAGGGAACACATACATAGGCCATACCCTACACAGGGAACACATACATAGGCCGTACCCCTACACAGGGAACACATACACAGGTCATACCCCTACACAGAGAACACATACACAGGTCATACCCCTACACAGGGAACACATACATAGGCCACACCCCTACACAAGGAACACACACGTAGGCCACACCCCTACACAAGGAACACATACATAGGCCACACCACTACACAAAGAACACACACATAGGCCACACCCCTACACAAGGAACACATACATAGGCCACACCACTACACAAAGAACACACACATAGGCCACACCACTACACAAGGAACACACACATAGGCCACACCACTACACAAGGAACACACACATAGGCCACACCACTACACAAGGAACACGCACATAGGCCACACCACTACACAAGGAACACACACATAGGCTACACCACTACACAAGGAACACACACATAGGCCACACTCCTGGCGAGCAGGTGAGCAGACAGCATGGTTGGTAGACTTGCTAAAAGACTTGATGCGATAACATGGGCAGCCAGAGAACACAGCATCCAGGGAGAGAATGCTGACGCACAAACCAGGCGGCTGGTGGGGTCCTCGGAAAGGAAGTGACGGATGCAAGCAATGCCACCGGGTTCCAGAAAACAACTCCGAAAGACATGAGCTCCACGTTGTTGACAGTGTGACCCCCTGTCACAGCAGCCTTGCCCGCAGAAGAACTCTTTGTGTACGCTTGATCGTGAATCAGGGATGCCGATGTCTGTTTAGCATTCGTCAATTTGTTCAGTGAGGTGGGAGGTTCTGTGTGTTTACAATGTTGTATAGAACAAAAGTCGAACGTACTCCTGTGTGTGTGTGTGTGTGTGTGTGTGTGTGTGTGTGGTGTGTGTGTGTGTGTGTGTGTGTGTGTTCTCGGCTGAATGCATGTGTATTTCTCCTGTAATTTAGTTATCACAGAAAAGTAACAACAAAACAACAACAACAACAAAAATATCGCTTCACATAAAATGCCCTGATTTCCACCTGCCCCCAACGTTCCCTCCTCCCCCGCCCCAAACCAACCGATTCCAAGATCCTCTCACGAAAGAAAAAAAAATTCTACATTTCCTCACTTCGCACACAGTACATAGACATGTTTTACGGTGAAATACGATGATCAAAGGCTAACATTTAAAACATGAGAAAACAAAAAGGACAAAAAGGCGAAAAGGCAATGGCAACATCCACTTATGCGTGAAAATGAAATATCCACAAGAGAGAGAGAGAGAGAGAGAGAGAGAGAGAGAGAGAGAGAGAGAGAGAGAGAGAGACAGAGACAGACAGACAGAGACAGAGACAGAGAGACAGAAAGAGAGAGAGACAGACAGATAGACAGACTAGACACACACACACACACACACACCACACACACACACACACACACAAGAGAGAGAGAGAGAGAGAGAGAGAGAGAGAGAGAGAGAGAGAGAGGAGAGAGAGAGAGAGAGAGAGAGAGAGGGAGAGAGAGGGAGGGAGTACCATAACAACGTGTAAATGATTTGCGTTAAACTTGGACAGCAATAACAAAAACGTAAGTTATTTGGGATATAAGCTGTTTTGTACAGAAATAAACTGAATAGTCTTTGATATAAGGAACCGATTTTTAAAAAAAAGCAATTTTATGCATTGATGTTTCAAAGTGTATTGAACAGAGCGAACAAATAGCAAGTTGACACTCATTTGAAAGAAGGGTGTTTGTGTTGGCAGTTATCAGATGTGGAATTATCAAATCAGATGTATCTGACAAATTTCCGTAGCTTTTGAATACACACTATATGAAAAGAAACAAGTTTAAAATAAGCCACGAAGTGATTACCATCTGTCTTTCATACCGTCCAATTCAACAGTTCCACATCTGAGGACGGACTTTGGGTCATTGCCGTTTGCCTTGCCCTATCGACACGTAACCAGTCAATCGTTAAATTGATAATTATGTTAAAAACCAATATACAGACATGCTATCACCGTGCTTGTGGGGAAGAATGGGGTGATATATTTATCAAATGTGACTACACTGTAAAATGATCAGAGAAATCACAATATTGGGCCATTCCCAGTTATTACAATATGGCATTCCTAGTTATCATTGGTCGGAAACCTATCTTTTCAGACAAGATAGAGGCAGGAAACAGATCAAGATAACCCACGATATATCATGATCACAGATAACCCACGATATATCATGATCACAGATAACCCACGATATATCATGATCACAGATAACCCACGATATATCATGATCTAGGTGCGGAAGCTGGGATTAAAACGAGCAGTGAATGTTGCTGAAAAGGTCAAACAAACAAGTAAACAAACAAACCCCATCGAGTATGATTATCTCCAGGGGCAGTATGATTATCTCCAGGGGCAGTATGATTATCTCCAGGGGCAGTATGATTATCTCCAGGGGCAGTATGATTATCTCCAGGGGCAGTATGATTATCTCCAGGGGCAGTATGATTATCTCCAGGGGCAGTATCTGATTAACTCCAGGGGCCAGTCATTCATTCAGGACAGAACCCAAACTCCATTGCAGCGATGCATTAGATCAAGAACATCTACACTGGTGCAGACGGATGACAGATGATGCAATGACATGCCTACTGTACTGGTGCAGACGGATGACAGATGATGCAATGACATGCCTACTGTACTGGTGCAGACGGATGACAGATGATGCAATGACATGCCTACTGTACTGGTGCAGACGGATGACAGATGATGCAATGACATGCTACTGTACTGGTGCAGACGGATGACAGATGATGCAATGACATGCCTACTGTACTGGTGCAGAGGGATGACAGATGATGCAATGACATGCCTACTGTACTGGTGCAGACGGATGACAGATATGCAATGACATGCCTACTGTACTGGTGCAGACGGATGACAGATGATGCAATGACATGCTACTGTACTGGTGCAGATGGATGGCAGATGATGCAATGACATGCCTACTGTACTGGTGCAGACGGAGGGCAGATGATGCAATGACATGCCTACTGTACTGGTGCAGACGGATGGCAGATGATGCAATGACATGCCTACTGTTGGGTTGTTCATTTCATTTAGTGACGGAGTGATGGGCGTATGTTCATCCATGTGTTCACTTGTTTACTTAACACATTTTGACATCAAGCTCAGGCTACATTTCGCAAGCTGATCTCTTGTGTGAAGCAAATTTGATCGTAAAGAATTCCAAACTAGTCTGGCATGGGAGCTTGTAGATTTATGGATTTTATTTTGAAATATGGCGTTTTACCAGGCTCTTTCGGTGTTGAGATGTATTTGACATTTCCAGACATTCCATATCAACAGTTTCCCCTCTTTTTTCACTCACTTTGCTTTCTAAAAAGTGTTTACCTTTCTTTACTTTCATCTACTGTTTTTCTTTTGCTGCCCATTTACGTTTGTTTATTCTATAGTGTTGACACTTTTTTTCGGTCGTTATGACTTATAATACACCAGTTTTTGTTTTACAAACAGGCGACCACGTTGCAGGAAAATCTGTGGCAGTGCTGTATAAACACTATACACAGCGCAGCGAGTGACCACTGGCCGTCTGTTCTGCGCTGCCTGCAAGGCCTGTGTCTGTGTTGTTGGTGGCACCGCCATGTTGGTCATCACTCCTCAATTAAGCCATTACACGCCTGGACACATTAGCCACAATGAGTAACACCATCCTAAAGGTCGGATTTCATCGGCCTGAAGGACGTCATCAATTGAGTCAGCACGTGCTGAGTTAATGAACCTATTGAGAGATAGCTCTGTTGTGTTTGTTCCTGTCTTCCTTGGCAGAATTTCATGGTCTGTGTGTAATGATAGCTTTCATTGGGCCCCGCATGGTCTGATAACATGGACATCGAAACTACCCTTCATAGCCCTTGAAGGGCAAGACAATACACACCATTTGTGTGTGGTGTGGGGGGGGGGGGGGGAGGGGGGGGCATGCGTGCGTACGTGCGTGCATGTGTGTGTGTGTGTGTGAGTGCGTGTGTGTGTGTGTGTGTGTGTGCGTGCGTGCGTGCGTGCGTGCGTGCGTGCGTGCGTGCGTGCGTGCGTGCGTGCGTGCGTGTGTGTGTGTGTGTGTGTGTGTGTGTGTGTGTGTGTGTGTGTGTGTGTGTGTGTGTGTGTTTGGAGAAAAGGGGAAAGGGGAGCACGACGAAGGAGAAGGAGGCGTTAATATCTTGCAGCACGTCATTCTTGGGAAAAAAGCGGATTTATTTTTCTGCCGCTGTACTGTGTCTTTCTCGTCCTGTCCTTCTCTATGACACAATGCAATGTCTGCCGTTGTACTGTGTCTTTCTCGTTCTGTCCTTCTCTATGGCACAATGCAATGTCTGCCGCTGTACTGTGTCTTTCTCGTCCTGTCCTTCTCTGGCACAATGCAATGTCTGCGCTGTACTGTGTCTCTCTCGTCCTGTCCTTCTCTGGGGCACAATGCAATGTCTGCCGCTGTACTGTGTCTCTCTCGTCCTGTCCTTCTCTGGGGCACAATGCAATGTCTGCCGCTGTACTGTGTCTCTCTCGTCCTGTCCTTCTCTTGGCACAATGCAATGTCTGCCGCTGCACTGTTTCTCTCTCGTCCTGTCCTTCTCTGGGGCACAATGCAATGTCTGCCGCTGCACTGTTTCTCTCTCGTCCTGTCCTCTCTGGGCACAATGCGCTGTACTGTGTCTCTCTCGTCCTGTCCTTCTCTGGGGCACAATGCTACGTCGCCCACTCTGGCTCTCCTAGTTTACAGCCCACATGCAGGTCAGCCTCATGTCAAGGTTCCACAGGTCGCCGTGGGGCAACTTGCCAATAAAGACCCTGCGCTACTGCTGAGTGACCTTGGTAGTATTCAGTGGGGCCTGCTCCAGTTCAATCTATGGGACAAATTTATACTATCTTCTCAATGACAACAAATGCTTTGCCAAATCGCACATGAGTGAGCACCCCTTTCACCTCATCGTTTTCCCCCCTTTTTCCTCACAGTGCAACACTAATGTTCACCAGTCTGCATGAGATGTGAAAGAGTTTGATATAGCACATAACCAGAAGCAAATAAAGGGTGGGATTTCGGGAAATTCACACATAGGTCACCACGAGAGCCAGCTCGGAACGCATGATTGAAGGCTTCTTGTTGTTGTGTCATGGAATAATGATGGTGGAGCTATTGTGGAGTTCCAGCTTGCTGGGCGGCTGTAGGCAGAGCTACAGTCTACGCTGACCTTCGCGATATATATCAGCACCAACCAGGGCGGCGAGAGAGACACCTGTGGTGCTGGTCAGAAAACACGTCACATTCCAAGAGGCGCATTTATAAAGTTGATTGAACTCTGCCAATATGATCTTTTCTTTTGGGCCTACACTAAACAACATGTTTGTTTCAGAGTGATTGAAGATGTCCTCTGTGGAAAACACACTGCTGATGTCTGTTTCAGTGATTGAAGATTACCTTTGTGGAAAACACCACTGCTGATGTTTGTTTCATGATTGAAATGACCTTTGTGGAAAACGCCACTGCTGATGTTTGTTTCAGAGTGATTGAAGATGACCTCTGTGGAAAACACCACGGCTGATGTTTGTTTCAGTGATTGAAGATGACCTCTGTGGAAAACACCACGGCTGATGTCTGTTTCAGTGATTGAAGATGACCTCTGTGGAAAACACCACGGCTGAACTGGAGAACCTGACGAAGGACAACGGAGAGATTTCAGCCCGTGATGACGTCACAGCAGACAGGCTGACGGAGGACACGTCCTGTGCACGCAGACTGAGGAGATTTCTGCGGGTCAACCTTCTGCTGATTCTGACCTGTGCTGGCATCATCCTGGGCTTTGCCATTGGCTTCGTCGTTCGAGAATTTCATCCCTCTAAAGATGCTTTGATGTGGCTAGGTAAGCTGTTGACAGACAATGTTCACCTTCACCAACACGTGACTGACTGTTGACAGACAATGTTCACCTTCACCAACACGTGACTGACTGTTGACAGACAGTGTTCACCTTCACCAACACGTGACTGTTGACAGAGTGTTCACCTTCACCAACATGTGACTGACTGTTGACAGACAGTGTTCACCTTCACCAACACGTGACTGTTGACAGAGTGTTCACCTTCACCAACACATGACTGACTGTTAACAGACAGTGTGTGCACCTTCACCAACATGTGACTGACTGTTGAAAGACAGAGTGTTCACCTTCACCAACACGTGACTGACTGTTGACAGAGTGTTCACCTTCACCAACACGTGACTGACTGGCGCGGTCACAAACACACATGCATGCATACATAATTATATTCTCAAGCAAAAACGCACACACACAAACGCGCGCGCGCGCACACAATCACCTAGGCAGGCAGGCAAGAGGGTAGGCACGCAGATAAGCGGATATCACGCACGCATGCACGCATGCACACGTACACACACACACACACACACACACACACACACACACACACACACAGAGAGAGAGAGAGAGAGAGAGAGGAGAGAGAGAGAGAGAGAGAGAGAGAGAGAGAGAGAGAGAGAGAGAGAGATGACAATTTTGACAACTTGACAGTTTTCTTGACAATAGCCTAACTGGTCTTCATACCAAGGGGGCGATTAACAGTGTTCTTGCAAATGGCACACAAAAATACAACACAGACGCAAAGAAAGAAACGGATCAAAAAGGAAACTGCACTACAGCATTCTATCTGCAGTCAAAATAATCTAGCTTAATGAAGTACAGACGAAGCTAACGTCAACACTAAAAGATAATCAAAGACCATCCTACGGTAATCACGAGATCGTCAGATATTTGAAATTGTAACAATTTGTAATACTCTGTATTATAAGCTTTCCATCATTCACCTGTTCTTGTTCGTAATCGAAAAACTGCTTCACGGGGAAAGAATTTTCTTCCTCTGTTTATGTTTCGGCGATAAACTTCGCAAGCGATTTGATAGTATCTCCATCTGCAAATGAAATTATTCGAACTAAGTTATGTCCTTTCATATGAAGAAAAAGAAACACCCGAAGGTGCTGGGAGGACCCAGAGAAGCACTGTCTTCACCTGCCCTTAGAGCAGTCCTGTACCACCCCTGGAGGCCTGCGCTGTGTTGACGATGGGTACAGGCACGCGCAGGACACTCCATTAAGATATCAAGGGACATAACTGCTCCTGAACAGAGGTAAATTAGACTACAGGATGCAGCTCATAACAGCCCCAAAGTAGCATCCCCCATGGGTGTACCAGCCCGTATTTCATGACTGCAGAGCCCACCGGCGAAAAACACCACCCCCCCAGCTGCCGAGCACACCCCACAGACCCAACCACCCCTGCCCACGGACAGATGAAGACAGTGCCACTCCAGACACAGCCAAGCTTTCGCCATACGGTCTTATGTGCCCTCAAGAGAGAATCCAAAGTTGTAGTCTTTCCCACTGTCAACAGGACTTTCCCTGTGGTCAGTGGGTCTTTCCTCACCGCCACTGGACCTTTCTCCAGGGTCAGCCTAGTTAAGGCAAAGAAGAAAAAGAAAACACCCGAAGGTGCTGGGGAGGACCCAGAGAAGCACTGTCTTCACCTGCCCTTAGAGCAGTCCTGTACCACCCCTGGAGGCCTGCGCTGTGTTGACGATGGGTACAGGCACGCGCAGGACACTCCATTAAGATATCAAGGGACATAACTGCTCCTGAACAGAGGTAAATTAGACTACAGGATGCAGCTCATAACAGCCCCAAAGTAGCATCCCCCATGGGTGTACCAGCCCGTATTTCATGACTGCAGAGCCCACCGGCGAAAAACACCACCCCCCAGCTGCCGAGCACACCCCACAGACCCAACCACCCCTGCCCACGGACAGATGAAGACAGTGCCACTCCAGACACAGCCAAGCTTTCGCCATACGGTCTTATGTGCCCTCAAGAGAGAATCCAAAGTTGTAGTCTTTCCCACTGTCAACAGGACTTTCCCTGTGGTCAGTGGGTCTTTCCTCACCGCCACTGGACCTTTCTCCAGGGTCAGCCTAGTTAAGGCAAAGAAGAAAAAGAAACACCCGAAGGTGCTGGGGAGGACCCAGAGAAGCACTGTCTTCACCTGCCTTAGAGCAGTCCTGTACCACCCCTGGAGGCCTGCGCTGTGTTGACGATGGGTACAGGCACGCGCAGGACACTCCATTAAGATATCAAGGGACATAACTGCTCCTGAACAGAGGTAAATTAGACTACAGGATGCAGCTCATAACAGCCCCAAAGTAGCATCCCCCCATGGGTGTACCAGCCCGTATTTCATGACTGCAGAGCCCACCGGCGAAAAACACCCACCACCCCCAGCTGCCGAGCACACCCCACAGACCCAACCACCCCTGCCCACGGACAGATGAAGACAGTGCCCACTCCAGACACAGCCAAGCTTTCGCCATACGGTCTTATTGCCCTCAGAAGAATCCAAAGTTGTAGTCTTTCCCACTGTCAACAGGACTTTCCCTGTGGTCAGTGGCTCTTCCTCACCGCCACTGGACCTTTCTCCAGGGTCAGCTAGTTAAGGCAAAGAAAAAAAGAAACACCCGAAGGTGCTGGGGAGGACCCAGAGAAGCACTGTCTTCACCTGCCTTAGAGCAGTCCTGTACCACCCTGGAGGCCTGCGCTGTGTTGACGATGGGTACAGGCACGCGCAGGACACCATTAAGATATCAAGGACATAACTGCTCCTGAACAGAGTAAATTAGATACAGGATGCAGCTCATAACACCCAAAGTAGCATCCCCCATGGGTGTACCAGCCCGTATTCATGACTGCAGAGCCCACCGGCGAAAAACACCCACCCCCAGCTGCCGAGCACACCCCACAGACCCAACACCCCTGCCCCGGACAGATGAAGACAGGCCACTCCAGACACAGCCAAGCTTTCGCCATACGGTCTTATGTGCCCTCAAGAGAGAATCCAAAGTTGTAGTCTTTCCCACTGTCAACGGGACTTTCCCTGTGGTCAGTGGGTCTTTCCTCACCGCCACTGACCTTTCTCCAGGGTCAGCCTAGTTAAGGCAAAGAAGAAAAAGAAACACCCGAAGGTGCTGGGGAGGACCCAGAGAAGCACTGTCTTCACCTGCCCTTAGAGCAGTCCTGTACCACCCCTGGAGGCCTGCGCTGTGTTGACGATGGTACAGGCACGCGCAGGACACTCCATTAAGATATCAAGGGACATAACTGCTCCTGAACAGAGGTAAATTAGACTACAGGATGCAGCTCATAACAGCCCCAAAGTAGCATCCCCCATGGGTGTACCAGCCCGTATTTCATGACTGCAGAGCCCACCGGCGAAAAACACCACCCCCCAGCTGCCGAGCACACCCCACAGCAACCCAACCACCCCTGCCCACGGACAGATGAAGACAGTGCCACTCCAGACACAGCCAAGCTTTCGCCATACGGTCTTATGTGCCCTCAAGAGAGAATCCAAAGTTGTAGTCTTTCCCCACTGTCAACAGGACTTTCCCTGTGGTCAGTGGGTCTTTCCTCACCGCCACTGGACCTTTCTCCAGGGTCAGCCTAGTTAAGGCAAGCGATTTGATAGTATCTCCATCTGCAAATGAAATTATTCGAACTAAGTTATGTCCTTTCATATTATACTACTGAAAAACGATAAAGGTAAAACGTAAAGCTTCATATTCCCTACAGTCAAACAGAAAATGGCCTTCGTCTTCTACACCGTTTGAACATAAAAGACACTTTGCAGAAAGATTTGTATTAAACCATCTTCTCTTCGCAAAAAACCCCTAGGGTTCTAGTTCTAAACCATCCCAGATTATCCTGGTGCCATTTATGTGTTACTTCGTTGCGGTATTTCTCCGATTGGAATATGTCTTTAAAAGAGTTGTACCATATGCCTGGCTACATAAACGTTTTTCAGATAGTCGAATGAATTTTACCCATACCTAACACATTTACGTAGCTTATAATAAACAAAGGGAACCTGCGTGATTCTCCAAGCACATTTCATTTGAAGAGTGAAGAGGCATATTAAGAAATCTCTTGACTGCAAAAATGTGTATAATTTTCAATTTGAGAGAGGAGAAGAAGAAGAAGAAGAAGAAGAAGAAGAAGAAGAAGAAGAAAGAAAGAAGAAGAGAGAAAAAGAGAGAGAGAGAGAGAGAGAGAGAGAGAGAGAGAGAAAAGAGAGGAGAGAGAGAGAATTTTTTTTTTTGCTGTTAGCGAAAAAGCCCTGTTGGCAAAGGGGTTTACAATTAAAAGACTGTGGTAAATACATGTCATTGAAGAAATCGAACAGTTTAAGAAATAATTCTCAAATCTGCATTGGACAACACAAACACACCCACACACAAAGATAAATTTTTTTTACACACACGCACACGCGCACACACACAGACACAGACACACACACAGACACACACACACACACACACACACACACACAACACACACACACACACACACACACACACACACACACACACACACACACACACACACACACTCTCTCTCTCTCTCTCTCTCTCTCTCTCTCACACACACACACACACACACACACACACACACACACACACACACACACACACACACACACACACACTCCGCACAACTCATTGTCCATCTTCTTTGACCATCAAGCCATGAAAAATATAGAATAAGTGCCGAATGTCGATACATATATCGTCACAAAATTTTAGCTCCAGGTTTATTTGTGGTATTTGGTATATTCTCTCCGAAAATCACCAGCCTCTATGGTATATTTTGCTAACACAGTAATTTTATCATTCTTACTAGAAAGAATTGCGATGAGATCTTTTCTCTGTGCAGCTGGGTCATTGAAAATCTTGTGTCTGCGTAAGCAGGTCAATTAAAAACAATGTGTTTCGTCCTCACTGTTTTTCTGTCCCACACACATGGGGCGTTGTTTATTGTCCAATGCTTCAAACCATCATTTTGTTTACATCAAGGCTCAGAGTTCTCGTTCGAAATTTTGTTGAGTTTTTATTTATGACATTTGTTTCAAATAATCATAAAATACTTTTCCATTTCCAAGTTACTTTTTTAAACGAGAGAAACCATTCATATTTGTCGTATCCACCCATGCTTATCTGCCAGCTTTTCTGTAAGATTAAATTAAAAAGGTCCTTGAATTCGGAAATAAATTGTGCAGCATTGCATACTCCCTGACAAAGCCAAACGATACCAAAGCCATTTCCCCTCAGTATTTTCTTTACACAAACCCCCCCCCCCCCCCCCCCAATTAAATCTTCCCGTATCGTGTAGTAGCAAGAGCATTTCATACGCTTGACTGCAGAGCCTCGTCGTAGGTCAAAAAGTTCGTATAAATTGCAGAGAGAGAGAGAGAGAGAGAGAGAGAGAGAGAGAGAGAGAATTACTATGATAGTTCATGACTATGATTTATCGTCGGGTTTTGTTATCCACTCTTGTTTCCCATCTTGGATAGCTGTCTAAGGTTCTCTTCCATCTTGGATAGTTGTCTAAGGTTCTCTCCATCTTGGATAGTTGTCTAAGGTTCTCTTCCTCTTGGATAGCTGTCTAAGGTTCTTTTCCATCTTGGATAGCTGTCTAAGGTTCTTTTCCATCTTGGATAGCTGTTTAAGGTTCTCTTTTTTATATGAATGGAATGCTGTTCTTTTCATTGAAGTGACGTGTTTATTTTTCAATTTAATTTCACTGTTATGTCGAGTTTTCCACTTGACAAATAGACATGTTGATTTTTCCATTTAACTTGTCACCTATTAATGATTCAACAAATAAATGTGTAATATGTTAAATTTTCCATTGGCATATCTTAAAAGTTCATTTTCTAAATTAGATTTTGATCGAACCATTGCGTTGTTTTTTTTTAATGAGATTATGAGGCCTTTGACACGACAGAGGAACTGAAAATACACGTGTGTCAAGTCAAGTCAAGTCAAAATTATCTTTATTGAGGGTTAAAGAATAAGCTTTCCAGCTTTTTTTTTACATCCTGCCCTCATAAACAAGAAAGAAACTAATGCAATATACAACCACAAGCTCAAAACTATATTTTAAAAGCACACATTTTCTATCATGCAAATGCATAACTCTTCTATCAAATATGAAACAATAATGAAACTTTTGTTGGAACGTCAAGTTCAAGCAGGGGAGAGAGAGAGGAGCGTGCGCGCGTGCGTGCGTGCGTGCGTGTGTGTGTGCGTACATGCGTGCGTGCGTGCGTGCGTGCCGTGCCGGGTGTGTGTGTGTGTGTGTGTGTGTGTGTGTGTGTGTTGTGTGGTGTGTGTGTGTGTGTGTGTTGTGTGTGTGTGTGTGTGTCAAGTCAAGTCAAGTCAAGTCAAGTCAAGTCAAAATTTTATTTTCAGATGGAACATTGAATAAGCAATAAACCTGCTTTTTTACATCAAGCCATCCATAAAAAAAGTCGGTGAAACGACGACTAATCACAGAAATTTAAGAAAGTCAGAGATAACAACAAATAGAAACCAGAGAAGAAATGGATGGAGGGGGGGGGGGGGGGGGTAGGGGGGAGGGGGGGAGGGGAGGCGGGGGAGGGGGGAGGTAGGGAGTATACAAATAAGAAGGGAAAATTCCATAAAGTAGAGAGAGGAGAGAGAGAGAGAGAGAGGAGAGAGAGAGAGAGAGAGAGAGAGAGGAGAGAGAGAGAGAGAGAGAGATTGGTTATGTACAATATGTAGATTTTCTTCACAAATGTGCACGGTACGTATACTCTAAGAATACTGTCGACACTGACATACCCTTTCCTCTGAGGCACACACACTCATGCAGAGTATGTACATAGATATACATATACACGTGCATTACACTGTGAAAAACCTTTAAAACCATATTTCAAAGGGTTTGGGAAAATGTAAGTTATAAACCATTCATGAGATACCTTTTCAGATTATTTTAAACTGGATTTTATTATTTATACTTTTAAAGCGTGTTGGCAACTTGTTCCATACATTTCCACAGAGTATAAAAAACTAGATTTATAAAGATTATTTCTTGGTCTAGGAATAGATAAAAAATGATTGTGTCTATGGATGTTAGTTTTAAATGTGTCGCTTATCTTTTTAGGAGCATTGCCGTATATAACATTATGCATACACTCTGCCTTATTTAACAAAAGTCTGTTGTGGAAAGTTAATATATTAAGATTTTTATAATCTTCTGTAGTCAGAGTGCTTGATCTTAACAATACTAATTTTAGTGCTCTTTTGTACATTCGATGAATCATTTTTAAGTTGGTTTCACTGCAGCTGTCCCATAATGTCGATGCATAATCAATTATTGATAAAATGTGAGCACAGAAGAAAAGCTTACGAGAATGGGTATCAAGGAAATTCTTAATCTTGGCTAGCTGAAGTAATTTTTTGAAAGACGTTTTCCCAGTGACTTTGTATGGTCAGTCCACGATAGATCCTTATCAATTATTACACCTAGCATTTTATGTGAATCTACTTCTTCAATTTGTTTGTCAGATATAAACAATGGTTGAAATTTTGACTTCATTCTTTGCCGTTTTTGTCGAGCACATACATACATACATTTGGTCTTGTTTGCATTTAAGGACATATGATTCAGTTGCGTCCATTCAGTAAGTCCATGAATATTATCTTGTAGCTTGTTTGCTAGTCTATGGGTGTCTGAAACACTGGAATGGAGCGATGTATCGTCGGCAAACATTTCGCACTTACATTTAACATAAAAAGGTAAATCATTGATATAGATAGAAAACAGAAGAGGACCTAATACAGAGCCTTGTGGTACTCCGTATTTGACAGGCAAAAAGTTTGACATTTTGTTGTTAACTGTTACTGCTTGTTTTCTGTTACATAGAAAAGAAGACAAGAGATTAATGAATTCTGGATTTAATTTATTACAGTTCTAATTTGCGCAGTAGCAGAGAATGGTTTATAACATCAAACGCTTTCTCAAAGTCTAAAAAAAGAATACCAGTAAATTTATTTTCATTTATACTGCATAGAAGGCTATCAACGAGCTGTATGAGGGCTGTATGACAGGAATGATTTTCACGGAAACCAGATGATCTTCATTGAGTAAATTATTTTTAGCAAAGTAAGAATAGAGGGACTTTTGCATGTGCTTTTCAATAGGCTTAGATAAAGCAGATAAAATAGAAACAGGTCGATAATTTGATGGATTTGATGTATCACCAGATTTATGGAGAGGAATAACTTTAGCTTCCTTAAATTTTAAAGGAAAAGTTTGTTTCTCTATGCACAAATTGTATAAATACGTTAGCGTGTCAGAGATCACTGGGCATGAAAGTTTTAGTATTTTTACATCTAAACCGTCTAAATCGCGTGCACCAGATTGTTTTAAAGATGAGAAACTTTTACTGACATCCAGTACCGTCATTGGTTGGAGAGTAAAAGGAAAGTAAATATTCTTTGAACCAAGGTAATCTTTTAAGTGACTGAGATCATTTTCATTGGACCTGTCATGTAATATGATTTTATCTTTAATATTTGCAAAATGGTTGTTTAACTGATTTGCAGATACGTCTGTAAGAATTTGCTGACTTCTTGATGCCTGTTTATTATTCAACATGTTGATAGCTTTCCAGATCTGACGTGAATCCTTTGTAGAAATTAACATCTTTTGGAAGTAATTGCGTTTAGATTTTCGTTTCATTGAGTTTACCTTATTTCTTTGTTTTCGAAATTCTTTACTTGTTCCGAAATTGCTTAAATGATTTCTTTTATTAATTTCTATATCAATTGTGTTTGTTATCCACGGTGGTTTTGTTTCTTGTTTGACTCTTTTCTTTATGAATGGAGCATGCTTGTTATATACAGAAGTAAATGTACTGATCCAATATTCAGCTGCTTCATCAGGATCTCTTATTTGATATATGTAATCCATCTGTGCCGTGGCAAGGTCTGAAAGGAAATCTTCTTCTTGAAGTTTCTAAAACTTCTGTAATATATGATCTTATGCCCTACCTTTGGAACTTTAACACGGGTTTTGTACCAAGTAAGACAAACGGGATTATGGTCACTACATCCACATGGTAGGAGCACATACTTCAATAATAGGTTGTTTTGTGTTTGTGTAAATGTGATCAATTAAGGTACTTGAATGTTCAGTTACACGGGCTGGTTTGTCAATAAGTTGTTCTAGGCCGTGTAAAGTGTAGTTTTGTTGCCACTTGGGTTTGGGTTTCGTTAAATCTATATTAAAATCTCCCAAAATGATAGTTTCAAAACTTAGCATCGTTACTTCATCCATAAGGACACTAAATTTGTCTTGCCAGTCTGTAGTTTCTGATGGATTTCTGTATTAAATCCTGTGATTAGTGGTTTACTGTTTTTCATGCTGATTTCAATCCATACAGATTCAATGTCATAATTGTCTAGATTATTAAGTTTTTTGTAGTTTAACGAAGATGCAACATACAATAGTATGCCTGTGGTTTTGGGTTTATGTGGATCTAGTCGAATTATCTGGTATCCTGGCATATTCATACCAGCATCAGTTATTTGTGAGGACAAACGGGATTCTGCAAAACAAAATACATGAAAATTGTTACCATTGTTGTGAAGAATAGTTGCAATATCGTCTTTCTTTTTTGTTGCATTGTTAATGTTCAAGTAGCCTATTAGAAGTCCTTGTTTTATTGGCCACGTATCTAATGTTAAAGACATGTTGCAGATCGTTTGGGAATAACTTCAATAAGTCTAGAAAAGTTTGCCAGTTTTAGAATGTGTATATACAAACAGTAATGCAATGTATATCTGAGTTATGGAAAGGTCAGAGAGTAAAAAAGAAAGGACAAATAGTTCGGGTAAGTGAACACCGCCTTCAGCGTAACTAGATACACACTGCACACACTGTATCTTCTATACTGCAACAGCAGTTGAGTTCAATGACAAAAATGAAAAAAAGATTCTTTACAAAATAATCTCTAACATTCATACACGCATTCACTCAGATAGGGGAAAAAAAAAAAAAATATATATATATATATATATATTGATGTACCAACAGATAACAGACAAATACAACAATCTTCAAACCAGAAAAAAAATGCATTAAGAAAAGCAGATAAAGTTTAACAGAAATGATCGCAGTCGCAAATTCAAATTCAAGGGTCCAAGCAAGTCACCAAGCACAATTAAGTCACTACAAATTTCCAGGTCCGATGTAAAAAAAACAGCATTCACCATACAACGTTCAGACTTGATATTTTTTGTCGATTGTCATGGAAAATAACGTTTTCACTCAAATAAAAAGGCATTTTAGGTGCGCGCATCCGTGTACGCACACACGTATGTACACACGCACTCCCCCCCTCCCCCCCCCCCCCCCCCCAACACACACACAAAAAGCGCGCGCGAGAGCGCACCATGTGAATGCAACCACTTAGTTACTGACGGTCTCTGTTGTTGAAAAGCTGTGATGCCATGTTTCAGCTGAGGGCGTATTGTCCGGGTTGTGTCGGTAACCTCAGGATACCAGGTGTTGGGGAGTGGCACAAGCTACACGGGGTCATGGAGTAATTGCTGATGGTTTGGGATAGTTGTATGGGTTTGGTCACCATGACTGAAGTGGATTACAGGGAAGAGGGGTTGGGTGTGTGACGTAGAGGGGTACCAAAGGTCCTTGGAATGGGTAATGGGGTGGGTTGGAGCACAAGGAAGGAAGGGACTCCATGGGTTTCTGGACAGACAGATTGCCTCTGTCTGGGGGAGTCTGTGGAAGGAAGGTGAACGGTCTGGTCCTGGCGTCAATTGCTGCAGTGCAGGTGGAGGACGTACAGGAACAGGACCCTCAGGATGAACTGGATGCAGTCTGTCGTGAATGACCCACACCTCTCCGGGATGGTAGCAGGGGATAGTGGGCCATGGAAGTGATGGAGGGACGCCAGGAAAAGTTGCTACTGTGACCAGAGGGTGACTTGTTCGGCACGAGGTCCATCCTGCCACTATGTAGTGTGTTGTGGAAGGCATCTGAAACCTCTTTACTTGCTGATTACTTCTGGGTTGTCTTCGAGGTGGAAAGCCCTTCGGAGTGTTGGCCAGTTTGTAACGGAAGAAACGTGGCAAGTACTCATAAAGTTACACAGCGAGCTTTGCCGTTCCTTTTGACTAAGATGGACAGGGTCTTTGTATAAGCAAGTCTTGGAGCGCCATGTTTTGTAATAAAAGTGTCATGATTATCAATTTAAATTAATTTTAGATGTATTACAGGCTGAGTGCAAGGTTCTGTTGGAGGGGGAGATCGCATATTTAGAACATGGCGTCCCGTGCTGGAATGATAGAACTGAACTTGATACAAGCTGAAGGAAAAGATTTTTTGCACAGTGTAATCAGTTCTGTCCACGTTTAGCAGGGATGGGCCAGCCGGACAATCGTTGACCCCAACATGAACAATCATGTGTTGGACATGGGTGGAGCTTATCGGGCAATGAATGAAGCCACTGGATCATGTTCTGTACTGTCATTCCCGGAATGCACAGTTTAAACACACGATCTTTTCAGTTCCCACCGTCTTGGATCAATAAACCTTAAACAGAGTCTCTATTTGTGTTTTCAAGGAATGGTTTTCTTGCTAGAGTATTATTGGCTTTCTAATTTGGAAATATGTTCCTTTACAACCTCCAAATTTTTTGATGAAGATTTTCAGTTTTTCAGTTTTTTTGGTGATATGATGCTTGATTTATTTTTTAGATGTTTGACGTCTTCTAGATGGGAGATCAATGTATTTTGAAAATCACTTAACTCAGCTGCATAAGGTCCTGATTGTCTTTAGCCTTTGGGTTTTTGGTGGGTGGTTTTGTCATACAATGTTTAGGGAAAAGTACTCGCCTCTGTCAATTTGCTTGACTTACAGCGTATGGCACTTTGTTTTGAACTTGAAGTAACATGTTGTATACTTGATTCACTTCTTGTGGGAAAAGTCATGTGAGGAACTGTTGGAGTTGACTGCTCGGTTTCCGAGTGATCCAAAGGACTACTTGTTTTGACTTCTGTTTGTTCTGTCTCTGAGTTTTCACTTCCTTTTATATAAACATCAGTAGAGTTAAGGTCTGTTTTCGTTTCACTTCTGCTCTCAATTTCCAGACATGACCCGGGGGTGAGTGGAGTAAGTATATCTGCGGGTGCTGAAACGGGCGAAGAGAGATGGATAATGTCAAACACCTCTTGTAAGAAGGAAACAGGATGTCGAATTAGTCCACACTGTAAAGATGTTAAGTCTTCAGACTGACAGTAATCTGACACCAAGTCTTTGAGTACCTCGCATTCTTCTTGACTCCACTGCCAACAATCAGCTCCCTGGCAGAGAAAAGTGCCTGAACCATTTCTGGTAAAGTACAAAGTCAGTGTTATCCTCTTGGAATCATGGACGAATAATCGAACCACTGATTTAC
>CM031623.1:28303567-28321067 GCA_018398815.1 Conus ventricosus
ATTGTCACAGTGACATCTATTGCCATTATCGTAATCTGCATGAATTTGTCATTGTAGTTATCATGTTGTCGGTCTTTCTGTATTGTGACAGAGTCATAGCGAAATGAAGAGACAAGAGGAGGAGTGGGGTGGGCATGGAAAACTGCGCCACAAAGAGGCGGTGCACAATTATTACATGTAAATGTTTATGTGGATATGTGTCATGAAATCTTGATATAATGCTGCCAGCAACACGTCGTAGCTTCTAGCATCCTGTGCAGCGCAGCACACAATTGTGCAGTGAGCGCTGTACGAAACACAGCGGAACAATGTTGTATAGCACATAAACAGGCAGTACGATATCATGTTGGTAACAGGACAAAGTACACAACAGCCGGGCACCATGGTTACAACACAACACAAAACAGCAGAACAGCAGAACATCATGGTGACAGCACAACATAACACAGCATAAACACAACAGAAATAGCACAATACGAAACAGCAGAACACCATGACAATAGAACAACAGAAAACAGCAGAATGCCACGGAACACCACGGACAGAGCATGATACAACACAGCAGAATACCATGACAATTGCATTGCACAACACAGCAGAATATCATGGCAACAGCACAACACAAAAACAGCAGAATACCATGGCAACAGCACAACACAAAAACAGCAGAATACCATGGCAACAGCACAACACAAAAACAGCAGAATACCATGGCAACAGTAAAGCACAACATAGCAAAATACCATGTAAATCATAGCACAGTATAGCGGAGCACCATGGTAACAGCATGACACAAAACAATGCCATGAACAGAAAACAATGCCATGAACACAAAACAATGCCATGAACACAAAAACTATGGCCCAGCTAAGTGTACCATGTCAGGTTCGACTTTCTATGGACTGCCAACAGGCACAGCCTCGCTGGATCCCAAGGCCAACGGCAAAATCAGCGCAGTTGCCTTCACCTTCATTGTCATTACCAACGTCATCGCTTGTGTCATCGCTGTGGTCCTCTGTCTGGTCATCAAACCAGGTAACTGCTGTTAGGGGCGTCTGTTTAATGGCTGATGAGTGTTCCATACACACACACACAACACACACACACACACACACACACACACACACACACACACACACACACACACACACACACACACACACACACACACATGCACGCACGCGAACGTGTGCACGCTCACTGTATTCCTACAGGCTATCAGAAAGACTTGATCACCCATCAATCAAAATGACGGCAAAACAGTCAAAGTTCTAAAGTAATCGTGCGCCAAATGAAAAGTTCTCGCAGTTATCTGGGGCCATAAGACTACCTGGTAAGGCGTGTGTCTCAACATTCTACAGGGGCAGTGGAGGGTGGACATGTATCTCCCCATGACTTCCTGTCCTAGACTATCCCACATGAGACAGTAAAAGGTAGAAGCGAACCTTTTGTTTTTGCTCCTTGTCCATGACCATTCTACTGGCACAGTGGAAGGTGGACATGAATGTGTCCATGGCTCCCTGTCCCCTAGACCACCCCACAGGATACAGTGGAAGGTGGACATGTATGTGTCCATGGCTCCCTGTCCCTAGACCACCCCACAGGATACAGTGGAAGGTGGACATGTATGTGATATGTGTCCATGGCTCCCTGTCCTAGACCACCCCACAGGATACAGTGGAAGGTGGACATGTATGTGATATGTGTCCCTGTCCTACACCACCCCACAGATACAGTGGAAGGTGGACATGTATGTGATATGTGTCCATGGCTCCCTGTCCTAGACCACCCCACAGGATACAGTGGAAGGTGGACATGTATGTGATATGTGGCCATGGCTCTCTGCCCCTAGACCACCCCACAGGATACAGTGGAAGGTGGACATGTATGTGATATGTGTCCATGTCCTAGACCACCCCACAGAAACAGTGGAAGGTGGACATGTATGTGATATATGTCCATGGCTCCCTGTCCTAGACCACCCCACAGGATACAGTGGAAGGTGGACATGTATGTGATATGTGGCCATGTCCTAGACCACCCCACAGGATACAGTGGAAGGTGGACATGTATGTGATATGTGTCCATGGCTCCCTGTCCTAGACCACCCCACAGGATACAGTGGAAGATGGACATGTATGTGATGTGTCCATGTCCTAAACCCCCCACAGGATACAGTGGAAGGTGGACATGTATGTGATATGTGTCCATGGCTCCCTGTCCTAGACCACCCCACAGGATACAGTGGAAGGTGGACATGTATGTGATATGTGTCCATGGCTCCCTGTCCTACACCACCCCACAGGATACAGTGGAAGGTGGACATGTATGTGATGTGTCCATGTCCTAAACCACCCCACAGGATACAGTGGAAGGTGGACATGTATGTGATATGTGTCCATGGCTCCCTGTCCTAGACCACCCCACAGGATACAGTGGAAGGTGGACATGTATGTGATATGTGTCCATGTCCTAGACCACCCCACAGGATACAGTGGAAGATGGACATGTATGTGATATGTGTCCCATGTCCTAGACCACCCCACAGGATACAGTGGAAGGTGGACATGTATGTGATATGTGTCCATGGCTCCCTGTCCCCTAGACCACCCCACAGGATACAGTGGAAGGTGGACATGCATGTGATATGTGTCCATGTCCTAGACCACCCCACAGGATACAGTGGAAGGTGGACATGTATGTGATATGTGTCCCTGTCCTAGACCACCCCACAGGATACAGTGGAAGGTGGACATGTATGTGATATGTGTCCATGGCTCCCTGTCCCCTAGACCACCCCACAGGATACAATGGAAGGTGGACATGTATGTGATATGTGTCCATGTCCTAGACCACCCCACAGGATACAGTGGAAGGTTGACATGTATGTGATATGTGTCCATGGCTCCCTGTCCCCTAGACCACCCCACAGGACACGACAGACACGTGTCTCAGCATGACTCCCCACAGTGGCGGGCGGGGGTCTCAGCAGCAGGGTGAAAAGCTGTGGAGGGACCTCATGAAGCGGTGGACTGGTCAGGTCAGCTGTGTTCTGTGTATCAGGACAAGACAGAGGGCTGTGCTCATCACTAACTGCCCAGTGTCCACTCTGACCCCATGCTTACCTTGCTGCCCTGAGAGGACAACAAACGCCGTGTGCCTTGGTATTGCCAGAGGGGGCATGGCATATGAAGACGGAATTGTTATATGTGAAACAATAACATGCCATAACAAACGCACTCAACGTATTACACACACGCACACACACACACAACACACACACACACACACACACACACACACACACACCACACACACACACACACACACACACACACACACACACACACACACACACTTATGATTGTAAATGATCGTTGTCATAATAATGTTGTTGTTTTTTTCTGTGAAGATCAGTTGTCACGCAGAATTCATGTTTTCATGTGAATTTTAGCTGCCACGCAGAATGTCATGTTTTTGAAGAAGGGGAGGTGTCAGTTGGCAGAATGTCAGGGTTTTAGGGGAAAGTCAGGTCAGGAGTCTGAGTCGGTCATCTGGAATGCATCATGTCCTATGTTTTCTCCAGATTAGCTGTCAAGCAGAACATCACATTTTCACATTGAATGTTGTCGCATAGAACGGGAGGGTCAGCTGTCATGTAGAATTCTATGATTTCAGGAAGAAGTCACCTGACATGCAAAGTGTCCATAGTGGCCTCTCAATTGGCACACAGAATGTGATATATACTGTAGCGATCAGTCGTCACACAGATCTGACAGTCACATTTCATGAGAAGATCAGTCCTCATACAGAAAGTCATGTTTTATAGAGAATTTCAGCTGTCATGCAGAATGTCATATGACAGGGGTAAGATGAGTTGTCATGCAGACTGTCATGTTTTTAGTGGAATTTCACATGTCATCCCGAATGTAATGTTTTCAGGAGAAAGTCAGCTGTCATGCAGAAAGTAATGGTTTCAGGATAGTCATCTATCACACAGAATGTAATGTTTTAAGGAGAGAGTCAGCTATCATGCAGAGTGTATCTTTATAACAAAAATGTCATGCAGAGTGTAATGTTTTCAGGAGAACGTCAGCTGTCATGCAGAGTGTTATGTTTTCAGGAGAAGGTCAGCTGTCATGCAGAGTGTAATGTTTTCGGGAGAAAGTCAGCTGTCTTGCAGAATGAAATGCCTTAAGGAGAAAGTCAGTTGTCATGCTGAGTGCAATGTTTTCAGGAGAAAGTCAGCTGTTCATACAGAATGTAATGTTTTCAGCAGAAAGTCAGGTGTCATACAGAGTGTAATGTTTAAGCAGAAAGACAGGAGTCATGCAGAGTGTAATGTTTTCAGCAGAAAGTCAGCTGTCATACAGAGTGTAATGTTTTCAGCAGAATGTCAGGTGTCATGCAGAGTGTAATGTTTTCAGCAGAAAGTCAGGTGTCATGCAGAGTGTAATGTTTTCAGCAGAAAGTCAGATGTCATGCAGAGTGTAATGTTTTCACCAGAAAGTCAGATGTCATGCAGAGTGTAATGTTTTCACCAGAAAGTCAGGTGTCATGCAGAGTGTAATGTTTTCAGCAGAAAGTCAGATGTCATGCAGAGTGTAATGTTTTCAGCAGAATGTCATGTGTCATGCAGAGTGTAATGTTTTCAGCAGAATGCCAGGTGTCATGCAGAGTGTAATGTTTTTCAGTAGAAAGTCAGCTGTAATCCAGAGTGTAATGTTTTCAGGAGAAAGCTGTCAGCTGTGATACAGAGTGTAATGTTTTCAGGAAAAGTAAAAGAAAGATTGTATATCTTTTTGTTGTTGCTTCCTTTTTAAGCCCACTTATAGAATTAAATCCGACTCATGTGCATTGATGTAATTACGGATTTATGTTGATAGAATGATTACAGTAGATATGATTTTTTTGCGTATCTCTGTAATGAGGACATTTGTTCCTCAAGGTTTTTTTTTTTTTTTTTTTTTTTTTTTTGAAATCACTTACATGATATTGGGTCCTACAGTTTAGTTGTGGTGTGTGCACCCCTTGCTCGCTCGCGGCGGTCAAGGAAATATATTTTTTGTTACATTTTTGTGTATTTTTCTTTTGTAATTTATTGCGGTTTTTGTTGTCGTTGTTGTTTTTCTTCCTGTTTGATTTCTTTTAGACTTTGATATCTAATTTGTATTATGCATACCTGTATGAAAAGGTCAAATATTTTATGTTTGAATTGTTTGGCTTTCATGTATGAGTGTGTACAAAAAACTGGTGGGTGGCACAACTCTAGGTTTAAAAACTATAAAGAAAAGCATGGATAGTTCAATATCAATCATTTCCATGAACTGTCAGGGCCTAAACAATAGACAAAAAAGAAGAGATATATTTCATTATCTAAAAAACAAAAAGCATTGCATATACTTTCTGCAAGATACTCACTTTGAAGAAAAAATGGAGCAATATATTCTTTCTGAATGGGGGTACCATGGATGGTTTTCAAGCTATGCTTCCAACTCAAGAGGTGTAGCAATACTTTTCAATAACAATTTGAGTTTAAAATAAAAAAAAGTTTTTAAAGGAAAGGTTGGAAACAGTCTTATGGTTTTGGTCGAAATTAAACAGAAAGATTTTCTACTGGTGAATGTATATGGGCCTAACAGGGATGATCCAGAATTCTATAATATCTTGACCCAAAAAGTTAGAGAATTTGGTGTTGATAATGTAATAATAGGCGGAGATTTTAACTTGGTGCTTGATCCAGCGAGAGATTATTACAATTATAAGAATATAAACAACCCCAAAGCTAAAGAAATGGTTGACAAGATGATAAATAATATAGACTTAAATGACATTTGGAGAGATTTAAACCAAGACTGTCTTCGGTATACATGGCGAAGAAGTAACCCATTTCAGCAAGCTAGACTCGACTTTTTCCTTATTTCAGATCAGGTGGTTTCTTTTGTAGAAGATGCAGAAATTGAATGTGGATACAGGACAGATCACTCCATGATCTCTCTGAGCTTAAAATTTAGTGAAAAATTTAATAGGAATACTTTTTGGAAATTTAACTCTTCATTATTAAAAGATCAAACTTTTGTAAATGAAGTTAATGAAGAAATTAAAAAAGTTAAAGAAGAATATGCAGTAAGTCCATATGCAAGGGAAGCTATTGATAACATCCCATTACCTGACTTACATCTCTCAATTCCCGATGATATTTTTCTAGACTTTTTGTTAATGAAGATTAGGTCAAGGACTATATCCTATCCTACTATGAAAAGAAAAAAATGAATGAAGAAGAGTTCAAGTTACAACAAGAAATAAAACGGATGGACGGTAAGGAAACAAAAAGCGAAGAAGAAGTGAAAGTAATAGAGTCTAAAAAAGAGCAACTTAAAGTTATACGAGAGAAAAGAATAGAGGGAGTGCTCTTAAGGTCACGAGCCAGATGGATAGCAGAAGGAGAAAAAGTTACTAACTATTTTTGTAACTTAGAAAAGCGACATTATGTAAGTAAAAGCATGGCTAAGCTAACAGACAAAGACGGTAACACTTTGAATGATCAAAAAGACATCTTGAAGGAAGTTCAGTGCTTTTATGAAAACTTATATAAAAAAAGAAGTGTTGATGATTGTATAATTAATGATCTTGCAAAGAATGTTCCACAGTTAGACACGGAGGAGGCAAAGAATTTAGAAGGAGAGATTACTCTGGAAGAAGCAACTTTAGTCTTAAAAAATATGAAAAACAATAAAAGTCCAGGAACAGATGGCTTCACAGTAGAATTTTTCAAGTGTTTTTGGAGCAGGATTGGTATTTTCGTTGTTAGGGCACTGAACGCAGGATATAAAAAAGGAGAGCTTTCGTGTGTCCAAAGACAAGGAGTCATAGTTTGTATTCCAAAAGGGGATAAACCACGAAATTTCATAAAGAACTGGAGGCCAATTTCACTGTTAAATGTTATATATAAAATTGGCTCATCTTGCATAGCAAATCGTTTGAAAACCGTTCTTCCGAAGCTAATCAATGAGGATCAAACTGGTTTTCTTCAAAACCGATATATTGGTGACAATTTAAGGCTTATTTACGATACTATAGTATACTTAGACCAACACAGTTTACCTGGACTTTTACTAAATATAGACTTTGAGAAAGCGTTTGACTCGGTTAGCTGGGACTTTATGTTTAAAGTATTGAAAGCATTTGGTTTTCAATCAGGAATTTGTAAATGGGTGGAATCATTTTATTCAAATATTAAATCATGTGTTCTTGCTAATGGTCAAGTCTCTCAATGGTTTGATGTGGGGCGAGGTTGTAGACAGGGTGACCCACTTTCGCCGTATTTATTTCTCTTATGTGTTGAAATTCTGGCAATCATGGTACGAGAAAATGAGAACATACAGGGAATTCTTTAAATAATGTTGAACACAAGCTTTCTCAGTATGCAGATGATACTGAATTTCTTTTAGCGGGTGATAAAAAATCTTTTGAAACTTGCATAAATACACTAGACACATTTAGTTCTAAGTCAGGCTTGAGAATGAACTGTGAGAAAACTAGTGCAATTTGGTTGGGTAGTCGTAAAAACTCCCCCGTTCATTACATGGATCACTTGGGAATTGAATGGAATCCACCAAAGTTCAAAATTTTAGGTGTTTGGTTTACTAATGATGTACGAAACTGCGAACATATCAACTATTCAGAGAAATTAGCAGATGTAAAATATTTGTTTAAGATTTGGACTAAAAGACAGATTACACCTTTGGGAAGGGCAGCAGTTTTGAAATCATTAATTTTATCAAAATTAATTTATCTGTGGATTCTTTTGCCCAACCCACCAAATAGTTTCTTTCAGACCCTGCAATGCTATTGTTACAACTTTGTGTGGAATAAGAAAAAGATAAAATTAACAAAAAACGGCACACAAAAGTGTAAGAAATGGCGGCATCGGATTACCAGAACTAAAAACCTTTGCTAGTTCATTAAAATTGACATGGCTACGGAAATTTAAGACGACAAAACATAAATGGAAAACAATTGCGACAACCAATTTTCCTATCTTAAATGTTCTTGAAAAATATGGACCTGAAGTCATCACTACCTTTTCAAAATCAAATGTATTCTGGACAGAAGTGTTTGATGCATACAAAGATTTTTTCTATAAAATTAGTAGTAAAAACTCTAGTGAAGTACTTGCAGATCCGGTGTTTTATAATCGTAAAATACAGATAGGCAAGAAACATATTGTTGGTAAAACATGGATTAGTAAAGGAATACACAATATTGCAGACTTTCTGCTTCAAAATGGAAATTTTATTCCATATGAAGATTTCAAAGAGAAATATAATGTCCATATAGATTTTATTACCTTTTCTGGGTGTAAGAAAGCAATAACTGAATATATACAAAATACTAAAATAGCAATTCATAACAATAAATGTATGGAAATATCTATTTGTTTTAAAAAACTAACATCTGTATTTAAAGGGTCAAAATCATACTATGATATACTTATTGATGATAACACACGGCCAAAATGCTGTGAAAGATGGGACCAAAAACTGAATGTTGAAAATGACTGGGATACATGCTTCTTATATCTTCACAAGATATCTGATGTAAAAATGAGGTGGTTTCAGCTTAGAGTAGTACACAGGTGTCTTGGGACAAACGTTATTCTTAAAAACATTGGTGTACTAAACAGTGAATTATGTAGTTTCTGTCACACCACAAAGGACAGTATCAGTCATATGTTCTGGCACTGTGGAGTTGTTAAAGATTTTTGGAATGCTTTGATGTATGCTATGAATGAAAAATGTCACAATGTGTCAAATTTACGAATTACAGAACCACTGTCATTCTTGGTTCCGATAAAGATATGAACATCGATCAGATCTTTTATTTCATTTTGTTATCTGCTAAAGAATACTTGTATCACTGTAAATCAAATGGAAATGTGCCCACTGTACGAGTTTTTACAAATAAGTTAAAATACAGATACAATATTGAAGAGTACATAGCGCGCAAAAACATGGTATATAATGATTTTGTTGCCAAGTGGACTCCTTATAAAGCTTTTTTTAGTTGAGTTCAGGGAAAAACAAACAAACAAAATCACTGAATCCATAGGTATTTGAAAAATTAATTAATATGTAGAAAACTTTGGTGGGTTTTGTTTCAGGCCCAAAGTAGACATCTATAAGCCATTTGGTTCCTCTAATCAAAGTATAGTCCCACCTACATGGAAAAGAGTTTACATATAACTATTTAATTGAATGGTCAATTGAATTGTTTACCATTTGCATAGTATGGTGACTGTTTTTTCATGTATGTATGTATGTATGTATGTATGTATGTATGTGTATATGTATATCCTTTCTTCTATATATGTATTTTTGTGTCCTACAGATGTGTGTCATGAATTGAAGTCTCTCTGCGCACTGTCCTCTTTGACGCGTCTGTAATTTCTCTAATTATTTGATTAAAATTTGATTTGGAAAAAAAAAAAAGAAATAAGGATGTTTTACATCTTGGCCTTAGCAGGGATAAGGGTGTTTAACAACATGGTTTAATTAGCGATAGGGGTTTTCAATAATGTGATTTCCTAATTAATTAAGTTGAATGATATTGTGGTTTAGGGTCGTTTAGCATCTTGTCTGTGTGGTTTCCGAGTTCTGCCAGATTTTGGAAAGACGGTTGTTGTTTTTTGTCTGAGCGTCTGAAGAAGACTGGTGACTGATAAAAAAAAAAGAAAAAAAAAAAGGAAGCAACAATAACGAAATGGAAACCAATCGTCACAACCATGACAATTAGTCTTAGTAAATACGACTCTAATGCATTACTATTATGATCTAGCTGATGTTTGTTCAGTGCAAATGTTGGAAGACACATTTAAAGCCATTTCATTTTGTTTCTGGTGGAAAGTAACTTTGAAATTGTCACCAGAACGATGCGTCTCCATGTCAAAAATCCTTCATGCTCTTTGTTATGCTTCTTTTTCTGCATATCATTCAATACAATAGAAAGAGAAAAAAAAAAAAAGAAAAAAAAAAGAAAAAAAGAAAGTCAGTTGTCATGCTGAGTGCAATGTTTTCAGGAGAAAGTCAGCTGTCATACAGAATGTAATGTTTTCAGCAGAAAGTCAGGTGTCATACAGAGTGTAATGTTTAAGCAGAAAGACAGGAGTCATGCAGAGTGTAATGTTTTCAGCAGAAAGTCAGCTGTCATACAGAGTGTAATGTTTTCAGCAGAATGTCAGGTGTCATGCAGAGTGTAATGTTTTCAGCAGAAAGTCAGGTGTCATGCAGAGTGTAATGTTTTCAGCAGAAAGTCAGATGTCATGCAGAGTGTAAGTTTTTCACCAGAAAGTCAGGTGTCATGCAGAGTGTAATGTTTTCAGCAGAAAGTCAGATGTCATGCAGATTGTAATGTTTTCAGCAGAATGTCATGTGTCATGCAGAGTGTAATGTTTTCAGCAGAATGCCAGGTGTCATGCAGAGTGTAATGTTTTTCAGTAGAAAGTCAGCTGTAATACAGAGTGTAATGTTTTCAGGAGAAAGCTGTCAGCTGTGATACAGAGTGTAATGTTTTCAGGAAAAAGTAAGCTGTCTTGCAGAATGCAATGCTTTAAGAAAAAGTCAGTTGTCATGCTGAGTGTAATGTTTTCAGCAGAAACTCAGCTGTCATACAGAATGTAATATTTTCAGCAGAAAGTCAGGTGTCATACAGAGTGTAATGTTTAAGTAGAAAGTCAGCCGTCATGCAGAGTGTAATGTTTTCAGCAGAAAGTCAGCTGTCATACAGAATGTACTGTTTTCAGCAGAATGTCAGGTGTCATGCAGAGTGTAATGTTTTCAGCAGAAAGTCAGATGTCATGCAGAGTGAACTGTTTTCAGCAGAAAGTCAGATGTCATGCAGAGTGTATTGTTTTCAGCAGAAAGTCAGCTCTCATGCAGAGTGTAATGTTTTCAGCAGAAAGTCAGTTGTCATGCAGAGTGTAAAGTTTTTAGCAGAAAGTCAGCCATCATGCAGAGTGTAATGTTTTCAGCAGAAAGTCAGGTGTCATGCAGAGTGTAATGTTTTCAGCAGAAAGTCAACTATCATGCATAGTGTAATGTTTTCAGCATAAACTCAGCTGTCTTGCAGAGTGTCTATTGTTTTAGCAGAAAGTCTGCTGCTATGCAAAGTGTAATGTTTTCAGCAGAATGTCAGGTGTCGTGCAGAGTGTAATGTTTTCAGCAGAAAGTCAGCTGTCATGTGGAGTGTAATGTTTTCAGCATAAAGTCAGTTGTCATGCAGAGTGTAATGTTTTCAGCAGAGAGTCAGCTCTCATGCAGAGTGTAATGTTCTCAGGACAAAGTCAGTTGTCATGCTGAGTGTAATGTTTTCAGCAGAATGTCAGGTGTTATGCAGAGTGTAATGTTTTAGCAGAAAGTCAGTTGTCATGCAGAGTGTAATGTTTTAGCAGAAAATCAGTTGTCATGCAGAGTGTAATGTTTAAGGAGAAAGCCATCATGCACAATATTATGTTATTAGGTGAAGGTCAGCTGTCATGCAGAGTGTAATGTTTAAGGAGAAAGCCATCATGCAGAATAACATGTTATTAGGTGAAGGTCAGCTGACATGCAGAGTGTAATGTTTAAGGAGAAAGCCATCATCCAGAATATCATGTTATTAGGTGAAGGTCAGCTGTAAGTGGAATGCCATATTTCAAGGGAATTTCAGCTGTCACACAGAATGTCAAACTTCCAGAAAGATCAGCTGTCTTGTAGAATGTCATATTTTCAGGAGAAATCCATTGGACACCCAGAACGTCATATATCCAAGGGATTTCAAAGAGTTAGGCAGGCTGCCATGTTAAAAGTTAAGGAGAACAACTGTCATGCAGAATGTAACATTTTAGGGGATTGCAAACAATTAGGCATGATGTCATTTTTCAGGAGAAGAACAGCTGTCTGCAGGATGTAATATTTCGAAGGGACTGTGAACAGTCAGACATGATGTCATGATTTCCAGGGGATTGTAAACAGTCAGGCATGATATGTTTTCAGAGGATTGTAAACAGTCAGACATGATGTCATGTATCCAGGGGATTGTAAACAGTCAGACATGATGTCATGTTTTCAGGGGATTGAAAACAGTCAGACATGTCATGTATCCAGGGGATTGTAAACAGTCAGACATGTTGTCATGATTTCAGGGGATTGAAAACAGTCAGGCATAATATTATGTTTTCAGAGGATTGTAAACAGTCAGACATGATGTCATGTTTACAGGAGATTGTAAACAGTCAGGCATGATGTCATGTTTACAGGAGATTGTAAACAGTCAGGCATGATGTCATGTTTTCAGGAGATTGTAAACAGTCAGGCATGATGTCATGTTTTCAGGGGATTGTAAACAGTCAGGCATGATGTCATGTTTTCAGGGGATTGTAAACAGTCAGGCATGATGTCATGTTTACAGGAGATTGTAAACAGTCAGACATGATGTCATGTTTACAGGGGACGGCCAGTTATCATCCAGCGCCAGTTTAGTCAACAAGGAACCAATGGAAACTCAGGATATTTTTGCCGACTTGCTTAGGTGTGTGAAGTGTGTGTGTGTGTGTGTGTGTGTGTGTGTGTGTGTGTGTGTGTGTGTGTGTGTGTGTGTGTGTGTGTGTGCGTGTGTGTGTGTGTGTGAGAAAATAGAGAGAGAGGAGGTATGTTTGTATATATGTGTATATGTGTATCTGTGTGTGTAAGTGTGCGTGCGTGCTCGTGTGTGTGTGTGTGTGTGGTGTGTGTGTGTGTGTGTGTGTGTGTGTGTGTGTGTGTGTGTGTGTGTGTGTGTGTGCTGGCTTGTGCATACTCGTGGCGCAAAACTTTAGAAATGTACATTAATCTCTCTCTCTCTCTCTCTCTCTCTCTCTCTCTCTCTCTCTCTCTCTCTCTCTCTCTCTCTCTCTCTCTCTCTCTTGGGACAGTGCACTGCTGTGATTGTGTCAGGGCGCTTTGTTTTGACCTCTGACAATCACTGCTGATTGAGGCGACGAGGACAGGATTGTTCCCCCAGATTCTGCAGACAGGTGTCTGATCAGCCATGCCGTCTGCTGCCATCTACTTTCCATGTGTCTGTGGCCGCTTCCTGCCCGTCTTCATCGGGTTTATGACAAGAAGGGCTAAAGAAAAGGCTGGTGCCCGCATCGCCATTGTCACACTTCGACACAGAGGGGACGGTTACCTTTGGACTGCTCCTGTCGTATTTGTTCTGGGGCAGTTTGCTCCTTCGGTGTGGCGACATCGAATCAAACCCGGGACCCACCAACCCTCCTCCCAGCAGAGACTCCACGCGCCAGACACGACGTCATAGTGGAAGTTCCTTACGGAGAGTCAGTCTGGAAACATCAACTGACTCTCACACTTCTGGGCCTTCATCTGTCACCACAGAACCTACACTCCGTGATCTCATAGCCACCTTGAACATGAGAAGTGAGCAGACGGACGCTAAGCTGGACGCGATGAAGCAGGAAGTCCACAGTCTTCAGGACCACGCGACTCTTCATGGTGAGCTGAGGGAGCTGAGGGAGGAGGTGACAGAGTTGAGAAGAGAAAATGGGGAGCTACAGAAGACCAACAACGACCTGCGTCAGAAGCTGGACGACTGAGAGAAACGGATCGATGATCCGGAGGACCGTTTCCTAGCGGAACAACGTGATCTTCTACGGACTACCCAGGAGGGACGGGAGACCAGTGCAGACTGCGAGGGCCTGGCGCGGGATTTGCTGACGGACGAGTTGGGCCTGACGGATGACGTAGAGTTCGACCGTGTCCACCGGCTCAGTTCCCGACCCGACTCCCCGGTGATTGCCCGCCACGCCTTTTATGAACAAACGGTAAAACTTTTAAAAGCTAAGGGACAACTTAAAGGCTCGAAGATTTTCATCGGGGAGGACTTCACAAAAGGGGTCAGGGACTTCAGACGACGACTGACTCCACATTTGAAAAAGGCAAGGCAGGATGGAAAACCAGCCACCATGGTGAATAATTATTTATTGACTGATGGTCAGAAGTTCTCTTTAGATGCTTGTGACAGGCTTGTAGATTTTAAATAGGAAATCCGCCAGCCCGATTTTGATGTAGATTTTGCTCGTGAGGGTATCATCCCAAAAGAACACCGACGTCATCGTCCAGTGTGACCCAGCATAACAGGGAGCTGGCACGGACTTTAAAGTGGTTGACAGTGAGCGTGCTGACTCGGCTGACGTGAAATCTCCTTCAACTTTGGAATGTGTCAAGTTCCGTACATAATTTTGGTGAGCACAAGCGCTGGGAAAATGTAGTTAGCAACGAAAGTCATAAAACCAGATCATCATCTTTACTCCATTGGAATGATAATAGACTGCATTCAAAATTTCAAAAAATGATTTGTTTCATTTCTTCAGTCGTTTGATTTTATTTCTTTATCTGAAACGTTTATTGATTAATTGAATGGTTTCTTTACCTGCAATAAGATCAACAGCTACAGAGAGGTCAGGTGGAATCTAATGTCTCGTTAGAAATATATTTGTGTTACATGCCAGAGAGGTTTAAATAAAATCTGATATGTTTGGTGCATTAATCATCAGTAATACATTGTTTAGTACAGACAAAGATATATTGCATGTGTATTCATACGTGCCTCCAGAGGTTCTCCTTATTATGCGCGCTTTGATTCCGAGAATGGCATCGCATTGTTGGGAGATTGTTTGTCCAGTTGTTTATTAGTCGTTTAATATACATATATATATATATATATATATATATAATATATATATATATATATATATATATATATATATATATAATATATATATATATGTGTGGTGTGTGTGTGTGTGTGTGTGTGTGTGTGTGTGTGTGTGTGTGTATTATAGTTGTGCGGGGGTTTAAACAGGCAATGTCTCACCCCATTGTCAAGGAGTTTCCGATATTTTGAAATTTCAACATGCAAGTCATCCATGAAGTGTCAATCGATTTTCAGAAGATTCTGTACTGAATAATTATGGCAAATAGATGTTGAATATGTGGACTGCATTTGATGTGTGCATTCTCAACGGTATGTGTTTTGGCGACCAACAAGGTTGCTACACGTACATATAAGACACTGGATGCAGTGTAAATTATTACTTTGTTACAGAAAAGTTTGAATTGACTATTCTAAAAATCATAGTCTCTATGTAAAGTTAAGCTTACAAGACATGGAAGATACTCAGAGGGGATAATTTGCTTGGTCCATAAAAGCTTAGTTCCTTGTGTACGTCCTTGTGATTGTGAGAATCCTTATTTGACTTTATTTTTGCTTGATGAAGAATTTTTTGGTCTTAAAAAAACGTTACTGGCTTGTACATACGTTCTATCTGAAAATTCACCATATTACTATGTAAAGACTTTTGACAAGGGCATTAATTTGATAGAAGACTTATGAACAAAGTGATGTCTTTAGGTGATGTTGATATATTGCTCTGTGGTGATATTAATGCGAGGACATCTAACTGTCCCTGGAAATTATTAGTGAGCACGATCTACATGTCTGTCACAACAATAACAAAAGTTCCGAAATGGTGAAATCTTCCCAAGATTAAGTACGGAAAGAAAATGCTTAACATGTGTTCTGTGTTAGGATTATGTATTTTAAACGATGTATGTAATGTCGACTCAGAGGGTCGTTTCACATACGTTTCTGACACAGGAAACAGTGTAAACGATGATTTCCTAGCATCTGTAGACCTTTTTGAATTATTAAGTAACGAGTTAACTTTGAGAGTTCTAGAAAGATTTGAATCTGTTCACTTGCCCCTTGTATCATGCATAAATGTCCGGAGTGAAAAGATGTATTCCAACATGAATATGTGTGTTCAAAATAACGAATTCATTGTTAAATATTGTTGGAACCAAGACTACGCTCGGCAGTACATTTTTTTCCATGCACTCAGAAGATGTACAGCACCAGATAGTAGCGGCTGAAGATCTGATACATGTGGATGTCAACGACGCAATAAATCAGTTCAATAAAATTGTTAAAGATCAAGCTGAATGTATGGGCAAAGAATACGTACCATTAAACGAAAAATATTACTCAAAATAATTGGTATGACCAGGAATGTAACCTATCTAAATGTAAAATGCGTAGACTATTCAGAAAATTTAGTAAAACGTTAGATAAAGAAGCTGGAATTGAGTTCTGTAGTGCAAGGCGTGAATATAAGAATTTAAACAAGAGGGAAAAGAAAGAAAATATTGATAGCTTATTAAATGAACTCATGAATGACTCCATACAGAGTCAGAAGTTTTTTGAGGGAACATGTTCATAAGATATCTAGAAAGAGATCACAACCTTCAAAGATATTCGTATGCATGAATGGTACTAACACTCAGAAATTTGCTGGAAAAAGACGATGATGAGTGTGTCATTATGGAGGAAATATTAACAGATGAGGACGGAGAGGAAGTTGTTTGCTTGACAGACGATATCTAAGGGCAGACATTACCTGCTGTGCGGAAATTGAAAATGGTAAATCTGCTGGACCAGATGGTATGATTGGTGAGTTTTTCAGGAACTCTGGAGAATGTAGTTTTAACGTCTTAGTAAAGCTGTTCAATTTTCTGTTTGATTCTGGAATATATCCTGATGGCTGGAAAGAATCTATAGTTCTGCCTTTATCTAAAAGGGGAGAAGTCAATGATGTGAACAACTACATGGGTTATCTCCTTGATTAATATTTGTAGTAAATTGTATAGTTCTGTTATTAATAGTAGATTGGCTGCATGGGCACGCCGTAATGATATAACTGGGGAACATCAAGTTGGGTTTAGAAAAGGTTAATCAACAATTGACCATATATTCAAGAATACGATCAGGAGCAAAATTATCTGATTCCTTTATGTGTTATCGTGTAGTATTGTCCACGACAGTAATTGGTCTCCAACAATTGATTTTATAAAATTGTTTATTTTGCTGTTTGCTGCTGAGATTGTAGTATTGTCCACGACAGTAATTGGTCTCCAACATCAACGTAATTCTTTATACTTTGCAGCCAAAGCACTTGAACTGCAAGTTAACTTAAAGAAGGGTAACATTATTGTGTTAAGTAAGGATGGGTACCTGGCAAAAGTTGAGAGGTGGACCTATTGAAATAAAAGAGTCGTTGTAGCAATAATGAATATAAATGTCTAGGAATATACACTATAACTAAACTCAGCTTTGGTTATCCCAATCAAGATATCGCAAACACAGCAAAGACAGCAATTGCAATTTTTCTTCATATTTTATACAAACTGGACTGTATTCAGTTTGTATTTTACGAAGCTGTTTGACTCACAAGTTCAACCAATTCTTCAGTATGGCGCTGAAATCTGGGCTTCGAAAAAAAAAGTATGATCACAGAGAAAGTTCACCTGTATGCATTGAAGCGTTCTTAGATGCTGATGTGAGAACTCCAAATGGAGAACTCGGAAGATATCCAATTTACCTAAACTCCCATGTGAAATGTGTTCAG
>CM031623.1:28326067-28366067 GCA_018398815.1 Conus ventricosus
ACCGCACTACACTGAACACCACACTCCACCTCATTCCACTGCTCTGAACTACACCGCATGGACCATCGTGTGTTTATGATTTTGATCAGTTCAATGCTTAGAATCACTACACTACACTACACTACACTACACTACACTACACTACACTACACTACACTACACTACACTGCCACATACTGCCTACACTGCAGTACATTACAATGCACTACACAAAAGCATGCTACCCCACACTGCCCCACACTGCACAACACTACACTGCAGTACACTACAGTACACTACAGTACACTGCAATACACTACACTGTAGTATACTACACTACATTACATTGCACTGCACTACACTACACCGCACTAACTGCACTACACATCTACACTCATTACACTCCACTGCACTGCACTACACTACACTACACTGCATTACACAAACTACACTACACTACACACACACACGACACGACACGACACGACACGACACGACACGACACACACGACACAACACACACACACACACGACACACACTGCACTGCACTGCTACGCACACTGCACAACTACCTGCAGTGCACCAATACACATGCTACAGCACTACACTACATGCATGCACTACTACACTACGCTACGCTACACTACGCTACACTACACTACACTGCACTGCTGTACACCAGTGTTCATCTGATCGTGATTGCACGGTGGTGAATCGCATCAACTCGTCAACGAGAAGCCTCATTCCTCACTTCTTGCTGGTGCCACAACATCGTCATCTCATCATCAAGTTCTTCTGATTACCTCACTTCACGCTCATCATCATCGTCATCTCATCATCATCGTATTATCACATCATCACTCATCACAGATGGTCTCTGTAGTTCATCCACTCACGTGCACACACGCATCGTCATCAACACCACACATCATCACGTCATCGTCATCACATCATCAGATTCTCTTCTGGTATGTTCATCACTCACTGTCATCATCATCGTCATGTCATATCACTCACAACACGTCATCGTATCATCAGATGTTCTCTGATTAAATCACTTCACTTCATCATCATCGTCACGTCCACTCATCATCATCATCACACGTCACTACATCAATGTTCTTCTGCTATTTCACACTTCACGGTCATCACATCGTCATCGCATCATCATCATCACATCACATCGTCATCGTCATCATCAGCTGGTTCTCTGCATGTAACACTACACGGTCATCATACGTCATTGTCATCATCATCACATTATCACATCGTCATCGTCATCATCACTAGTTCTTCTGGTATGTCATCACTTCACGTGTCATCATCATCGCATCTCATCACTCATCACTCACATCACGTCACTGTCATCATCATCCATCGTGGTTTTTCTATGTCATCACTCAGGGTTATCTCATCGTCATGTCATCATCATCCATTCATCTCGCACGTCATCACAGATGTTTTGGTAGTCTCACTTCAGTTCATTCATCGTCTCGTCCACATCTCATATCATCATCGTCATCGTCACCATCACATATCATCATCGTCATCGTCATCATCAGATGGTTCTTCTGGTATGTTCCTCACTTCACGGGTCATCACCCATCGTCATTGACATCATCATCGTCATTCATCATCATCATCATTATCATCATCGTCATGTCATCATCATCGTCATTGTCATCATCATCGTCATGTCATCATCAGATGGTTCTTCTGGTATGTTCCATCACTACTCCACGGTCATCATCATCGTCATTGACATACATCATCGTCATGTCATCATCAGATGGTTCTTCTAGTATGTTCCTCACTTCACGCGTCATCATCATCGTCATCATCATCATCATCATCATCATCATCATCATCATCATCATCATCATCATCATCATCATCATCATCATCATTTGGAGGTCTAGAAGTTTTGATGATGCAACCGTGCAAAGCCTTTTCTGCATGTTATTTTGCATGAACATAGACGTTCACTGGCAGGAAACAGCTTTGCCAGTTTAAGAAAATACAGGAAGTTCCTTTTGGGTTTTAAAACTACATGTCGGTGCAAATTGTCTTGAGTCATCAGCATCCACTCACGTTGCATTTGTCTGAATTTGGGATGCCAAGGAAGGGATCCACTGGTCGTCACCTGTGGTCAGTCCCATTCTCGTTTGGGGTCCTTTGGCTCCAATTTTGGATCAGTCGCTTACAACTCCGAGCCCTGATTTCCTGCTCCTGTTAGTTTGAAAGCGAGCTACTGAAGACGGAAACTGAAACAAATTGTAAAAAGAAATGTTGTCAGGTCCGCAAGACAATATGGGCAAACAGACTACAGGACCAAAACACGATGCATATCGACCTCTTGGGTCTTCTTCAGATAAAACAAACAACATCCAGGACAATCAAAACGAAGAACAACAATCACTTCTCTTCTCATACTGGGCGCAAAATGCTTGTGGTGTTCTTGTGTTGGAACATGGGGTGTCCTTATGTCAGACACTTTCCACATCTTCACAGTAATAAATATACGGATCGTCTTCAACTATTCTGTTCACACAATTGTTTGTGAAGGATTTTTTTTTCTGAAAGAGGTTTCAGTGTTGAAAGTCAGACTATAAGGATACAGTTGATGTGCAGACAATCAAAATGACATAAGGATTCAGATGATTTCATGGTGCTGACAATCGAAACTGACAAAATGCTGAAAGAGGAATGCATGTATGTGTATTCTTTTTACGGACAATATCATAGTCTTTTTCCCACCTGTCCAGTATTATATTACGAAAGAAAATCGCTTGCTCACTATTCTCTCTACAGTCTGTAATGCGGTCTGTGCATGTGCATGTGTGTATGGTCTTTGTACTGGCCTGCCCATTGTTTGCACTGTGTGGACGGCAGGCTGACGCCATTGGGCGTGGCCAGTCTGATTGGCGTGTCAGTGGCGGCGGTAGCGGATCTGGCTTCCACCTTCTCCCAGCTGGGCAAGTTCGTGCTGGTGGTGTCTGTGGGCATCGTGCTGCACCAGTTCCTGGTGCTGCCGGCCATCCTGCTGACCCTGACACGACGGAACCCCGTCACCTACCTGCTGTCCGTGCTCAGGCCCGCCGTCATTGCCTTCGCCGCCACCAGCACGTGAGGGGCTGTCAGTGTGGCACGTGAGGGGCTGTCAGTGTGGCACGTGAGGGGCTGTCAGTGTGGCACGTGAGGGGCTGTCAGTGTGGCACGTGAGGGGCTGTCAGTGTGGCACGTGAGGGGCTGTGAGTGTGGCACGTGAGGGGCTGTCAGTGTGGCACGTGAGGGGCTGTCAGTGTGGCACGTGAGGGGCTGTCAGTGTGGCACGTGAGGGGCTGTCAGTGTGGCACGTGAGGGGCTGTGAGTGTGGCACGTGAGGGGCTGTCAGTGTGGCACGTGAGGGGCTGTCAGTGTGGCACGTGAGGGGCTGTCAGTGTGGCACGTGAGGGGCTGTGAGTGTGGCACGTGAGGGGCTGTCAGTGTGGCACGTGAGGGGCTGTGAGTGTGGATGATGAGCGTTTACTACGTGAGGGGCTGTCAGTGTGGATGATGAGCGTTTACTACGTGAGGGGCTGTCAGTGTGGCACGTGAGGGGCTGTCAGTGTGGCACGTGAGGGGCTGTCAGTGTGGATGATGAGCGTTTACTACGTGAGGGGCTGTCAGTGTGGATGATGAGCGTTTACTACGTGAGGGGCTGTGAGTGTGGAGGATGAGCGTGCACTACGTGAGGGGCTGTGAGTGTGGAGGATGAGCGTGCACTACGTGAGGGGCTGTGAGTGTGGAGGATGAGCGTTTACTACGTGAGGGCTGTGAGTGTGGAGGATGAGCGTTTACTACGTGAGGGCTGTGAGTGTGGAGGATGAGCGTTTACTACGTGAGGGGCTGTCAGTGTGGATGATGAGCGTTTACTACGTGAGGGGCTGTCAGTGTGGATGATGAGCGTTTACTACGTGAGGGGCTGTGAGTGTGGATGATGAGCGTTTACTACGTGAGGGCTGTCAGTGTGGATGATGAGCGTTTACTACGTGAGGGGCTGTCAGTGTGGAGGATGAGAGTTTACTACGTGAGGGGCTGTGAGTGTGGAGGATGAGCGTTTACTACGCGAGGGGCTGTCAGTGTGGCACGAGAGGGGCTGTCAGTGTGGCACGTGAGGGGCTGTCAGTGTGGCACGTGAGGGGCTGTCAGTGTGGCACGTGAGGGGCTGTCAGTGTGGCACGTTAGGGGCTGTCAGTGTGGCACGTGAGGGGCTGTCAGTGTGGCACGTGAGGGGCTGTGAGTGTGGAGGATGAGCGTGCACTACGTGAGGGGCTGTGAGTGTGGAGGATGAGCGTGCACTACGTGAGGGGCTGTGAGTGTGGAGGATGAGCGTGCACTACGTGAGGGGCTGTGAGTGTGGAGGATGAGCGTAGAGAACTAATAAATATTCATTCTGGCTCACTTGCCCCTCAACCAAGTTTTTGGGCGAAAGTGGCCTAAAAGCGGCATTTATTAGTTCTCTGCCACGTAAGACTTCAATAACCAAAAAAATAACGATTATCTACAAACAAACATACTGTGTAGGATTATCCGTTTTCAATACTAATTTACTAAACTTTTCAGATTTCAGTTTTTGCTTAATCCTATGTTTTTCCTGGTCATTTTCAATAACATCATTTTCGCGCAAACATTCTTCAAATGAGTCTCTGTCTTTCATGTGAAATAAAACTACAGTCTTTAACTGTTCTCTAAAGTCTTTTAAAACCGAGTTATATTTTTGACATAAAATCCACACACTTATCCCAGCATGTCTTCCACTAAATGCTAGTTTTGACAAAGTTTTTCTTTTTTTAACTATGTCTCTTTCTGCTGAACAGTCATCTATAATAAATAGTGTTTGCGTTCCTTCAAACAGTTTATAAAACTGTTCTAAACACTCACTCAGTTTATTGCTAGGATTAACTAAATATATTTCATCATCTGTCCATATAAACCTTCTATCATGATATGCTTTGTTCCATTTAAGTGTTGGACAGAAAACCACAATATGATCAAAATTATAACGATAAACTGTTTGTAACAGGTCGAGGATAAATATTGTTTTTCCACAACCAGTTTGTCCACAAATTAATGAACAATGAGGGTTTTTGTCATAAAGTTTAACTGCTCCATAGTTTTATAACAGAACTTAATCTAATCCAGTTATTGTTTTTATCATGCTCTCTGTTAAAACTTGTTCAGTATAATAAAATCCTATAAGGTCTAAATGTGTAAGATTAATCCAATTTAGTTCTGTAAGATTGTTTCTATTTAGACTAATATTGATTTTGTTGCTTGTTGTTATGACCTTAATATCCTCACCATTGTTAAGAACGACGACGGTAACTTTAAGTTTTTCAACCCCTAAGTTTTCCCACTAATTAAAATTCCCTTTTAAAACTCCCTGACCCCCACAGCCCCTTCCTCTTCCCCAATTTTTTAAAAGACAAAAATTTCAAATCTAAATTGTAAAACGTGCCCCCCAAATTTTTCATTTGGGGAATGAACTTAATTTTGAGAAGCACCCCTTTAAAACCTTTTCCCTTTTCTTGGGGAGTACGTTTTTTCCCTTTAGCTTTTTTTTTCCAAATCCTTTTCCGACTTTTTCCCGTCGGGCATAAACTTACATGAAAAGGGCCAAGTTGAATGCTTTTCTGAAATTTTTTTTACGACTAAAAAGGGGAAATGGGTTTTAATGTTTTCAAATTTTTTCCCCATTCAAATAGGTTCTAAGGGGCCATTTAACAGGTTTTCGAAAACTATTTTATATTCATACTGGCCAACTTTTATTTGTTTCTAATTGCGCACCTTTTCAGTTTAAAAATTTTTTTGGGGTCCCCAAACCTTTTTTGCTTTTATAAAAACCATTTTTTGGTCCCAAAAAACCCCATAAAAAGTGCCTTTTTCAAAATTTTTTTTTAAAAAGTCCAAAACGTCTGAAAGGGCCCTTTTTAATTCAAAAATTATCCACCCACAGGCGCTAATGAAAACCCCGGGATTTTTCCCCCTTTGGCCCACCCGACATTTTTAGTACAACTTTTATTTTTTTTCCAAAAAAAATTTTTCCGGGGTTATCACTTTTTACGACTTTCCCTTTTTTGTCTGGGATCTTTTTATTAAATGACCGACCCCCCACAAACTAATTTTTAAAAAACTGAAATTGGGGAATTTGTAAAATTTTTCATAATCGAAAATGAAAGCTTTCCCTGAGGGAAGAGCTCAAAATAAATTTTTGAGGGCCTTCCACCCTTAAAAGTTTTCATCAGTGTTTTAGCCATCCAAAAAAATAGGGGAAATGAAAAAAACGGCAAACCCCCCTCAAAACATTTTTTTTGATGTAACTCAAAATTTAATCCAGGCTGATTAGCGGGTTTGAAAAAAACCAAACCTTTTTTAACACTCTACATAAAAAAGGAATGTACTTACTTTTTTCTTCGGTTTGAATGATAACATTTTTTTTTAGTTTGGGGCGGGGGTTAAATTTTGGGGAAAATAATTAAAAGGGTTAAATCTTTGGGCGGGGGGGGTGGGTTGGCAAACCCAAATAACCATCGGGTATGATTCCCGGGTAAATTTTGGGCCCTGATTTGCCCAATTTTGGGGGGAATGGGCATTATTTTTCTTCGATTCATTAAAATTAAACCATGGGATTTTTGGTATAATATTTCATGGATTGCGACCTTTTTGGGTTTTCCGGGAAAACTTTCTCAACAGCATTTTTCTAAAACAAAGGGACGGTCTTGAGTTGTTATTGTTACAAACTTTTTTTAAAACAAAAAAAAGACTTTTTTAAAATATACAAAGACAAAATATTCTTGGGGGCCGAAAAAAACAATTTAAAAAAAGAAACCCGGGGAAATTTAAAAACCCCATTTGCTGTAAACCCAACTTCACTTTTCATAAAAAGGTGATACTCCATTGGCCAAAACTTAACCCTCCTTTTAAAAAAGACTACATCGCAAAAATTTGGGGTTCAGTAAACCGTTTCATTTTATAAAACCCAACTAAACTTTGCTTTTTTTGCATCAACTGGTGGGGGAGTGTCGTATCTGACTTTTAAATTTATCATAACCCCTTTGGTGGGGCCCATTTTACAGTTTTCCCATTTTTATTACCCCTTCAGACGTATTTTGACTAAAACGCGAGCGCCATTCCCAAATACAAACCTTTTAAATTTCCTTTCAGAAACCCAAAATAAAACATAAAGGGTTTTTGGGAAAGGGATCTGAAACCCAAATTAAATAAAAAGTTAAACAACTTAGGCAAAAGTGGGATTTTAACCCAGGGCCCCCCTGGGGCACCCTTTTATTTGGCCCCACAAAAATAAAACCCTTGACGGGAACCTCCTTACCATTTTTCTTTTCACACGGGGTTAAACCTGGGGTCCATGGGAAAAGAGCATAAAACAGCATGGACAAAAATTATCTTAGGCACATCTAAAGGGCCCAACAAAGGGGGAAAGTACAAAAAACGACTCATTCGACTTACGTTGGTTTTTGCAAGTTCGCAAGCACAGCAATCGAGCATAACTGACCCTTCTACTGCTTGTTTGCGCAAAAACAGTATTTGGGCAAATTTAGGGGAAGCCTTTTAATTTTCAAACAGTTGATTTTTTTTAAAGTTTTAAAAGGCCCAAAAAATTTTGTACAAACCAAGATCGAAATAATTTTTCTTTTGGGCCCAACTGGTTTATACATCTACCTTCTGCCCTTTAGTTTCCAGGTGGGAAAAAAAATAAACAAAATTTAATGAAATTTTTATAACAATGAACAAATTTTTGGGAAAAACGACATAAATTCGGGGCCAGTAAATTACAAAAAAATAAAAAAACCCCAAGGGCCCCCCCAAAATTTAAATTTAAACCAATCCCCAAGCCCAAAGCCCAAAGACCTTTGGAAGTAAAAAAATAACCATAAAATATGAAAAGACAGCCCCTTGTTGGGGGTTTAACTGGCCAAGGTTAAATTTTCTTTTTTTTTTGTTTAAAAAAGTAATCCAACATTAAGAGAACTAACCCCCAAAAGTGTTTCGGCCAAAACCAAAACCTATTTTGGGTTTGGGCGGTAGAAAAAAGCACTAACAAATACTCCTAATAAAAAACCTGTAAAAGTCTAATTTTTAAACCGGGCAAATTTTTTTAAAATAAACTCCCCAAATATCAACTGTTTTTTTACCCATGATTTTCGGGCCCGGAGGGGGCCCGGGGGAGGCCCCTGAAACTTTCCCTCCACCCCCGCCGTAAACCCCATCCCCATGAAATTTTTGCAAATCCAAGGCTTTTTATAACCTTGCTAATGTGACTCCTTGCTCTCAAAACGGGGTTCGTTTTCCCGTTCGCAGTTTGGGGCCCCTTCATATAAAATTTTTTTCGATATTTCTCTTTTTCTTTTCATTTGAGTTCGAAATTGGGGCCCCGGGGGTTTAGTAGTCAGCACTTCTATCTTGAGATCTTTTTTAAAGGGATTTTTTAGTTTTTTGGTTTTATTCTTTTTTTAAATTTCTCACCCCACGATGCGGCCCTTTCAGCCTCACGAGTTTTTCTTTTTCTCTTTTTATTTTCCTTACTATTTCACCCGTTCGGGCAAAAATTGTCTTAAATTCCCCCTCTAATTTTTTTGGCCCGCAGGACTATTTTTTGCAAGGGTAAGGGGGGAACCTTAATTTTTTTAAAAATCTTTTTCCCCTTTTTGAAAAAGGGGTTTCTGCTTCTTCTACTACTTTTATTACTTGTCCGCTCGGGAAAAAATCTTGAAGTTTTTGGGGTTTTGGGGGAACTGTGGGATTCTTGTTGCATGTTTTGAGTTTACAACTTTTTTCCCGGACCTAATTTTGGGGGGTTTGGGAATCCCAAAGGCATCTAATTTTTTTTCCCTTTAAAGTCTTTTGTTAATTGAAACTAAAACCCCTACAAACTTTGATGATCTCGTTTTCTGTAAGCGGAAAACGTTTTCCTCGTTCGTTTTTAAAATACAAAGGGCCCCATTCCCCATCTCGTTCAAAAATTTTTAAAGGGCCCTAAAATTTTCGGGGGTTTTATGTCTAAACTTTTGAAAAATGCCCCCGCCCGGGATTTTCCTTTTAATAAATTTGCCGCAATGAAACTCGAGGGGTCGTTTAAAAGGGAGTCCTTTTCATCCAGGGTCTTCGCCTTAAAGATAAACAAATTTCCCCAAATCCCCCTTCACCCCCAAAATTCCTCCCCATTTTTTAAAATTTTTTTTAACTTTTTTTTTTTTGTTTTATAAAAAGGGCACAATAGGGGGCTCATTTTTGGACCCGAATAGAAGACGGGAAAGAACCCCAGGCGTAAAGGGGAAAAAAAAACAAAAATTTTAAACTTTTTCCAAATAACCGTCTACAATTGATGCAGACCAAATTCTTCTTTTAAAACCCCCCAAAACCTGAGAAATATTTTTGTGCCACTCGGGCACGACTTTTTTTTAAAAAAACCCCTTTAAACCCAAAAACCCCCAAAGAGATCATTTCCAAAGGGGGAGGGCAATCTTAAAGAAAATTTCTATAAAACTTGAGGAAAAAATATTTTTTACAAAAAGCAGACTTTTTTTTTTAAAACCTTCTGATCTACCAAACCGCAAATGAAAGGGAAATCTTGCTTTTCAAAAATTTGGCAAGAAGAACACAAAACTTAGAAGGGGCCCCAAACCCTGGGCCCCAGATGATAAAAGCAGCAAAAAGGTTTTAGCCAAAATTTTTGCTTTTGGAAACCCTTTTTTTCCTTTCCCCCTGTTTTTGATTGTTAAAACACAGGGCCCCAACCTTCGGGAAGCTTTAAAAGACAGATTTCATACGAACAAAACCTTTAATAAATACAAACGTTTATAAAAGATCAACAACCCCCGAAGCAAAGTAAAAGCATTTCGGGACACTTTTTTAAGTTTAAAGTTGTTCCAAAATAAATTACAAGGCTTTTGAAAACAATATGATCACAATTAGTAATATATTACAAAACGGGCGTCATCATTCAACTTATCCAAAAAGCGGCAGAACGCTTTTTGGGAAATTTAATCTTATGTCGCGAAAAAAAATCGTTTAAAATTATTTTATTGCTGTGTGAAGATGAAAACCTTTCGCAAGAGAAAGGGAAAAAAGTTTTTTTTAATTCCAAAAATAACAAAGGGACAATTTCATGACGGCAGTCCAAACCAAATCTAGCTAGGGGACTTAGCCCTTTAAATCATCATTTTGACGAAATAAAAAAATTGGTTTGGGGGGGGGGAGGGTAAAGCCCAAAAACAGCAGACCTTGCGTCTAAAAAAACCTACAACCTTCACATGTTAGGTTTGGATATTATTTAACATCAAAAAAGGGGTTTTAAAGGTTGGGACCAAAGGGGCAACGGGAGGAAAACATTACATGGAATGGAAAACGGCTAGGGGCGGAAAAAAACATTCAAAATGAAAAGAAAAAAAAACCATAAACCATTTAATGTACATTTGTTTTTTTTAATTTGGGTTTACACAGCGAAAAATTGCAAAGAACAGATAAAACAAATTTTAAAGGGCTAAATTATTTTTCATTTTTAAAAAAGCATCCTTTTCAATTTTTATCCAAAGGGTGCCTAAAAGCCCCCAAGTCCCAAAAAGAGATATAGAAACCCCCGGCAAAAAAACCCTTTTAGATTAACCAACAACAAAAATTTGCAACAAAAATTTAGAGCGGGACCTTTAAAAATACGCAAAACCAAACGAAGGTATTCTGCTCCCTTTTAATGCTTTTTACCTTTTTTAATACTATTTCAACTAACCCCCGCATCAGCAAACGATTTTTGTCCTTGGGCAACGGGAAAGGGCGCCCCCCCATTTTTAAACCTTTTGGGCGGTTTTTTTACCCCTCTCTAGCTAAATTACCGAAAGGGCGCTAAAAAAAAAAATAAAAACTAAACTCCAAAACACACGTATATTTCAACTGATAACAGCTAAACTTGGGTTCCCTTTTAAAGGCTGATTATAAAAAAAGCACTACTGACTCAAACACAGGGGAGGAAAAATTTAATTTTTTTCCCCAGCCGTTTTTGGAGCCTACAAAAAACAAAATTTGATTTTCAAAAAAGGGCAGGAAAATTTTTTTTCTAAACAGCCAGACCCCGGCAAAAAAAAAAAAGGAATGTTTAAAAAAAAAGTAAACAGACATTAAACTCTTTTCTAAACAGTCGCATTAACAACCCCAAAAGGGGTTTTTAAATACTTATTTTATGATCCAAGCGCAAAAACCGGGTTAATATTGATTAATTATTTTTTTGTTTTAAATAAATTTTTTAGTTGAAAAGAAACCAGCATGGATAAAATATAAAAGGGCCCAAACAAGTTTTGAAGCAATGAAAAGAAGATTTATCAAACACTAAATATATTGATTTAAAGTCATTATCCAGCAACCGTACGGCAAGTTTTTGCTCATGCTATTTCTAAAAGTTCCGGGTAAACTAACAAAACCACCTTTAAAGTAATTTTTTGCGGGTTTTAATCACTAGGGAAACCCAATAAATAAAGGGAAAATTTCTAAACCCGGGTTTTTCAACAAACAACAGAATATTTTTTCCCAATTTTACTTAACCCCCGGGTTGGGCAGCCACTGCTTCCCTTTTTTTGGGAGGTCCACGAAAAGCCAAAATGGGGACCCGGGGGTTGGGTCAGGGGCGAAGTCATAGAAAATCAGTTTTTAAAACGGGCTAAGAAATGCCCCGATTTGGGCAGGTCTTACACCCCGCTCCCTCCACATTAGTTGCAAAAAGATTTTTTCCTAAACATAAAAAAAAGAAAAGGAAAAAAAAATGTTTCATTGGGGGGTGTTTCCCCAAGGCTGCATTATCTCCTTAAAAACGCGAGAAGTGCCCAAACCCTATTATTACTTTAAATCCCCTTAACTTCGATGGAAACCCTTTTCCTGTTGGAATAGCCCAAAATTGATCATTTTTTGGAAAAACAAAAAAAACCCAAATAACTTTTAAATTCACACATGGGAGGAAACAAATCTACGCCCATTAAAGTGTCTAAAAATACCCAACGTTTGGGGCGAGCCAACAAAACCCATGTGGATTTTACTACAATGTTTTAAACCAGAAAGGCTCCCCCCATTACACATTGATACGCCGATGAGTAAACTAATAAAGCAATTCAAAAGATAAATGGCAAACAAAATTCTGCAGAAAATTTTAAAACAAAATTCCTCCCTCAACCGCAAGCAAACAAAAAAACATTGAAATCCCCCCGTTGACTGTAATAGGGGAACAAATTATTACCCCCCAAAGGTAGAAAAGTTAGTTTTAAAAAACGGGAAACGACTGAAAAAATTCCCCCAAAACGTATTTACGCAAGCCGGCCTTATTTTTTTCCTTTAAGGGGCCAGCGCCCACAAAAACATCAAAAAACATCTTAATGGAAAATCATCGGGATTTTTCATTTCCCTTCTTTTATTTCGGGGCATGCCGCCTTCAACCCCCAAATTAACGGGGAACCCCAGATGCGGCAGAAGTTTTTTACGGGGCGCATGCGCAAGTGCTAATGATTGTTCTAAAAATCTGAATTTATCTAAATCATAATGGCGCCTGAAGATCCCCAACGTATACTCAGCCACCACTGCGGGTTTTGGTGGTTTGGGAACTAAAGGGGGAAACCAACCAAAAGTAAGAGACCTTTGATCCATTAGGGGAAAGTTTAGGGGAGCAGCGCAAAAGTAAATGCAATTTTTCAACTAAATTTTTGGCCCAAAGACATGGAAGCTGCCCATCTTTTTTTTCAAAACTTCAAATTTAAGACTTCATCTTATAATGAAAGCATGGACAAATCCTTCGGGGTGTCATGCTTTGGAAACATCACAAAAATTTACTTTGGGTTTCATTTTAAAATAACTTTCTTTTTATGACTTATCACACATAAAGGGTTTTCATTAAGCCCCTGGTTATGTCCTTAAAGTCCTGCCCAAAAGGAAGAATATTTTGACCCACTCTCGTTAGAAAGGGGTTTACCCTTATGATACATAACTTTTTGGAAAAGGGTTTTAAAATCCCTTTTCCCGCCTAAAGGCCGTTTTTTTTCCTGGGCTTAGGGGAAAGGACACAGTGTTTTCTGATTACCACAGCTCAAGATGCGGGGCAGAAGTTGGGATTTAAAACGATGGAGACTACTTTACTCATATTTGGATGGCCGTTGTATGTTTGTTGGGGAAAACGTTTTTTGAAAATTATAGAAAAAACCTGCATGAAACTTTATAGGGGGGGACCCCGGGGCCCCATACATTTCTGCCCCGGATGTTGGGATGCCCTTAAATTTAACTAGTACAGATTGTTTTAATTGCCCAGATTTACCAATGATTCAAAATGATTAAAAAGGGAATTGCGCGGGGGAAATTTAGTATGGGGGCGCACATTACGGGTAAAGCAAAAAACAAAAACCCTAATGTTTAAGATCCAAGTAAAGTCTAACAAAACCTCATGTATTTAATGCAAAAAATCTTATGGAGGAAATGGCCCCAATCATTTCCCAAATTACGCAATTTTAAAAAATTTAAAACAGGCGGTGACCCCGAAAAAAAATTAAAAAAGCTTAAAAAGGGGTTGGGCATTTTGAGGGCCGGGACAACACGGGGAATACATTCTAGAATTTGACTTAAATTTCCCCCTGAACGCCTTTCCTCCCAAAAAGACATCCAAAAACACAAAAAGGCAAAGATGGCGAAAAAAAAGCCGCCTAAATTTGTGCCTAATCTTCGGGGCAAAAAAAATTATGTCTGTCATTACAGACTTCTACAATTTTTTTAAACATGGGTTTTAAAATTGGCAGCAAATTCATCTATAAAATTCTTTTTGATCAAAACATTCAGAAAACCCTACATCATGAAGAACCTGATTTTCAGACTAAACCCCCCAATGCTTCGGAAAAAAACTTTTTCAAGCGATAACCCAACCCGTTTTTTTTTTCGGAAAAACTAGGGGAATCCCACAAGCGCAAAGAAGTCAAATTGGTCCCCCAAAGAGAACGAAACAATTAAGCTTACTTCAAAAAACCAAAATTTTCAGGACTTCAGAAGATTTTATGACCCCTTTTGGCATAATGAAAAAAAAAAGAAAGTCCCAAAATTGGGCAAACCTTTTTTATTGGGGTTTTCTGTTTAAAAATTATCAAAGCTTTTAAAATTTTAAAATTTTTTTATGACACTTTAAAAAACCCCGTATCCCCAAATCCCGAGTACTTTACACAGATTCAGATAGTTTTTTTATAAATATCCCTACTGAAAACTTTTATAAAGACCCCCGAAAAAGAAATAGCTAAAAGGGGAACCGGGGTGGACGACACATCTGAAAACCCAAAATTCGCCTTTTTTCAAATTTAAATTTCAAAAAAGAAGGTTTTAGGGAAAAAGGGAAAAAAGAATTATTGGAAAAGGGGACAAGGATAAAAGGGGGGGTTTAAGGGCAAAAATGACATATTTTGAGCCAAGGGAAAAACAACAAAAAACAAAGGGAAATCTCGCAGTGTTTTTGCAGTCGACAATCACATGACAACACAAAAAACCTTTTTTGAAAAATAAGACTTTTCATCATAAAAACGTAAAACTACATCTAAAACAAAATGAAACAGCACAACTGTTTTAACAAAGAAAACGTTTGACGAACAAAAAACAAAACGTTTGGGGTTTTTTTAACCAGATTTTTATTTTTGCAACTGGGCATTAATTGAACCGTAAAAATTTAAAACGAACTGTGTCTGGTGGGATTATCTGGGAGTTCTTCTTTTACAAAAATCTTGAGGAGCTGCTTGTTTCTTTGTGGGGAGTTTTTCGTAAAATAATAAACGGGGGGATTTATTTTTAAAATTTTTTGTTTCATATGGGGCAACACTCCAAACCCGGATCGTTCCCGATTCGAGTGTTTCCCCTTTTGCTTTCCCCCGGGGAAATAAAGGGACCTTACTTTCCAAACCAAATGGGAAAAAGTTTGGGTGGGGGGGAACCCGGGGGTCCTTTTACCCCAACATTTATTTTTTTTTCTTTTGATTGCCCTTTTACTGGTTTTACAAATTTTAAAATTTTTCAATTTTTCTTGCGCGCAAAAAATGACAATCCTTTTAACCCATTCGGGGCAGAAAGGGGAAAAAGTCTCTTGATACTGGGAAGAAAAAAAACCCAGCTAAAATGTTTTTTTTTTTTCAACTAAAGCCTGTGATCTGTGAACTCCTGAATGCCCCCCTCTAATGGAACTCTATTTTTAACAATTTAAATTGGGTTTTACTTGGCCTTTTTAAAAGGGGGAAACAAAATTGAATCGCAGGATAAGTTAAGGGGGCCTCTTGGTTTAAAAATCAGTTTGTATGGCAACGCCCAAAACCGAAGCACTCTTTTTTGGGGTTTAAAGGTTCCCATCTTTGTACTTGAAGCCATGTCAATACTTAAGTGCTACTTAAAAACCCTTTTTTGTCTAAACGTACTGGGGTAAATATAGAAGATCCCTTTGAGGGTGGGCGTTCGGTGTTTAAAAAACAAAGTGTGGTCTCGTAAATTTGTCAGGTTCAGGTAAATAAATTTCCCAACGGGTTGTTTAGATAACCAAATTTTTTGCTGTTTTTTCCTACTCCCGCTGCTTGACTTACTTTTTTTTGGTATTCCCGGGCCAAAAAACCTTTTTTGGGGAAAAATAGATTTTGTTTTATTTTTTTTGGGGGGAATTTTTTGCGCAACAAAAAACACGACAGCATGCCCAAAAACGATAAACGCATTTCTTTCATCTTTTTTTTTTTCTGATGGAGATAAAAGTCCCTGAATTTTTGGGGGGGGCAATGTTTCGATTGTTTTCCTGTTACAAGATAATATTTTTTTATTGCTTGGGTCAAAATTTTTAAATGTGTAAGCTGCAGCCCCTGTTTTTTTCAGTGTGTTATTAATAAAACAACGCTCAAATTTTCTGGGGGTTTTTATAGCGTCTTTTGCTTCAGCTAGTTGCTCCCCACTTTTTTTGCTTTTTTTGGTCCAACCCGTCATCCCGTTTTTTACTAAATGCGAATTTTCTTCCCTAAAAGCAACGCATTCACTACTTTCAAAAACCATCATCATTACGGGGGGAAACCATTTTTTAAAATGTTTTTTTTTTTTACATAAATTTTTATTTTTCGGAAAATTAAATTCCTTTTTAACAAAAAAATCTTTCGGAGCAAATGAAGCGTAATTAAAAGCGATTAGCTTTGGGAAAAAACCTCAAAGTTTTAGTTTTTCCAGATCTGCCCGGGTTTTTTTTTTTTTAAAAGGCTTTTACCCCAACCCTTGATATCCTCACTTTTAAACCCCAATAACACAGAAAGGGATACAAGGGTTTTTAATAGTTTTTTCGGTGCTCATTTTAAAAAAAAAAATAATTAAAAATTAAAAAAAAACATAACACAATGACGCTAAGCTACAGGCGGGGCCAAACCGTCCCCTTTGGGCTTAAAAAATGAAGAAGTTGATGAAACCCAACTATTAAAGCCCCAAAAAGGGAAAAGGGGTAATTTTTTGGCACATGTGGAAAAAAAAAAAACAGTTCCCGAAAAGAAAATTTAGCAAAGAAAAAAGATTTAACAGATGTCGCCACAAGACATTATAAAGGATCCAACAGGGATGAAGCGCACAGTCAAAGGTTTTAAAAGGTGTAACAAACGGTTTTTTATTTTTACACTAAACTAGCAGAGATTTTTCGCCTATTGATTCTGAACAAATCTTACTAGATTTAACGCAAGATCCAGTTTTAACAAAGTCATTAATTCCCCCAAGGGTGGGAAACTATACTACAATTTGGAACATTGTTTTTCGCCCTTAAACATGGGCCCCAAATTTCTTTTTTAAACATATAGATTTTATTTCCCTTCAAAATGAACGATCAGAAAATCAGCAGAATCAGGGAAAAAATTTAACAGAAAAAACTGAACAGGTAAGATGTGACGAGTTTTAAAAACAAAGCACCTGGCGTGTTGGGAAACAAAAAAGGTGGAATTTTAAACCAAAAAAGAAAATTTAAAAAAAAAAATCACAGAAAAATAAACTCATAATGAAAAAATAACCCCCACCAAAAGCCAAATTTTATCCAATGCCACTCCAAAAAAGGGGCAAGTTAAATTTTAAGGGCACAGCACCAAAGTCTTTTATGGAAATTTTTTAAAATTAAAAAATGTTTCCATTTTTGGCGCCCTTGCGGGGGCGGGGGGATTATTACGGTTTTAAAAAAAATATAAAGAATGGGAACAAAAAAAAAACAACCCCAAAAAATTTTTTTTTCCACTAAAAACAGAAAAGACAACAGCAACCGCCAGAACCCCCCAACAACAAAAATCAATTTTTCATCCATTTTAAAGGGGAAAAAATTTAAAAATTTTTTTAAAAAAAAAATAGATCAAGGCGGGTTATTTTTTTGGGTTTTAAAAAAATGGGGAAATCCAAAAAAATAAAAACAAAGACAAAAAAGACATTTTCCAAAAAACCCCGAATTGGGGAAACAATCAATTTTCTTTCAATTAAAAAAATTCATTTAAAAATCATCTGACCCCACCCCAAAAAGCTAACCCAAAACATCCCAAAGGTTTTTGGGGGGTTTTTTTGGGGGGGGGGTGTACAAAAATTAGACATCTACTTTTAAGATAAAAAAATAGTTGTATTTTTTTTATAATTTTTAAAAAAAACTTAATTTAAAAACTTGGGGTTTTAAAATTTAAAAGGGTGACTTAAAGGACTTAATTTAAAAACTTAAGGCAACTTTATCAAGAAATTAATTTTTAAAAAATTGATTTAAGACTTTTTTAAAAACTTAAAAAAAAAAACTTGGGGGACTTAATTAAAAACTTAATTAAGGACTTGGGGTAACTTAATTAAGGGCTTTGGGGGACTTGATAAAAAATTAAAAAAATGACTTAAATGTGGCATGCGTGGGGGGGGGGTTGGGGGGGGGAGGGGCAAAAAAACACACACCCCAAACAAACAACAAAAACAAAAAAAACACAAACAAAAAAACACACAATAAACCGGATAGGCTTGTGGGGAAAATGAAGGGGGTTTTTTTGGTTTAAACTTTGGGGAACCCTTTAACTTTAAAGGTGGGGCAGGAAAGTTGAAGACTTCTGTAGTCCCAAACCCCCCCGCGGCTTTTGCATAACGCTATTTTTTGACCCACGTCATGGGTTTTTTGGCGCCAGGAAAAAAGTAGTCCCCAAAAAACCCACGCGGGGTATCCCTAACCCCTAAATTTTTTTAAACCCCCTCCTGCGTTTTTGGGTGTCAGGAAAAATTAATTCCCAAACCCCCCGCGGCTAAAGCATAAACCCCTAAAATTTTTTGGGCCCACCCTCACGGTTTTTGGGGTGGGGTGGCTGGGAAAAAACCCTCCCATCCAACGGGATCTAAAAAAAGATCTTTCGTCAACCCGCTTTCAAGCCTGGGGAGCCGAGCTTTTAAAAGGCGGCCCCAATCGCCAGTTTGTTAGAAAAAACCCTCAATTTATTTGGGGCATTTATTTGGAGATAGTGCTGGCTACAAAACTACTCCTCTCCATACTGGTAAAATGTTTCTAAGGGCTGCCTAACCCTATCAAATTTTTTTGCCAGAACATTAAAAAACGTTATTCTGTTGCATAAGTTTTTAAAAAGGTTTGGCGTTTCTACAAAAGTTCATTTAAAACTGTTCCTACCCTTTTAAAAAAATTTAGGATATTTTTAAAAACACCCAGAAATTGAATAGTTTTTTTAGCATACGAAACAGCCATGTTCACCCCGCGTCTTTCCAAAAGAACCCCCATGGTTTGGGGGAGGTTTTTGGGGGTTTTTTTTAAAAATACTTGAGCTGTTTTACAAGCCCGCTCAACAATTAACCGTGATGAAATTTTTTTTGCTTTGGCCGGGCTTTCAACAATGCAGCGCCATTTTTTTTAATAAGGAAAACCCTCCATCCCAAAATCCAAAAACCGTAAAAAACTGGCAAAACTTTTTTCCCCAAAATTTTTTAATGGGGGAACCAACAACCTTTGAAAGCTTTATTTCCAAACCGTCCCGGGTTTACTTTTTCGTTTCTAGGGAAAAACAAAGCTTCCCCGGGGCACTGTAAAGACTTTTGCCTAATTCTTTTCGACAAAACCTAACATACATTAAAGTAAAACTTTTGGTCTTTAGTAGCACAAAACCCGTTTTTTCATTTAAAGTTTTAAACCATTTTTAAAATTTCCCCAAAACCAAACACAGTAAGAGCACAGTAAACGCGTCCTGCCTTTGTTCGCAATTTATGGGAGAATGAGGGAAAACGTCTTCTGTTGGTTTTAAACCCGGTCATGTGAGGGGCCGGAAGCCCCCCCGCGGAAATTGGGGCCCGGGTTTTGGGCAAACGGCCATCGCGTACAGCAAAACCCGGAGACGTATAATTTAAACGGGTTTGTTTTTGGGGTCCAATCACATGATCCGCCCCCCGGGCCTGTGCACACCCAATCTTGGGGTGATTTTTAAATTTGGGGGGATTTCCCCTCTCTCTTTTCTGTTTTTCCATCCGGGGAATGGGGGAAAGGAGGGGGAGAAGGGGGAAACTTTGAAGGGGGGGGGAAGGGCAACTGTGTTTTGTTGTGTTTTTGGGGTGGGGGTGGAGAGAGAGAGAGAGTTTTGGGTTTTTTTTTTATTTGTCTGTGAGTGAATATATGTGCGTGCCGCGTACAAAGTGATAAGGGGAAGGGAAAACGTGTTGTGTGGGGGGGTGTGTGTGGTGGCGTGTGTGGTGTGTGTGTGTGTGGGGGTGTGTTGGGTGTTTTTGTGGGGGGTGTGTGTGTGTGTGAAATGATGTTATTGAAAATGATCAAGAAAAACACAGGATTAAGCAAAAACTAAAATCTGAAAAGTTTAGTAAATTAGTATTGAAAACGGATAATCCTACACAGTATGTTTGTTTGTAGATAATCGTTATTTTTTGGTTATTGAAGTCTTACTTGTCAGAGAACTAATAAATGCCGCTTTTAGGCCACTTTCGCCCGAAAACTTGGTTGAGGGGCAAGTGAGCCAGAATGAATATTTATTAGTTCTCTAGCGTGCACTGTGCAGAGGGCTGGACTGAGGGGAGGGGGGAGGGTGGGGGTGGCTGAACGGTAATAGTGCTATAAAAGTTCGGAGTGTGAACTGGAATGATGCTATGACAGTTGGGGGTGTGAACGGAATGGTGCTATGACAGTTGGGGGTGTAAACGGGAATTGTACTATGGCAGCTGGGAGTGTGAACTAGAATGGTGCTATGACAGTTGGGGGTGTTAACGGGAAGTGTACTATGGCAGCTGGGAGTGTGAACTAGAATGATGCTATGACAGTTGGGGGGGGGGGGGTGAACGGGAATTGTACTATGGCAGCTGGGAGTGTGAACTAGAATGGTGCTATGACAGTTCGGGGTGTTAACGGGAATTGTACTATGACAGCTGGGAGTGTGAACTAGAATGGTGCTATGACAGCTGGGAGTGTGAACTAGAATGATGCCATGACAGTTGGGGGTGTGAACGGAATTGTACTATGACAGCTGGGAGTGTGAACTAGAATGGTGCTATGACAGCTGGGAGTGTGAACTAGAATGATGCCATGACAGTTGGGGGTGTGAACGGGAATTGTACTATGACAGCTGGGAGTGTGAACTAGAATGGTGCTATGACAGCTGGGAGTGTGAACTAGAATGATGCCATGACAGTTGGGGGTGTAAACAGGAATTGTACTATGACAGTTGGGGGTGTAAACGGGAATTGTGCTATGACAGTTGGGGGTGTGAACGGGAATGGTGCTATGACAGTTGGGGGTGTGAACTAGAATGGTGTTATGACAGTTGGGGGTGCTGAAGGGGAATGGTACTATGACAGTTGGGAGTGTGAACTAGAATGGTGCAATGGCAGCTGGAGTGTGAACGGGAATGGTGCTATGACAGTTGGGGGTGTGAACTAGAATGGCGCTATGACAGTTGGGGGTGTGAACGGAATTGTACTATGACAGTTGGGGTGTAAACGGGAATTGTACTATGACAGTTGGGGGTGTAAACGGGACTTGTGCTATGGCAGCTGGGGGTGTGAACGGAATGGTACTATGACAGTTGGGGGTGCTGAACGGGAATGGTGCTATGACAGTTGGGGTTGCTGAACGGGAATGTTACTATGACAGTTAGGGGTGCTGAACGGAATTGTACTATGACAGTTAGGGTGCTGAACGGGAATGGTACTGTGACAGTTGGAGGTGCTGAACGGGAATTGTACTATGACAGTTGGGGGTGTGAACGGGAATGGTACTATGACAGTTGGGGGTGTGAACGGGAATGGTACTATGACAGTTGTTGGTGTGAATGGGAATGGTACTATGACAGTTGGAGGTGTGAACGTGCTGCTGTGTGTTTGTGTGTCTGTGAGTGAGTCTCGGATAGAGTTTGTCTGTGAATCGGACGCTGTCTGGATCTGGAAGGTATATTTATAGCATGTCCACATCATGTTTACATTCGTGCATTCTTTGTCCCTTGTACATCGCTTACCATTCGCTTTTTTACTGTTTGAAAGTGATATTTCTTGTGGAGAAAAGCATTGTTCCCATTGCCCAGATTTCCCGATCTCACCTGCCTTCATGGCGTATTGCACTTCACCCTGCATCGTTTTGTTGATGACGTTTGTAAGATTTTACTTTCTGGCCGTATGCAGACAATCGAAAATGACAAAACGATTCACATGATTTAATAGTGCAGGGACACGATTGCGTTTGAGCTCTCTCTCTCTCTCTCTCTCTCTGAATGTTTATTAGTTGACGACGAGATGTGTCATAATTCTCTCGTTCTCGCTTTGGCCACAACCACAACCGCAATCATTTATAGTACCACTGTTACGGTGTTTGACGGACCGAAAACTAATCAGCTGATCAAAATTTAAGGTATTGATGAAAGTATTGGCGCTGATGGAAGTGGAAACATGTGGGCCAATATTCCACCTACTTAACGACAGATTTTCACGATGATGATGATGATGATGGCACAATTCCACTATGCATCACTATTTACGACTTTTACAACAAGGCGATAGAGTAAGTTTCAGATAGATTCTCTGCACCTAACATAAAGAAGCTAAATGCAAAGATTATCTCAGGCATGTCAGCACCTTCGCTGTTGAACGCCTAGTGGTTAAAACAACGCCATCACGAATGACTATGATCTGTGTCAATGGCTCGTCGCTGACTAAGACCCTGTGTCAAAGGGCACATCACAGGTCAGAGAATGACTATGACCCTGTGTCAAAGGTCACATCACAGGTCAGAGAATGACTATGACCCTGTGTCAAAGGTCACACCACAGGTCAGAGAATGACTATGACCCTGTGTCAAAGGCCATACCCTAGGTCAGAGAATGACTATGACCCTGTGTCAAAGGCCATACCCTAGGTCAGAGAATGACTATGACCCTGTGTCAAAGGCCATACCCTAGGTCAGAGAATGACTATGATCTGTGTCAAAGGCCATACCCTAGTCAGAGAATGACTATGACCCTGTGTCAAAGGCCATACCATAAATCGGAGAATGAGTATGACCCTGTGTCAAAGGTCACATCACAGATCAGAGAATGACTATGATCTGTGTCAAAGGCCATACCCTAGGTCAGAGAATGACTATGATCTGTGTCAAACGCCATACCCTAGGTCAGAGAATGACTATGATCTGTGTCAAACGCCATACCCTAGGTCAGAGAATGACTATGATCTGTGTCAAACGCCATACCCTAGGTCAGAGAATGACTATGATCTGTGTCAAACGCCATACCCTAGGTCAGAGAATGACTATGATCTGTGTCAAACGCCATACCCTAGGTCAGAGAATGACTATGATCTGTGTCAAACGCCATACCCTAGGTCAGAGAATGACTATGATCTGTGTCAAACGCCATACCCTAGGTCAGAGAATGACTATGATCTGTGTCAAACGCCATACCCTAGGTCAGAGAATGACTATGATCTGTGTCAAACGCCATACCCTAGGTCAGAGAATGACTATGATCTGTGTCAAACGCCATACCCTAGGTCAGAGAATGACTATGATCTGTGTCAAACGCCATACCCTAGGTCAGAGAATGACTATGATCTGTGTCAAACGCCATACCCTAGGTCAGAGAATGACTATGATCTGTGTCAAACGCCATACCCTAGGTCAGAGAATGACTATGATCTGTGTCAAACGCCATACCATAGGTCAGAGAATGACTATGACCCTGTGTCAAAGGGCACACCACAGATTATAGAATGACTATGATCTGTGTCAAACGCCATACCCTAGGTCAGAGAATGACTATGACCCTGTATCAAAGGCCATGCCATAAATCAGAGAATGAGTATGACCCTGTGTCAAAGGCACATCACAGATCAGAGAATGACTATGACCCCATGTCAAAGGCCATACCATAGGTCAGAGAATGACTGTGACCCTGTGTCAAAGGCCACATCACAGATCAGAGAATGACTATGACCCCATGTCAAAGGCCATACCATAGGTCAGAGAATGACAATGACTATGATCCCGTGCCAAAGGCTACTGCACAGCTCAGGGAATAACAATGACCCCATGCCATAGGTCAGAGAAGTCCTGCGTTATAGCGCCTCTCCCCTGTTGCTCAGGACTGTGGACTGTGGAGACGACTGACCGATTGCCTGTGCTTCCCTCACCCCTGCCACTGTCCCTGCTGTCACAGAACAGAAAGCACAGCAAACCACAGGGCTCCTCCACTGTCCCCTGTCACATGACAGACAGCAAACCACAGGGCTCCTCCACTGTCCCCTGTCACATGACAGACAGCAAACCACAGGCTCCTCCACTGTCCCCTGTCACATGACAGACAGCAAACCACAGGGCTCCTTCACTGTCCCCTGTCACATGACAGACAGCACAGCAAACCACAGGGCTCCTTCACTGTCCCCTGTCACTGCTGTCTGCAAATGGCTGCACTGTTACTGAACAGGTGCATGTAACACTGCACTGTCGTTATGGTCACTGTCATCATTGTCACTGTCATCTCCCTCATTGTCACTGTTTGTGGGCATTGTCACTGTGTGTGGGCATTGTCAGTGTTTGTGGGCATTGCCACTTTCTGGGCATTGTAACTGTTTGTGGGCATTGCCACTGTTTGTTGGCATTGTCACTGTCTGTGGGCATTGTCACTGTTTGTGGCATTGTCACTGTTTTGGGCATTGCCACTGTTTGTGGGCATTGCCGCTGTTTGTTGGCATTGTCACTGTCTGTTGGCATTGTCACTGTTTGTAGGCATTGTCACTTTCTGGACATTGTCACTGTTTCTGGGCATTGCCACTGTTTTTCAGCATTGTTACTTTCTGGCATTGTCACTGTTTGTGGGCATTGCCACTGTTTGTGGGCATTGCCGCTGTTTGTTGGCATTGTCACTGTCTGTTGGCATTGTCACTGTTTGTAGGCATTGTCACTTTCTGGACATTGTCACTGTTTCTGGGCATTGTCACTGTTTCTGGCATTGTCACTGTTTGTGGGCATTGTCACTGTTTGTGGGCATTGTCACTGTTTGTGGGCATTGTCCCTGTTTCTGGGCATTGTCACTGTTTCTGGGCATTGTCACTGTTTGTGGGCATTGTCACTGTTTGTGGGCATTGTCACTGTTTGTGGGCATTGTCACTGTTTCTGGGCATTGTCACTGTTTGTGGGCATTGTCACTGTTTGTGGGCATTGTCACTGTTTGTGGGCATTGTCACTGTTTCTGGGCATTGTGTCTTTGTGGGCATTGTCACTGTTTCTGGGCGTTGTCACTGTTTGTGGGCATTGCCACTGTGTGTGGGCATTGTCACTGTTTCTGGGCATTGTCACTGTTTGTGGCCATTGTCACTGTTTCTGGGCGTTGTCACTGTTTGTGGGCATTGTCACTGTTTCTGGGCGTTGTCACTGTTTGTGGCCATTGTCACTGTTTCTGGGCGTTGTCACTGTTTGTGGGCATTGTCACTGTTTCTGGCGTTGTCACTGTTTGTGGGCATTGTCACTGTTTCTGGGCGTTGTCACTGTTTGTGGCCATTGTCACTGTTTCTGGGCGTTGTCACTGTTTGTGGGCATTGTCCCTGTTTCTGGGAGTTGTTACTTTGTGAATGCTGTCACTGTTTGTAGGCATTGTCACTGTTTGTAGGCATTGTCACTGTTTGTAGGCATTGTCACTGTTTGTAGGCATTGTCACTGTTAGTGGGTAGTGTCACTGTTTGTGGGCATTGTCACTGTTTGTGAGTGTTGTCACTGTTTGTGGGCATTGTCACTGTCTCTGGCCATTCACGATGTTTGTGGGCATTGTCACTGTTGCAGAGCGGTAGCCATTCCAGAAATGCTGGAGTCCTGTGAGACGAAGAATAAGATAGACAGCAGGGTGACGCGTTTTGTCATTCCTTTCTGCGTCACACTCAATGCTGACGGCAGCGCCCTGTATATTACGTCAGCGGCTATTTTTATTGCACAATTCACTGGGGTGGACATTGGAGCTGGCGATATCTTCGTCATTGGGTAAACGAATTGGGGGTTATCGGGTGTCCATCCGGTTGCTCTCTCTCTCTCTCTCTCTGACTCTCTCTGTCTCTGTCTCTGTCTCTCTCTCTCTCTCTCTCTCTCTCTCTCTCTCTCTCTGTGTGTGTGTGTGTGTGTGTGTGTGTGTGTGTGTGTGTGTGTGTGTGTGTGTGTGTGTGTGTGTGTTAGTTCTTTAGTTTAACGTCTATTCACTATAAGTGTTATTAGACGGTGTCACGGACAAAAAAAGAAAAACCGAATTCGTGGTCAGTCGCCAGCCAGTTCAATTGGACATAAGTCCAAACTCAAACATCCTGGTTTCCAGGCAGACGACTTCATGTGTTGCGTCAGCCAATTAGGCATGGCGAATAGGCTATTTTAGTCCCCACGGAGACGGCACCGTCCCGCAGACAGACTGAGTGGCTTGACCGACGTCTCGATAGGTCTGGCCAGACGGATCTTGGGCGTCTGGGTCAGACTGATGAGCTAATTTGCAAGACCAGTGCCCACAGTTAAGCCAGACTCGCCGGTTGAAGTAGGAAGGGGGAAGGTATTGTGTGTGGGGGGGGTGTATATCAGCTAATTAATTAAATGACCCATTGACCACCACAGAGAGCAAGGCCGGTAGATGTGACTTTGACTATTGGCATGTCCAATGGAATTAGAGGGGAGGTAACCTCGGTACAAGGCAGGAAAAATTCGACCAATGGTACTCACCCTTTTGACAGATAGGAACGGGATAAGAAAGCTAGGGGAGTGAGAGAACGGGGAGGAGGAAAAGAAGAGACAGAGAGAGAGAGAGGTTCTGGAGTAGCTCTGCACGAGAGAAAAGCAGAGAGATGAGAGGAGGAGTGAAGAGAACCGAGTTGAAGCATTAGACCATATAGAGTCTGCAGAGGAAGGACTAAGGAGAGATGTTGAGAGAGAGAGAGAGTTGCTAATTGATGAAGAGAAAAAGAAAAAAAAAGAAAAAGAAAGGAACCATGTCCATTTGATAGAGCAGACTGGAAGAGAGAGAGAGAGAGTGCAATGCGTTAGTGCAGGAAGGAAGGAAGGAGAACAGATCAATGTCTGGTAGTCACTGTTCAATCTGAACCGGGGTTCGAACCTCATACCTGGCAGCGCCACTTTCATCAGCAGTCCAACCTGACCAGCGCCAGCGGTCTAACCTGACCAGTGCCAGCAGTCCAACCTGACCAGTGCCAGCAGTCCAACCTGACCAGTGCCAGCAGTTGTGTCGTGACTGGTGTTTGTGAAAGTGACAGTGAAAAGAAAAAAAAAAAAGAAGAAAAGGAAAGACAGTGATTCGTAAATAGTTTAAGATCACCTGGCCAGGTAAAGTAGAAATCTATTTATACCCGGGTTAGTTATGATGATTTAGATAAATGGTTTTGTGAAGTTCAAGGAAACGAGAGAATGTTTTATGTTGTTTGACTCCATGCGCATTGATGTTTCCTTCCATGATATATGTGTAGTAAAGTTATAGACTTTACTAGTGGTTTGCTTGACGAATGCATGCTATATGAATGAGATTGTAAGCAAGCTGTGAGTGTGTTTGGGCTGTGCGCTAGTCCTTCCTCCACTGACGTTACCCCGAGGTTGACAATTTATTGGCGAGCCTGCCAGGATATTCTGGCCCATTATTATAATTGTTCAACTTCTCAGAGAGGAAGCTGGGTGGGATCCAAGTATTGTAATCCTAAGACAAGGTAGTGTCTTACTGTATGTTTCCAAGATAGTTAAATACTAGGCTTGGCATTGCTTCCAAGATAGTTAACCCTATGCTTGGCATTTCAGCCCCAGAGTACTTATTTCGCACAGATTGCCTATAAATTCGCTCTCATAGTTGGGTTAGGCGCTAGGCGTCTTATAAAAACTAATTACGTTGTCCCAAGCTAATAATTATCATTCATAGGATTGTGCTATTACGTCACTCGTGTCGGTAACCACCAGTTTGGCTGTCGTAGTAATAAAATCTTGTTCAAAAAAAAGAAGAAGATATAATGGCTGACGAAAAGAACACCCCCATTGAACAACTTGTGAGCGTCGCTCGTGATCTAGGCTACTCAGGAGAAGAGTTGCGAGCATTCGTTGAAACCCAACAAAAGATGGAAAGAGATGAGCAAGCGGAAAGACGCCGTGTCGCAGTAGAAATAGCAGAGCAGGAAACAGAAAGATTAAGGATTCAGGCTAACGATAATCAGGCTAAAGAAACGCAGGAAACAGAAAGATTAACGCAGGAACAGAAAGAATAAGGATTCAGGCTAATGTAACGCAGGAAACAGAAAGATTAAGGATTCAATTAGAGTTAGAGAGAATGAGAATACAGAGGGAGACCACGATGATGGTAGTTCAGTTTCCAGTGACCCTGTGCGCAGTTATGCCCCCCGACCAAAGTTGCCAAAATTCTCTGAAGGAACAGATTCGATTGATGCGTACATCAGTCGTTTTGAAAACGTTTGCTACTAGTCAGGGTTGGCCTTCAGAAGAGTGGGCAGTCATTTTGTCAGCGCTATTGATGGGTAAGGCATTACAGATTTTCACTGCGTTTACCAGCAGACCAACGATCTGATTTGGTGCTGTGAAGGAGTCTTTGATGAAGGGATTTGACCTCACAGAGGAGGGGTTCAGAAAGAAATTTCGATCAGCTAGATTACAAGCAGGTGAAACGTACACTCAGTTTTGGTGCGCGGTTAGATCACTATTTCGAGAATGGTTAGAGTTGAGTGGTACGAGAAAGGAGTTCGCTGAATTGAAAGAGCTGGTTATGAAAGAACAGATTTTGTCAGGTTGCAGTCCAGAGTTAATTATACATTTGAAAGAGAGACAGCCGAGACAGCAGGGGAGTTGCTGAAGTTAGCAGAGGTGTACAGGGAGGCACGTTTGGGCACTAAGGTGCAGGAGAAACAGGTGCCAGGCACAGGTGAGAAGAGTGCAAGGAGACTAGGGGAGTTTTCTGCAAAGTCTGCAAACCCATGGTGGGGCAGAAAGGAGGACAAAGGGACAATAGGTGTTTCATTTGTCACAAGAAGGGACATGTGGCGAGGGATTGTCGCATGAGGTTCCAGAAGGCAGCAGCCTTGCAAGAGGTTTGATAAAGGGTCGCCAGGGGAAACGACCTGCAGCGGAACCAAAAGGGATCCAATCTGAAGAGGGTAGAGTGCGGCCTATGGCTCGTGCTGGACAGCAGTCAGTGTCAGGGATGGAGGGCACTAGGCTGAGTGGCTCATTACCAGTGGAAGAGGGATGGATTGGCCAGCAGAGGGTGAAGGTGTTACGGGACACTGGTTGTTCATGTGGTGTAGTAAGAACAACGCTGGTCGAGGAAGGGGATTTGACAGGGCAAATCCAGACCTGTACTCTAATCGATGCACTGTGAGGAAGTTCCCAGTTGCTAAGATAGAAGTACGTACCCCTTACTTCTCAGGCGAGTTGTCTGCGCTGGTGATGGAGAAACCCCTTTATGATTTGATCATTGGAAATATTCCAGGTGCAAGGGATCCAGGGGATCCCGATTTGTTGACTGCTACAGGGCAGCAGTTCAAACACGGAGCAAGAAGGAGGAAAAGGTTGATAAACCGTTAGTCGTTCCAGCAAGGAAGTCAGGCATAGATGTGTCGCCTGATGAGTTTAGGGCAGCGCAGGAACAAGACCCTTCGCTCGTGAAGTCTTGGGAGTTGGCAAGAGGTGGAGAGAAACAGGTGGTTAGAGGAGGTGAGAGAGAATTTCTGGTGAAAGGCGGGTTGTTGTACCGAGTGTTCACCAAGGGGAAGACAGGTAAGGTGACAACTCAGTTAGAGGTACCAGCATGTTATCGTGACACTGTCATGTCAGTGGGTCACGAGTCGCTCATGGCGGGTCATCTCGGCACCGGCAAAACAGCTGACCGAATCTTTGATGATTTTCACTGGCCAGGGCAATGGCAGACCTAAAGCGTTTCTGCATGTCATGTGATGTGTGTCAAAGATCAGCCACAAGAGGGGTTGAAGAGGAAGGCGCCTCTTAAAACGCCCCCTTTAATTGACACACCATTCAGGAGGGTGGCTGTTGATCTGATTGGCCCAATCTCACCCTGTTCCAAAGGTGGGCACAGGTATGTGTTGACGCTCGTGGATTACGCGACCAGATATCCAGAAGCAGTCGCATTGAAAGGCGTAGATACGCAACAGGTCGCTGAAGGGCTAGTAGACATCTTTTCTCGCGTGGGTGTGCCATCACAAATTCTCAGTGACAGGGGGTCACAGTTCACCTCAGGCGTGATGAGGGAGGTCAACAGGCTGCTAGGGATCACACAGCTTCTCACTACCCCATACCACCCACAATGTAATGCTTGGTGGAAAGATTCATGGTGTGCTGAAGGGCATCTTAAAGAAGCTCTGTGAGGAAAGACCAGCAGATTGGGATCGTTACATTCCAGCGGCATTGTTCGCCTACAGGGAAGCCCCTCAGGAGAGCACAGGCTTTTCACCATTTGAGCTGCTGTATGGGCGGACAGTCAGGGACCAGTGTGTATTCTCAAAGAGCTATGGTCCGGAGAACAGGAGTCAGAAGAGGTCAAAACCACTTATCAGTATGTGGTGAACCTACGCAACAGGCTAGAGGAGACATGTAAGGTTGCAAGGGAAAGTTTGCAGGAGGCTAGGGTCGTGCAGAAGAAGCAATATGACAGAAGGTGAGGAAGCAATCCCTCAAGGTGGGAGATCAAGTCCTGTTACTGCTTCCCACGGATCACAACAAGCTGCTGATGCATTGAAAGGACCATTCACCATCATTGAAAAGGTAGATCGGGATTACCGAATTGATGTGAATGGAAACCAAAACTTTTCCATGCGAATTTGCTCCGCAAATATATTCAGCGTGAGACTCAGCACATGGCGCAGCAGCAGTCATTTGATGAGGTGAAAGAGACCCAGCAGAAGAAGGGAGATTTTGTTGCCTGAGTTTCCAGAAGAGTCATACAGGGATGTGTCACTGTATGAAGGGCTAGACAGTAGGATGTTTTGGCTGTCGTGTGGGCGTGCAGAAATTCACAAATACTTGTATGGAAAGAGTTTTGTGTAGAGATGATCATCAACCACTCAAGTTCCTACAGGAGGCGCAGCTGAAAAAACACAGCAGGGTGCTGTGCTGGGCAATGGCACTGCAGCCCTACAGGTATCGAGTTCAGTACATTCCAGATCGACAGAATGTAGGAGCTGACTATTTAAGCCGTGTAGTCTAGCAAGCTGCAACTCAGAGGAAGTCAGTCATATCCAGGGCGCATAGCTACTTTGTAAATAAAATGTCGATACAGTGAGATTGAGTGGATATGGGTTCATTCCCATTTGGCTATGGTTCATATTTTCTTTGTGAGACTTGTTCATGTAAATGTAGTTATGTTTGGAGCATACAGTCGCTTGTGTAGTAATGCACTGGTTGCGATAAGTGAGGATGGAGATTCCTCAGTGAGGTGTCATGGATCGTGATCATATTAGATTGTCCTTTCATAGTAGTTGTGAAGAGAAGATGTGGCAAATCCGCAGGTAGGGAATTGCATAGGTGCGCACAGAGGTTATCAGAAAATGAGCTGAAATAAGGCAAAAGCGCACGTCAATGATAACCCATTGGGGTGATATTTACTAGTGATACATGCTGATAATTTGTAAACCGTTTGTTGTAAATAATTTTGCAAAAACTTGCACGTGTAGCTGTGTGTGTCAGCAAATTCGGTTGTTGTTGCTTTTTGTACCGTTGTTTTGAGACAATGCTGAGCATAGTCTTTTGCAAGGGGAAATGTCACGGACAAAAAAAGAAAAAACCGAATTCGTGGTCAGTCGCCAGCCAGTTCAATTGGACATAAGTCCAAACTCAAACATCCTGGTTTCCAGGCAGACGACTCATGTGTCGCGTCAGCCAATTAGGCATGGCGAATAGGCTATTTTTAGTCCTCCACGGAGACGGCACCGTCCCGCAGACAGACTGAGTGGCTTGACCGACGTCTCGATAGGTCTGGCCAGACGGATCTCGGCGTCTGGGTCAGACTGATGTAGCTAATTTGCAAGACCAGCGCCCACAGTTAAGCCAGACGTCGCCGGTTGAAGTAGGAAGGGGGAAGGTATTGTTGTGGTGGGGGTGAAAATCAAGCTAATTAATTAAATGACCCATTGACCACCACAGAGAGCAAGGCCGGTAGATGTGACTTTGACAATTGGCATGTCCAATGGAATTAGAGGGAGGTAACCTCGGTACAAGGCGGGAAAAATTCTGACCAATGGTACTCACCCTTTTGACAGATAGGAACGGGATAAGAAAGCTAGGGAGTGAGAGAACGGGGAGGAGGAAAAGAAGAGACACGAGAGAGAGAGAGGTTCTGGGAGTAGGCTCTGCACGAGAGAAAAGCAGAGAGATGAGAGAGGAGGGAAGAGAACCGAGTTGAAGCATTAGCACCATATAGAGTCTGCAGAGGAAGGACTAAGGAGAGATGTTGAGAGAGAGAGAGAGAGAGTTGCTAATTGATGAAGAGAAAAAGAATAAAAAAAGAAAAAGAAAGAAATCAACCATGTCCATTTGATAGAGCAGACTGGAAGAGAGAGAGAGAGAGTGCAATGCGTTAGTGCAGGAAGGAAGGAAGGAGAACAGATCAATGTCTGGTAGTCACTGTTCAATCTGAACCGGGTTCGACCTCATACCCTGGCAGCACCACTTTCATCAGCAGTCCAACCTGACCAGCGCCAGCGGTCTAACCTGACCAGTGCCAGCAGTCCAACCTGACCAGTTGCCAGCAGTCCAACCTGACCAGTGCCAGCAATTGTGTCGTGACTGGTGTTTGTGGAAAGTGACAGTGAAAAGAAAAGAAAAAATAGAAGAAAAGGAAAGACAGTGATTCGTAAATAGTTTTAAGATCACCTGGCCAGGTAAAGTAGAAATCTATTTATACCCGGGTTAGTTATGATGATTTAGATAAATGGTTTTGTGAAGTTCAAGGAAAGAGAAAATGTTTTTATGTTGTTTGACTCCATGCGCATTGATGTTTATCTTCCATGATTATGTGTAGTAAAGTTATAGACTTTACTAGTGGTTTGCTTTGACGAATGCCATGATATATGAATGAGATTGTAAGCAAGCTGTGAGTGTGTTTGGACTGTGCGCTAGTCCTTCCTCCACTGACGTACCCCGAGGTTGACAGACGTGGGGGGGGGGGGGATTGTGTGTGTGCGTGTTCGTGTCGGTGTGCGTGGGTGTGCGTGCGCGCGCGCGCGTGGGTGTGTGTGTGCATGTGTGTGCATGTGTGTGCGTGCATAATTATGTGTGTGTGTGCGCCTGTGTGAGAGAGAGAGAGAGAGAGAGGACTGTGCTAGGGGCAAGAGGGGGAGGTTGGATGGGTGATGAGATATGTAGATATTTACTTATCCTGGTTGTTTATGTAGCCTTTGGTGTATGTTAATCGGGAAATTAAAGTATATCAAACGAAACAAGTTTAGTAGGATTGGAGTATAATGCAGGGGGATGGGGGGGGGGGGTTCAGGTGGGGATGCGGGGCGTCAGGGTGGAAAGGAGGACGGAATAGAGGAAGGGAGTGCGGTGGAGGGGGGGGGGGGGGGGGGCTAACCATATATAATCATATAAACGTAACACTTTTATATTAATGTCGTACAACACAACAATTTTAGTTTAAAACACATCAGAGATAGATACCAAGTGGACTGGAATTATAATTTTCAGATAACATGCAGAGTAATGCATGATTATTTAAAATATTTCAGTGGATAATGGTGCACTGGCTGACAATTGATCTCTTAACTTTATCTTAGGAACAAAGTGCCTAACTCCTGGGCAGTGAAGAAGTAGATGGTTTACAGTAATCTGTTTGCCACATATGCAATGTATATTTTTTAGAATACTTTGTTCTAAAAGCATCAATCGGAACCAATACATCAAACTAGTAACATGTCTGGAATGCATTACAGATAAATTGTTTAAAAAAGATTTCGGATTCGCTGCATTCTTTACTTGTACACAGTGCTGGTAATACTGACTATTTGTTTTTTTTTGTGCAGTTCAGCAATATGATTTGAGACACTTTTTCTATGCGCTGGTTAAATTCATGCAGATCTAGTTGAATGTCGAGATGCTGTGAACCTTCTAAATTTTTCGCTGCCTTTTTAGCCGCATGATCTGCCCACTCGTTGTGGGTGATTCCGGAGTGTGAAAGAATCCAGCAAAAGGTAATACTGGTACCCTTTATAGACAACTCATGAATGATATATTTTATTTCAATAGTCATTTCCAGTCGATTTCTTATGCCTCGGATTTAATGGCTTGTAAAACAGACTTTGAATCCACACAGAATATAGATTTTGCGTTGTGTGTGTGTGTGTGATGTGTGTGTGTGTGTGTGTGTGTGTGTGTGTGTGTGTGTGTGTGTGTGTGTGTATTTTGTGGCTAGCTTGTTCCGTCTAAGTCATTTTATTCAGTGTCATATAGTATATGTATTTACATTATTGTTAAATAGTTATTGTTTGTTTTGACTTCAAAACCACGCTCATTGTCTTCGATTGCTTGGATTCTATAAAAAAGGAAGTGAAAATCTTAATGTCAGCGTCAGCCCACTGTTGTTGAAAGCATGGAAGATCTTTGACGCTGCGCTGATGCCAGATGGACTGTCTACAGCTGTCTGAATGGCCTGACAGACAGGTTCACTCACACCGGCCAGATTCCCATAGTCCTCTGCTGGAGACCCCTGCAATGTCAGGAACCGATAACTTGTTTATTCAGCTCTCGTCTTGTTTTCTCCAGTGCTAGAGTCTGAAAAATGCATTCAAAGCGAGTTTTGTTTGTTTGTTTTGTTTTTTCGTTGTTTTTTTGTTGTTGTCGTTTTGTTGATGTTGTTGTTTATTATAGTGACCTCTCGATTCTTGTGGATTTTTGTCGTTCTTTCATTTTTGTGTGCTTTCGTTTTTCTCTTCACTTATTCTGCGTTTTACAAAACCATTCCAGGATGGGGTGGGGGTGGGGGTGAGGGGCTATCTAACACCGCAACCGCACTAAAATCACCAGGATGACGACGCAGTATGAGTGAGTGTGAATGTTTTATTATCCGGTGACCATGGATTCGAACACTCAGCTTGAATTGGGAACTGGTACACCAGTTAACTGAGCTAACTCACTGCTTGTGTCTACGCTTCTTAAGGTTTCCTTTTTTTCCATATTTAAGGATCACCCCCACTCCCTCCCTCCTAATTTCTTTTGTCTCTACTGTTTTGCGATGGTTACATGCACCATTCAACGCCTTTCTCAGTGGTACGCATGATGTTCTCCTTTGTTATGGCAGTTTTTTTACTCGTTTGTTTTCACTTTCCAACCGCACTGTGGTTCTCGAACGTTTCTGAATTATTAATTCTTGGTTCCGAAACATGATTTCATCTACATGATCGACAAAAAGGGGTGGTGACAAAGAAGACAGAGGAAAAGCGTCAAAAGAACTGGTGTGAGTTTATTAAAGAGGATACAGAGTAAGAACGACATCAGAACCACACAGTTACACGGCACAGCAAGTCTGAACACACACAGTTACACGGCACAGCAAGTCTGAACACACAGTTACGCGCACAGCAAGTCTGAACACACAGTCACACGGCACTGCAAGTCTGAACACACAGTTACACGGCACTGCAAGTCTGAACACACAGTCACACGGCACTGCAAGTCTGAACACACAGTCACACGGCACTGCAAGTCTGAACACACAGTCACACGGCACTGCAAGTCTGAACACACACAGTTCCACGGCACAGCAAGTCTGAACACCACCACACAGTTACACGGCACAGCAAGTCTGAAACAAACAGTTACACGCACAGCAAGTCTGAACACACAGTTACACGGCACAGCAAGTCTGAACACACATAGTTACACACGCCACAGCAAGTCTGAACACACAGTTACACGGCACAGCAAGTCTGAACACACACCGTTTACACGCACTGCAAGTCTGAACACACAGTTACACGGCACAGCAAGTCTGAACACACACAGTTACACGGCACAGCAAGTCTGAACACACACAGTTACGCGGCACAGCAAGTCTGAACACACACAGTTCCACGGCACAGAAAGTCTGAACACACAAAACTTACACGGCACAGCAAGTCTGAACACACACTTACACGGCACAGCAAGTCTGAACACACAGTTACAGGGCACTGCAAGTCTGAACACACAGTCACACGGCACAGCAAGTCTGAACACCGTTACACGGCACAGCAAGTCTGAACAAAACCGTTACACGGCACAGCAAGCCTGAACACACCGTTACACGGCACGAAAGTCTGAACACGGATTTTCACCAACCTTGGCACCAAAGCAATGACCAAGGAACACATGAAGTTTGATGACCAGTTTGACTGATATTCTGTAGATGGCCTGAGTTTTTCAGGGAGAGTGTCATTTTTCCCCGTGACTTTGTCTGTCTGCTGTCCATCCGTTCGTCCGTTCTCTCTCTCTCCCCTCTCTCTCTCTCTCTCTCCCTCTCTTTCTCTCCTCTCTCTCCTCTCTCTCTCCTCTTCTTCTCTCTCTCTCTCTCTCTCTCCGACGCCAACCCTGGTCCTTGATCTCCCTCAATATTTTTTTTAGTATTTTTTAGTTTCATTGGAACTGGAGTTTGACATGAAAAGTCCAATAAAGCATTAAGCAAAGCTTCCCCCCTTCTTCCCCCCCTTCCCCCTCCCCTCACCCCACATGTATAAATGTCTGTGTATGTGGTTTCCTCCCTGAAAATCGTAATCATCATTTTCCCTTCAGAATACTGACCGCAGTGGCCGCAATGGCCATTCCCAGCGTACCTAGCGCCAGCATTGTGACGTTGGTCATCATTCTGACGTCACTCAACATTCCGGCCAATGACATCGCCCTGTTGTTTTGCTGTGGAGTGGTATCTGTGAGTGACACCCCTTTCCCATTGACTGCACAGGATTTAAAGACTAACGATACATAGGATCACGGGGCGATGCTGATGAATGTAGAAATTTGGAAACAAGGAGAATTATTCTTCACCATATGATGACGACGATTAGCGTCATTTGTTGCTCATTTTTTGCCGGTCGATTTCAAATCAATTGACATGTTTGTTGTTGTTGTTGTTGTTTGTTTGAATGGGCAAAAAAAGTCAGACTTGTAAACATTTATAAACCGCAAAAATGCTCGTACTTTTTTTAAAATGAGTTGACAACACATTGTACTGAATTCTAGCTTTGTTGCTGCCATTTTGCCTTTCTCTGGAACATTTTTTTTTCTGCGACAGTTCAGTTTGGAAGAGTTTGGGGGGAAATGAGTCACTTGGTGGTGGGAGGAAAGGAAAGGGGTGTGGCGGTGAAAGGCGAGGGTGGTGGTAGTGGCGATGGCGTTGTTGTGTGGTGCTGTGTCGGTGGTGGGTGAGTGAGTGTGTGTGTGTGGTGTGTGTAAAGCGTGTGTCCGTGCGCACGCGCTTGCGTGCGTGCGTGCGTGCTGCGTATGTGTGTGTGTGTTGTGTGTGTGTGTGTGTGTGTGTGTGTGTGTGTGTGTGTGTGTGGGTTTTGTGTGTGTAGTGACCTTTAAAATGCTATTCTGACGTGACAGGACCGATCCGCACGTCATGTAACGTCATCAGTCACACGTTCTGTGCCGCTGTGACGTACCGCTTCTGTCAGAGAGAGCTGCAGCGCACGTCGCTGACCTCTGACCCACACCTCCTGCCTACACAGTGTGACATGGAGGTGCCCCCGCCTTCCACCACCACGCTGTGTAACACACATGCCTACACCCCTGACTACACAGTGTGACATGGAAGCCCCCCCCCCCCCCCCCCCCGCCTTCCACCACCACTGCTGTGTAACACACATTGCCTACACCCCTGACTACACAGTGTGACATGGAAGCCCCCCCCCCCCCCCCCTTCCACCACCACTGCTGTGTAACACACATGGCCTACACCCCTGACTACACAGTGCGACATGGAAGTCCCCCCCCCCCCCCCGCCTTCCACCACCACTGCTGTGTAACACACATGGCCTACAACCCCTGACTACACAGTGCGACATAGAGGTACCCCCGCCTTCCACCACCACTGCTGTGTAACACACATGGCCTACACCCCTGACTACACAGTGCGACATGGAGGTCCTCCCGCCTTCCACCACCACTGCTGTGTAACACACATGGCCTACACCCCTGACTACACAGTGCGATATGGAGGTCCCCCCGCCTTCCACCACCACTGCTGTGTAACACACATGGCCTACACCCCTGACTAAAACAGTGCGACATGGAGGTCCCCCCGCCTTCCCCCACCACTGCTGTGTAACACACATGGCCTACACCCCTGACTACACAGTGCGACATGGAGGCCCCCCCCCCCCCCCCCCCGCCTTCCACCACCACTGCTGTGTAACACACATGGCCTACCCCCCTGACTACACAGTGTACATGGAAGTCCCCCCGCCTTCCACCACCACCACTGCTGTGTAACACACATGGCCTACACCCCGACTACACAGTGCGACATGGAATCCCCCCCCCCCCCCCCGCCCCCGCCTTCCACCATTACTCCTCTGTAACACACATGGCCTACACCCCTGCCTGTATAGTGTGACATGAGATGACCCCCCCCCCTCCACTACCACTGCTGTGTAACACACATGGCCTACACCCCTGTCTGCATAGTGTGACATGGAGCCCCCCCCCCCCCCCCCCCCCCCCCATCCCCTCAGCCTTCCACCACCACTGCTGTGTAACATACATGCCTACACGCCCTGCCTGCACAGTGTGACATGGAGCCCCCCCCCCCCCCCCCCCCCCCCACCTTCCAATATTACTCCTGTGTAATACACATGGCGTACCTCGTTCCGCCCAGTGTCAGAGAGATGTCCCCCTCCCCTCTACCCCCACTACACCTGTATAAATATACACGGCATTTGGCCCTGTCTGTCAGTGGCATAGAGCGCCCCCACCCCCACCCCCATTACACCTGTGTAAATATACACGGCATATGGCCCTGTCTGTCAGTGACATAGATCGCCCCCACCCCCACCCCACTACACCTGTGTAAATATACACGGCATTTGGCCCTGTCTGTCAGTGACATAGAGCGCCCCCCACCCCACCCCCACTACACCTGTGTAATATACACGCATTTGGCCCTGTCTGTCAGTGCCCATAGAGCGCCCCCCACCTCACCCCCACTACACCTGTGTAAATATACATGGCATTGGCCCTGTCTGTCAGTGACATGGAGCCCCCCCCCCCCCCCCCCCACCACTACACCTGTGTAAATATACATGGCATTTGACCCTGTCTGTCAGTGACATAGAGCGCCCCACCCCCACCCCCACCCCAACTACACCTGTGTACATATACATGGCATTTGACCCTGTCTGTCAGTGACATAGAGCGCCCCACCCCCACCCCCACCCCTACCCCCACTACACCTGTGTACATATACATGGCATTTGGCCCTGTCTGTCAGTGACATAGAGCGCCCCCCACCCCACCCCCACTACACCTGTGTAAATATACAGGGCATTTGGCCCTGTCTGTCAGTGACATAGAGCGCCCCCCACCCCACCCCCATTACACCTGTGTAAATATACACGGCATTTGGCCCCTGTCTGTCAGTGACATAGAGCGCCCCCCACCCCACCCCCATTACACCTGTGTAAATATACACGGCATTTGGCCCTGTCTGTCAGTGACATAGAGCGCCCCCCCACCCCACCCCCCATTACACCTGTGTAAATATACACGGCATTTTGCCCTGTCTGTCAGTGACATAGAGCGCCCCCCACCCCACCCCCATTACACCTGTGTAAATATACACGGCATTTGGCCCTGTCTGTCAGTGACATGGAGCGCCCCCCCCCCCCCCCCCCTCCACTACACCTGTGTAAATATACATGGCATTGACCCTGTCTGTCAGTGACACAGAGCGCCCCACCCCCACCCCCACTACACCTGTGTACATATACATGGCATTTGGCCCTGTCTGTCAGTGACATAGAGCGCCCCCCCCCCACCCCACCCCCCACCCCCACTACACCTTGTACATATACATGGCATTTGGCCCTGTCTGTCAGTGACATAGGGGCCCCCCCGACCCTCCACCCCCACTACACCTGTGTAAATATACACGGCATTTAGCCCTGTCTGTCATTGACATAGAGCGCCCCCCACCGCCCACCCCCCACCCCCACTACACCTGTGTAAATCTACATGGCATTTGGCCCTGTCTGTCAGTGGCATAGAGCGATCCCCCCCCACCCCCACCACTACACCTGTGTAAATCGACATGGCATTTGGCCCTCTCTGTCAGGGGAATAGAGCGCCCCTCCCCCCCCCCCCCCCCCGCCCCCCAAACACATACACACAACGCTACACCTGTGTAAATCTACATGGCACTTGGCCCTGTCTGTCAGTGGCATAGAGCGCCCCCCCCCCACCCCCCAACCCCACTACACCTGTGTAAATCTACATGGCATTTGGCCCTGTCTGTC
>CM031623.1:28376067-28378567 GCA_018398815.1 Conus ventricosus
AACGCATCGGGCATTCCATTAAGACGCCAAGAGACTCAAGTGCTCCCTGGCAAATACCGTTGTGTAATGGCCGGTCATGCAGGATTGCTCCCAGCTAGTTGGCTTGAGGGCTGAGGACAGCACTTCTTTAAACCTCATTGGTATCCTCGGATGTATCTTTAACTGCATCTTGGCCGACTCACGGGAAAGGCTCAGTGACGGTGAGGAAAGACCCACTGACCACAGGGAAAGACTCAGTGACGGTGAGGAAAGACCCACTGACCGCAGGGAAAATCTACTTGAGAGCAGGAAAGAGTCCGGGATCTTCCTCAGAGAACACATAAGACTATGTGGCAGAAACCTGAAGACCTAAGAGGTCGAAACGCGTCGTCTTTTGTCTTGTGATTCGTTTGTGCACGTTGTTCGGCGGAGTCATTTAAATAATTTCTAAAATTTGTTGAGAGCAAGTAGTTACCATACTTGTCTATTAACCACTATTTACCGTTCGCTACCTCATTTACTATTTCTTTTCACACCAGTCAAACCGAGGTTACATGTGTTTGTTACTGCTCATCCGCGTGTTCCTTTGACTGTATTTCTGATGGAAAAGGCTGTGCTGTGCCAGTCTGGAATAAATGCTGATTTGTTTTTGTTCATCTCTCCTGTTGTTGCTGTGTGCATGTGTCGGGTACAGGGTAAAATAGGCAAGCTTACAACATCCTTTTTAGGAATGTTCCCTTGTTTGTTCCGTGTGCTCTGTTTTGTCATTTCTGCTAGGCGATTGGGTGTCGTGAACAGTATTCGTTTGGAGTTATGGGCGTCTATTTATTTCATTAAGGGAGCAAGATGTTGCCTAACTTGTTCTGTAATTGCTGTTTTCTGTGTCCTGTCTCGTTAAGAATTGTTTTGTCCATTCCAATCAAACCGAGGTTCTCTGTATTTGTTACTATTCATCCGTGTATTTGTTTGACTTCATGTGCTGTCTCTTGTCATTTCTGTGTGTCGTAAGCAGCATTCTTTGGAGTTATGGATGTCTAGTTATTTCATCAATTGGGCACGTATCTTAGGAGAGTGGGTCAGGGAAACCTTACACTGCACGGACACCACCAGAACGACAATACTTTATAATGGTTAGTGACAATGTCAGTTGTGTTGACCACCAACGGGTGTCATAACGAACAGTCTGAGAGATCCTCCAACCTACAACAGGTTAGATAAGCAGCAATCACAACATCACTTCATGCCGATGCCTCACGTCTCCACAGCATGGGGTTTTAACCAGTCAAAGGTCAGTGCATGTCTGGCATTTCAGAGAGAGAGGGCACAAAGAAAGAAGACAGTGACTGACAATTGCAGTGGAAATCAAAACCAGTACAGGCTCTATATCTGAGGGGCTTCGCTGGTGACATGTAGTGGTAAGGACCCGGAAAGTTGGACAAAAGAACTGACATCAAGAAAGAAACAAAAACAAACAGTGTTATTGATACGTAGCGATACTAATACGTAGCGTATGGGGACGTGAGGTTCAAAACCCTTTGGCTGGCAAAGGGTCATGCTTGCGCTGCGTTTGACACGTAGCGCTACTGAGACGTGGGGCTGTCGAGGCAAGCAAGAAGACTGAAAACTCCAATGTGTCCACACGTACGGCTGTTTGAAGGTGGTTGTAACAGCACATGACGCTACTTGCCGGGTGGCGCTGTAACCCAGGTACCCAGGGGATGGGATCATCTCCGGCCCCATGCCATGTTGTCACCAGGTTCGGTCGGTTCCGCATCTCGCGCCATCTTGTCGACACATGAACCGGGAGGTGAACAGTGCCAACAGCGCCGAAGGGTCGGGGTTCAGAACCAACATAACACCGTATTTACTCCTTGACGTACGCACACTTAGGTACTTCAGTGTCCTACTTTCCTGAGCAAGGCTTACACCCCCACACACCCCACCCCCCATCCACAGAGAAAGAAGACCATTGAACTGTCGCACTGAATTGCGCTGTAGCTCCTCGTAGCTTCTACAATAACAGTGTAAAGGATTGAACCAATGTACGAACAGATGTAGGTGAAGGAGGGGACGACAGAGATGGGTGTCGTGGACCTTTAGACCAGCCCCAGAGATTCGGAGATCAAAACACTTGAAGTTTGCCGGATGTTGGGGACCTTTAGACCAGCCCCAGAGATTCGGAGATCAAAACACTTGAAGTTTGCCCGGATGTGCTCCACACATATCCTGGACGTACGATGTAATGCACGAAATGCGTGACGTCAGGTCAGACCTATGCTCAGTACCTGGACTGTACAGAAGTTCCTGAAACGCTTACCAAGTAAAGAAAAAGAGTCTGACTGTTGTTCGGATGATAGAACAGGGCCATGAGTGGCTCCGTGAATCCAGTTTTGTGACTGCGATCTAGGGCAATATGGGTGATTGGGGTGGGGGAGGACGGGACAGTGCAAATGACTTCTCCGGACAGCAGATTCAGTGCAGCCGTAGGTTGTTGAGCGGGGAAAGGGCTGGGAAGCTGTGA
>CM031623.1:28381067-28388567 GCA_018398815.1 Conus ventricosus
ACATCAATCACTTTGGAAAAAAAAACGAAAAAAAAGCACAGCTGCGATTGCCATTTGTCATTTTACTTAGTGAGCAAACAGGAAAATCACACTGACTCACTGTACAGGTGCAGACATTTGCAATCTATGTTGCAACTTTTTTTTTTTGAAAAGGAGAAGCTTGTCTACGTGTGCTGGAATCAGAATTCCTTGAAAGGGGCTCAAAATACACCCGGCTGGGGGAAACCCTTTTAGAGGGATATTTGTGATTGTTAAAAGCCGGTTCTGGGCCACACGGACTGGGTTTTCGAATCGCCACTTGTATCGGTTTTACAGTCTGACCAGCTTTATCGCGCACTAAACTTCGTCTTTGGCTGTGCGCTCTCTCTCTCTCTCTCTCTCTCTCTCTCTCTCTCTCACACACACACACACACACACACACACATGCACACACACACACCGCAGGTCAATCTGAATTACCCTCTTAACTTAGATCGGAGAAAGGAAAATATGGGGATGGTTCTTATCATTTGATCACCGGGAGTTGTTGACACGTTTTACCGATGGCGCAACGCTCATGCGTCGTGACCTGTGTCACCAGGTTCGTGTGAGACACCCCCCGAGTTCAGGCCTATCTCAGGCTCACGGCGCTTGGATATTTAAGCCAAGTCGGACAGTACTGTCATACATCTTCACCTGACCTGGGCACACAGTGGTTTCAACCATAAGCTACTTCCTGTCGTCTGCCTTTCATTTTGTCGTCTGCTTCCAACTGAAGAAGGTTTATCTTTCATGTTCATCTCTCTTTCTCTTTGTCTCTGTCTCTGTTCTCTCTCTCTCTCTCTCTCTCTCTCTCTCTCTCCTTTTTTTTTGTTCAAACGGTTTGTTCCGTTTGTTGCCTTCTGATGCCGGCATTAATCTCCTTTACATTTGAGCTTCTTATCTGTGCTGGTCATTGTTGGTGTGTGTTTTATTAGCACTGAGCAAGTTTTCCAAACATCTCTCTCTCTCTCTCTCTCTCTCTCTCTCTCTCTCTCTCTCTCTCTTGTGTGTGTGTGTGTGTGTGTGTGTGTGTGTGTGTGTGTGTTCTTCTTCTTCTTCTGTTCTCTGTCTCAATCTCGTTCGCTTTTCTTCAGTTTTTAATTCTTCGTTAACATCTGTTTTTTCCTGTGTCGCTCCTCAACAGACAGTTAGAGCGGCAAGGGTCGAATGGTCAGAGCGTTTGTCTGCACAGCCGACGGTCAACGTTCCAACCATTCGTGGGTCCGTTTTTTTCCGCTTGAAAATCATGTCTGTCCACCCAGCAGTCCATCCTGTCTGTCCACCCAGCAGTCCATCCTGTCTGTCCACCCAGCAGTCCATCCTGTCTGTCCACCCGGCAGTCCATCCTGTCTGTCCACCCAGCAGTCCATCCTGTCTGTCCACCCGGCAGTCCATCCTGTCTGTCCACCCAGCAGTCCATCCTGTCTGTCCACCCAGCAGTCCATCCTGTCTGTCCACCCGGCAGTCCATCCTGTCTGTCCACCCGGCAGTCCATCCTGTCTGTCCACCCGGCAGTCCATGGGTACCTGACACAGTTGAGGGAAGGTCAAAGGTTGTGCCTTCCATTACGTTTCGCCCCAGAAACGGCGCACCTCAGACTGTTCCCTACCCCTTCGGCCACTTATGTACGGGATTTAACCATAAATGTAGCTGAACAATTTGCTGTGAAACGACTTAGTGTTTCTTTAGTTCAGTGCTATTGGCCAATGATTATTCCATTCGGTGTTCAGTGTTATTGGCAAATGATTATTCCATTCGGGTGTTCAGTGCTATTGGCCAATGATTACTCCATTCGGGTGTTCAGTGTTATTGGCAAATGATTATTCCATTCGGGTGTTCAGTGCTATTGGCCAATGATTATTCCATTCGGATGTTCTGTGCTATTGGCAAATGATTATTCCATTCGGGTGTTCAGTGCTATTGGCAAATGATTATTCCATTCGGGTGTTCAGTGCTATTGGCAAATGATTATTCCATTCGGTGTTTAGTGCTATTGGCCAATGATTATTCCATTCGGATGTTTTGTGCTATTGGCAAATGATTATTCCATTCGGGTGTTCAGTGCTATTGGCAAATGATTATTCCATTCGGGTGTTCAGTGCTATTGGCAAATGATTATTCCATTCGGGTGTTCAGTGCTATTGGCAAATGATTATTCCATTCGGGTGTTTTGTGCTATTGGCCAATGATTATTCCCTTCGGGTGTTAAGTGCTATTGGCCAATGATTATTCCATTCGGGTGTTTTGTGCTATTGGCCAATGATTATTCCATTCGGGTGTTCAGTGCTATTGGCCAATGATTACTCCATTCGGGTGTTCAGTGCTATTGGTCAATGATTATTCCATTCGGGTGTTCAGTGCTATTGGCAAATGATTACTCCATTCGGTGTTCTGTGCTATTGGCCAATGCTTATTCCATTCGGGTGTTCAGTGCTATTGGCCAATGATTATTCCCTTCGGGTGTTCAGTGCTATTGGCCAGTGATGATTCCATTCGGGTGTTTTGTGCTATTGGCCAGTGATTATTCCATTCGGGTGTTCAGTGCTATTGGCCAATGATTATTCCATTCGGGTGTTCAGTGCTATTGGCCAATGATTATTCCCTTCGGGTGTTCAGTGCTATTGGCCAATGATTATTCCCTTCGGGTGTTCAGTGCTATTGGCCAATGATTATTCCCTTCGGGTGTTCAGTGCTATTGGCCAATGATTATTTCCTTCGGGTGTTCAGTGCTATTGGCCAATGATTATTCCCTTCGGGTGTTCAGTGCTATTGGCCAATGACTCTTCCCTTCGGGTGTTCAGTGCTATTGGCCAATGATTATTTCCTTCGGGTGTTCAGTGCTATTGGCCAATGATTATTCCCTTCGGGTGTTCAGTGCTATTGGCCAATGATTATTTCCTTTGGGTGTTCAGTGCTATTGGCCAATGATTATTCCCTTCGGGTGCATTTTGAAGCAGGGTGCCCCAGTTGATGTTTGATCTTGTTCTGCCCAGGGCGTCAACCGTGTGGAACTGTTTTGCTTGGAGTGCTTCAAGCGGCCGGTACCAACCATGCTGCATCTGATCTTCGCTGTGACTCTGCTTCATGGTAAGGCTCTCCTCTTCTCTCTCTCTCTCTCTCTCTCTCTCTCTCTCTCTCTCTCTCTCTCTCTCTCTCTCTCTCTCTCTCTGTGTGTGTGTGTGTGTGTGTGTGTGTGTGTGTGTGTGTGTGTGTGTGTATGTGTGTCTGTATGTCTGTCTGTCTGTCTCTGTCTATGTGTCTTTTGTCTGTCTGTCTGTCTGTCTGTCTGTCTGTCTGTCTTCCTCTCTCTCTCTCTCTCTCTCTCTCTCTCTCTCTCTCTCTCTCTCTGTATGTCTGTCTGTCTCTCTCTGTCTATGTGTCTTTGTCTGTCTGTCTCTGTCTGTCTGTCTGTCTGTCTCTCCTCTCTCTCTCTCTCTCTCTCTCTCTCTCTCTCTCTCTCTCTCCTCTCTCTCTCTCTCTCTCTCTCTCTCTGTGTGTGTGTGTGTGTGTGTGTGTGTGTGTGTGTGTATGTGTGTCTGTATGCCTGTCTGTCTGTCTCTGTCTATGTGTCTTTGTCTGTCTGTCTGTCTGTCTGTCTGTCTGTCGCTCTCTCTCTCTCTCTCTCTCTCTCTCTCTCTCTCTCTGTATGTCTGTCTGTCTCTCTCTGTCTATGTGTCTTTGTCTGTCTGTCTCTGTCTGTCTGTCTGTCTGTCTGTCTGTCTGTCTCTCTCTCTCTCTCTCTCTCTCTCTCTCTCTCTCTCTCTCTCTCTCTCTCTCTTATAGTTTTACGCTATTTTCATTTAATATTGACATCTTTACTGTTGCCGTTTAAGGGGTTTTTTTTATTCATGTAGAAACACATTTATCAGAGAGGAGATGGGCCAAATATTGTCCACTGAAATGCCATTATCAGCCGCAAGAATTGTATCTGTACAACACTGATCCTGTGTGGTTTTGAGACCTCTGTCTACTGTGGAATGACGCCATACAAGCTGTCAGGGGCAATGTGTTGATCATATCTTTGTGATATGAAAATGTGCATGTTTTTCTTCATCAGTAAATGATAAGAAACTGATGCCAAAAACGAGAACTAAGAAATGACAAAGTAGTAGTGCAGCAGCAGCAGTAGAAGTAGTTGTAATAGAATAAGTATCCTTTGGAATACGAACTGAAACTATACATAAGCGATAAAGTAGATGTTGAAGCGAAGTGTTAACTGTCCGGATGCAACAGACTCAAAGCTGTGCCATTACAACCGCAAACGGATGGAGAGAACACATGACAGTGCAGGAGCAGCGCCCTTCGACCCTGAGGCCTTCTACAGACAACACAGACAATTCTGGTTCAGTAATTTATTAGGATCACATTTCGTCAAAATGTGGTTGACAAATATATAGTATATTTATGGAAGTCACTCCAGAAATTAAAATATAGTGAGAAAATAACACATAAGAAAACGCATTTAAGGGTTAAAAAAAAAAAGAAGAGTGTTGTGCCAGTGTTTCGGATAGCATTATTCGCAGACGTGGCCAGGCAAGACGAAGGATACACTGCAGCTTCTTGTCATTGAAAACTTCACCTTGATTCATGGCGCCCATTCTGTCTACTGTGGCACGAACGCCAGTGATCTGATAAAGGAATTGTTCCTATTTCAGGTTGCTGGACAGAACATTAACGGTGGCCAGATGTATGCCCTAAGACAACGATGCTTTACTATTGACACGGTAACTGTGTGGGGGACTGTGATTTTGACTCGGTAGCTATTGAAACATCACTATTGCTCGTATACCTACTGACCTCATTACTGTCACGAACGCACATTCCTTTAGCACACAGAGCCAGCCAGCCAGGGCAGTAGATAAGAGATCGTAACTAAGCCTGGCTTTCATTGGTGCGAAGAGACTGAACTGATCACTGCTGTTCACATTTTGAGGGGTCTGGATCTCTCGGGCCTGGCTGTGGCTTTCATGTGGAACGCAGGGAACACTCATGCTGCGTTGTCTCAAACCTGGCTGTGGCTATCATGTGAAACGCAGAGAACACTCATGCTGCGTTGTCTCAAACCTGGCTGTGGCTATCATGTGGAACGCAGAGAACACTCATGCTGCGTTGTCTCAAACCAAAATGCAACTTAGCGGTACCATCATTATCGCCCTCACTCATAACTATGCGATGAAATCTTGTCACTTTTTTTATATCAAAAAGTATAGAAAACAGCATTACATCACACAACCCTACAATATACACAACGTGACCTACGCTACACTGCATCACAATGCAATGCAACACAGTATAATGCAATACAATATTACATAATTCCAGAAAAATCAGTCTACACAGACTTTTACAACAAACTGTAAAGCAGTGTTGTACAAAACAGTGCTAAAATGCTGCCCAGCAAAACAAGAACATAGTGCTGCACAGTGCCGTGCACTATCATATGCTTGTCTATACAAGTCGCCAGCTGGGCTACCTCATAGAAAAAAGAAGCTTGTAGCTAAAGTTTGATTTTTGCATTACATACGCGCGCGCACACACACACACACACACACACACACACACACACACACACACACACACACACACACATGCGCGCGCGCGCGCGCGCGCGCGCACCCCCCCCCCCACTCCCCCACCCCCACCCCTTAGAAATGTGACTGTGACTGCAGAACAGTCAGTAAAACAATGTGCAGTGTGCAGCGGCAGAACTAGACACGTTGTCCTCAAATGCTTTGAACAAATGTCAGCTGGACTGAAGGGCTGAAAAAAACGACAATCATTTTTCCTTTCCATATTGCCTGTCTCTTTCTTTTCTTACTTGTGTCCTTGTTTTTTGTCGGTGGTGGCTACCCGACACTCAAAAGTATCCCCTGCTTTGCTAGCGTAAAAAGGAAAGCCTTGCAGAGTGACTTCCCTTGTCCTCCTGATCTGGAAGAGAGCAGACAAGGTTTTGAGGTCGATAGCAAACCCATGCAGAGTGCCGTATTTGTGGGGAGGGCGGGGGAGCGGGAGGAGGGAGGGGGGGGGGGGAGTGCGAAGCCAGAGCACCGTTCTCTTCGCTTGGTAGGGGAGACGGGAACATAGAGTATGGGGGGGGAGGGCACTGCCGAGTGCCAAGGTTTGGGTAAAACGACAACAACAAAACCACCATCACCACCCTGACTCGTGGAAAATATAACTACCCCTTAAGAAATCTCTGATGGTATTTGTCTACTCGGCTAGCACTTGTATTATCCCCTGTGTACCGCCCGTATCCTACTATGTCCTATAGTTTTACACAGAATCATGTGATATAGTGCTATATGATTTTGTAATGTATGAGCAATGCTGTACAATGTGTACATTGTTCTGATACATTCTGATGTTATTCTATACAATGCATGGCATTGCAATGTATATGATAAAGGGATACCTTGCAATTCAGTCTAAAGACAGTCTCCATAGACTTACTATGTCACCAAACCACAACACTACACTACTCGCCGATGTCATTAAACAACGTCAAACGTCTCATAGCCTGCCGCACCACACCATACCAGATAACACCAAGCCATGTCACATCACACATTATCATTTCATACAGCTCCATGCCACACCTCTCTTCCTCATAACTCATTACTCTACAGCGCGCAGCATTAAAGCAAATCACATGACACTAACAGCCTCACGTGCACACTACATCACATCACACCGCATCACATAACACCACACGGCGCCACACCAGTCCACACTACACAGTCCACACCACACCACACCAGTTCACAACAACACCACAACAGTCCACACCACACACACACCAGTCCACACCACACCACACCACACCAGTCCACACCACACCACGCCAGTCCACACCACAGCAAGCACACCAGTCCACATCACACCAGTCCACACCACACCACACCACAGCAAGCACACCAGTCCACATCACACCAGTCCACACCACACCACACCAGTCCACACACACACCACACCAGTCCACACCACACCACACCAGTCCACACCACGCCAGTCCACACCACACCACACCAGTCCACACCACACCATACCAGTCCACACCACAAAAGTCTACAGCGCACCAGTCCACAGCGCACCAGTCCACACCACACCACTGCAAGCACACCAGTCCACATCACACCAGTCCACACCACACCACGCCAGTCCACACCACACCAGTCCACATCACACCAGTCCACACCACACCAGTCCACACCACACCACACCAGTCCACACCACACCACAGCAAGCACACCAGTCCACACCACACCAGTCCACACCACACCACGCAGTCCACACCACACCAGTCCACACCACACCACAGCAGCACACCTGTCCACACCACACCACAGCAAGCACACCAGTCCACACCACACCAGTCCACACACACACCACGCCAGTCCACACCACACCAGTCCACACCACACCACAGCAAGCACACCAGTCCACACCACACCACAGCAAGCACACCAGTCCACACCACAC
>CM031623.1:28393567-28416536 GCA_018398815.1 Conus ventricosus
CCACTTCTTTTGGGGCCAAGGCCTGTTGATGAATAAACCATCCGAATCTCTCTGTCTCTCTCTCTGTCCCTGTCTCTGTCTCTGTCTGTCTGTCTGTCTCTGTCTGTCTGTCTGTCTCTCTCTCTCTCTCTCTCTCTCTCTCTCTCTCTCTCTCTCTCTCAACAGACTCCGGACGGCCAACAGTCACTGAGCTCCAGCCAAGACAATGGAAACTTCACTTTACTGCTGCCCAACCTGCACCCGTAGGCAACTACTCCTGCGCTCTTTCCCCTCTCTCTCAGCCCACCCGTTGTCTCCCTTCCTCCTCCCCGCTCACACAGGAAGCCTCAGTGCACGTGGGAGGCGTCACGCTGGTCACTTCCGCTCTTCTGGAAGCCCAGCAGGAGCAGACGATGGCCCTGGTCAGGATGGACATGGAGTCCCTGAGGCAGGAGATGGAGGCACGGATAGAGGCTGAAGTGCAAGGCCTGAAGAGCGAGAACGTTCAGCTGAGGGGACAGGTGGAGTCCCTCAGGGCAGAGAAGGCGGCCCTGGAAAGCATGCTGCAGGCAGCAGGGGAGAACTCTTCATCTGAGGAGGGAGGGCCACTGGGTCCACAAGACGTGCTGTCACAGCTCACAGCACTTCAGAAGCAGATAGGTGAGTCTCTCTCTCTCTCTCTCTCTCTCTCTCTCTCTCTCTCTCTCTCTCTCTCTCTCTCTCTCTCTCTCTCTCTGTGTGTGTGTGTGTGTGTGTGTGTGTGTGTGTGTGTGTGTGTGTGTGTGTGTGTGTGTGCACGCACATATATGGGTGTGGGTGTGCGCTGCTTCCATACGTGTCTACAATCATATATTCGTGAGGGCGGAAAGAGAGCAGACTTGTTTACCCATACAATTTCGCCGTGTTTGTACACATGTTTGGCTGAAAAATACGTCGAAAAAAATCTTAAGACGAAGTTCCTTGGCGGTATGCGGTAGCTGCATTCGTGGTGTGTAACCATTGGTTAGTGTGCTATGACCAAAGAGCGACAACTGTCTCTAACTCTCGCGTGCAAAATCGCATCTGGCTGCATCTGCGTCTTCGACGACATACCAATACATTGAAATAACATCAGGGACAACAGGGACTGAAATGTTAGAAAAAACAACAACAACCAAACAAATAAAACACGGCGAGAGAACCTGAATTTGTGCCAGAGTCGCCTGATGAATCGGGCTGTACAGTAATTTGTAGTGGGAGAAGCTGTTTTCATGGTAGATACTAGAAGACCAAATATCCCTATACCCCCTGCTGTGTAATAGAAGACGAAAACCGACCCCGCCCTCCTTGCTTTTACGAAAACAAATTAGAATATGTGTTCACAATGTTTCTAGGAAATGCGCTAAGTTAAGTTGAAAAGTAGGGTAGCATGGGTTAAAACGCCGTCTTAAGCAAAAAACGCTGCAACTTTCCTTGTTGAAGGCACAGAGAAATGCAAGTAGGCTCAGACTCTGGAGAAATGCCTGTGCTACAAACTGCCACTGACACAAAGTGATACAAATAAAAGAAAAGTGCTGGTAGGTGAAAAAATGAAGAGAAAAAATTTGGCCTTCTTGCCCCACACACGGGGCAAAACACCCTAACACATGGGGCAAATCGTCCATAGTAGGCGTTTAGCCCCATGGGTGTAGGCGTTTTGCCCCACAATTAAAACTTACGGGAAACCATCAAAAAACTGCCACCACTAAATAGTTGAAGGAATTATATACATGTTTTGTACAGCTTTCATGTCCTTCAGCTGTTAGTATCATGTCCGACAGATCAGTCATCTGAATAACAGTTGGGGCAGATGAATGTAGGAAGTCCTTCAGTGCATTCCTCATGGGCCCAGTGACGGAGGACTGGCATCCAACCCACACTACTCCTGGTCTGCTGCAACTGTGTGGTTCACAGCAGATGATACAGGACCAGTCCTTCTCTTCCCCACTGGTGTTTTCCTCAGCTGTCGCTGGCATTTTCTTTCTCTCCTGTCCAGTCTTGGCCTTGCTCATCTGTTTCCACGATTGTTTTTTTGGGGTTTTTTTTGGCTGATTTCTTCTCTGCATGCTTTTCTGCCAGAGCAGCTTTGCATTGCAATGAGGTCAGCAATGCTGCAGCCTCTGTTTTTCTCGATCTTGGCCTCTTCACTGGCAGCTTTGGAAGAGGGGATAAGCGTGGATGGTTTCCCTTATACCCTCAGAGGTTGCTGAGGCAGAGAGCTGCTCCTTTTGGACTGGAGAGTGAAGGTAAGATGCGGCCGTAGTCGGGGTGTTTGGTTCTTCCGTATGCGTTGATGGTTCTCTAACTTGAGGAAGATCACCATTGTGGTGGCTAACATCGTTGCCAACGCGGGTAAACTGGACGGTCAGGTGTGGTGCGAGTGGTTGGTTTGTGGAGTTTCCATACCGTTGTACCACCTGGTGCTGGTTATCTGTCACCACAACGGACCTGTTGAGAACTTTGCTGGCTGCTATGATCTCCAGCTCCCTAGGCAGGGAGGACGGCTCTGCCATGGCAGTGATCCATTTTTCCAAGGCGGAATACCACAGCCATGCAGGTAGATCAGCATGATGGTGGGCATAATCATTGTAGTGGTCACACATGTAGTTCTTCATGCAGGTAGATCAGCACTGATGGTGGGCATAATCACTGTAGTGGTCACACATGTAGTTCTTCATGCAGGTAGATCAGCACTGATGGTGGGCATAATCACTGTAGTGGTCACACATGTAGTTCTTCATGCAGGTAGATCAGCACTGATGGTGGGCATAATCACTGTAGTGGTCACACATGTAGTTCTTCATGCAGGTAGATCAGCACTGATGGTGGGCATAATCACTGTAGTGGTCACACATGTAGTTCTCATGCAGGTAGATCAGCACTGATGGTGGGCATAATCACTGTAGTGGTCACACATGTAGTTCTTCATGCAGGTAGGTCAGCATTGATGGTGGGCATAATCACTGTAGTGGTCACACATGTAGTTCTTCATGCAGGTAGATCAGCACTGATGGTGGGCATAATCACTGTAGTGGTCACACATGTAGTTCTTCATGCAGGTAGATCAGCACTGATGGTGGGCATAATCACTGTAGTGGTCACACATGTAGTTCTTCATGCAGGTAGATCAGCATTGATGGTGGGCATAATCACTGTAGTGGTCACACATGTAGTTCTTCATGCAGGTAGATCAGCACTGATGGTGGGCATAATCACTGTAGTGGTCACACATGTAGTTCTTCATGCAGGTAGATCAGCACTGATGGTGGGCATAATCACTGTAGTGGTCACACATGTAGTTCTTCATGCAGGTAGATCAGCACTGATGGTGGGCATAATCACTGTAGTGGTCACACATGTAGTTCTTCATGCAGGTAGATCAGCATTGATGGTGGGCATAATCACTGTAGTGGTCACACATGTAGTTCTTCATGCAGGTAGATCAGCACTGATGGTGGGCATAATCACTGTAGTGGTCACACATGTAGTTCTTCATGCAGGTAGATCAGCATTGATGGTGGGCATAATCACTGTAGTTGTCACACATGTAGTTCTTCATGCAGGTAGATCAGCATTGATGGTGGGCATAATCACTGTAGTTGTCACACATGTAGTTCTTCATGCAGGTAGATCAGCACTGATGGTGGGCATAATCACTGTAGTGGTCACACATGTAGTTCTTCATGCAGGTAGATCAGCATTGATGGTGGGCATAATCACTGTAGTTGTCACACATGTAGCTCTTCATGCAGGTAGATCAGCACTGATGGTGGGCATAATCACTGTAGTGGTCACACATGTAGTTCTTCATGCAGGTAGATCAGCACTGATGGTGGGCATAATCACTGTAGTGGTCACACATGTAGTTCTTCATGCAGGTAGATCAGCACTGATGGTGGGCATAATCACTGTAGTGGTCACACATGTAGTTCTTCATGCAGGTAGATCAGCACTGATGGTGGGCATAATCACTGTAGTGGTCACACATGTAGTTCTTCATGCAGGTAGATCAGCACTGATGGTGGGCATAATCACTGTAGTGGTCACACATGTAGTTCTTCATGCAGGTAGATCAGCACTGATGGTGGGCATAATCACTGTAGTGGTCACACATGTAGTTCTTCATGCAGGTAGATCAGCATTGATGGTGGGCATAATCACTGTAGTGGTCACACATGTAGTTCTTCATCCGGCAACAGTCTGGTGGAGGTTTCGTTTTCTGCTGGAAAGTCGTCTGTTGAACAGTCTGCACTGGGTGGCTGCTGGAAAGTCGTCTGTTGAACAGTCTGCACTGGTGGCTGGTGGACAGTCGTCTGTTGAACAGTCTGCACTGGGTGGCTGGTGGACAGTCGTCTGTTGAACAGTCTGCACTGGGTGGCTGGTGGACAGTGGTCTGTTGAACAGTCTGCACTGGGTGGCTGCTGGAAAGTCGTCTGTTGAACAGTCTGCACTGGGTGGCTGGTGGAAAGTCGTCTGTTGAACAGTCTGCACTGGGTGGCTGGTGGAAAGTCGTCTGTTGAACAGTCTGCACTGCGTGGCTGGTGGAAAGGGAAATGTTCTCACTGGAGGCGTCAGCTGTTGTTTCTGCTCATTTGTGATAGGAGGGCTCCTCTTCTTGCTCATCTGTTACCAGTGCCCCTTCGTGGTCGGCGTCAGTGAAGGCGTTGGGATCAAACGGCCACAGACCGCAGGTCTTGAAGCCGTGGACGGCTCTTCCAGGCAAAGCTGTCCTCAGGAAGGCCTTTTTAGAAAGACCAGCCATGTCACAGATCGAGATCCGTCGTCCTGGAATTGACACCATCCAACTGTCAGCTTCAGCGTTGAAAGCACTCTTCAGATGCTTGAAAACAAGGTCTGTCGAACGGTTGTAGTTTGTGCCTGCTGTGACAGGACAGAGTTAGCAGTTCTATTCTATGCTTTCGACAAAACTCTATTGCTTCCAGAGTCTTGTGGCTATGGTGTCCGTCCAGCAGAATGAGGTGAGGGTCATGGCGAGAGCAACCAGTGACCATGGCGAAATGATAGAGCCATTTTAAGAACAGTTCAGAATCTGTCCATCCGCTTTCAGGGGCGTCTTTCAGGGGCGTGTCCACCATTCGCTTCCTAGGAAAAATAGACACAGGTGGCAGAAAGACGCCTGCTGCGCTGCAGGCACACACGACCGTCATCAAAGTTCCACGTTCAGCGCTCGTGGCTTTCCCGACTTGCCACGTGCCTTTCGAGGCCAGTATCTTCTTGGGCTTTTACACGGTTGTTAATCCAGTCTCATCCATATTCCAAATTAGGATGGTGTGTAATCATGACTTGCAAGCATTCTTTGTACAGTTGAAAAAAAAACCTGATGCACTTGAGGCTTGTTGAAACCTACAGCGCGAGCTAAGCTGGCTGCCTGAGGCTGCCGAATGCTTAGTCCTTGGCGCATGAGAAAACCCTGCACCCAGTCATGTCCTGCCATTCGTGACTCCTTGTTGAATGGGTGGCTGATCCCCGCTCTTTCTGCGACATCAGCGGCAAGACGTTGCATGTCCCGCATCTTCAGACCAGAGAGTCGTCTCTGCATGTCTAGAACATGGGTCTTCAGCTGTGACTCCGCGTCAGACGGCAGGCCACTGCAATATCTTCCAAAATTCAGCGTTCCAGGTTCAGTCACTTCACGGTCCCTGTGACGCCAAAGAGTACGTGCAGGAACACCAAACTCTTTACTGGCTCGAACCAGGGGACTTCCCTCAGAGATGGCTTTCAGTGCTGCTCCCAAGTTGTGCTGGTTATACTTGCTCCTCTCAGATTTCCTTTGGTAGAGTCTTACCATTTTCATCTGCAAAAAAAAAAAACGTAAGCAACACTTTCAGTATTGTCGTTACCACAAAACTAGTTCCATACAAACAAATCGTAAATAAATGTTAGCGAACCGCCCAGAGAAACGTGGACAAACAAGTCACAAGACAAAACGCACACACACACGCACACACAAATGAGTGGGCACACACACGTGTGTGTGTGTGTGTGTGTTGTGTGTGTGTGTGTGTGTGTGTGTGTGTGTGTGTGTGTGTGTGTGTGTTCCTGTGTTTGTGTAGGTATGAACATACATGAATTTACGCATACATACACGCGGATATATGAGAAAGAGAGGATGGGGTGGGCTTGTGGTTCACCTAAACATTGTGAGCATGAAACAGAGGGAACATATGTTCAGGAGTGGCTGACTGTGAATGCAAGCCAAATTTCAATACTGAGCTTCCATTCAGTGAAGAAGACACACAAATCACGCTGAGCGCTGGCCAAACTAGCATGGCTATGTCTATTCATTCTGTCACGGGGAAAAAAAACATACTCGACTGTTTTCTGGGACCGCAGGATTATTATGGTGTATAGAAATGTGTTCTTTACACACTTTGTAGTGTCAAAGCTGCGAAAAACACAGCCCAATAAGATCTTTAGAAATGGCTGTACTGCCGACTGTGGGTACGCACAGGCTAAGGATGTCTTTGTTACCAGCTCTGCCCTGCGGCTAATGAAAACAGAAGGAAATGACAAGGAAGGAATGAAGATTTCATACTTGCGATAGGTTCGTTACTGTGTGAATATCCCCATGTTACTGTTTTTGTCATTTGTGTCACGTCAAGAACAGTCACATTTACCATGTGTATCACAATGCTCCAACTAAATCAATCACTGCAGTCTGCTCCAAGATCGAAACTTCATCTGTTACATAGTTCTTTATGACAGGAATTTAAGTTTATGACCAGAGAGATTTTACAATGTACGTTTCAATGAGCAGGATGCAAAATGAATTATAAAACACCTACCCCACAAGTTGAATAGCGAGATCAGCCAAATGGAGGAAGGTCCACTTGATCAGAAACACGTGGAGGTGGCTGCTCCACTTTAAGGATGTACGGCTCATGCGCAACACTCACAAGTTTGTAAGCGTGATGCCAGTATCACAGAGTGATATTAACAGGGGATATGTTCACACACACACACACACACACACACACACACACACACACACACACACACACACACACACACACACACACACACTATGCCTCGATTCTTAACCACAGGACTGTAAATGCTGCTGCCCATGGACAAACGTTGGACCTTAAAGCCCCCTGATAGTTTAGGCCTGCAATCACTTCTAACTGTCCCACAATCGGTGAGACAACACGTCCCCCAGTTCAACGGGTGGAAACACCTCCAACCCCCCATAACCCCCCCTCCCCCCCCCCCACCCCAACCCAGGAAAACACACGGGTACCAACAGTTTTTCCCAAAACAAAGGTAAACACTTAAAGTGCCCCAGGGTGGATGGTCCCTTTCTCTTCCCCAGCCCAAAAGTCAGAAGCATCAAAACATTTTTTTCCATCGTCTAGGGTTTACAACATAAATCCAGTCCAAGCTATTCTTTTCTTCTGCGTACGTAGGCTGATACCCGGCGGACTTTCCCTGTATAGACAGGCAGGTATTAACCCTCTGCTAAACAAAGGGAGGAAATTTTTTTGTGTGTATGCCCGGGTTTTTTTCCCCCCGCCTTAAGGACCATACTCCGTCTTTGGGGGGAAAAAACTATATTATTCTTATATAGTGGGACATTTAGGGTCTCTCAAAACCCGGCTCCTCTGATTCGGGGAAGTGTTTCTAGGGCCCCTCGGGCCTTTTGGGGCCTGGGCCCTATGATTTAGAGGAACGCGGCTTCTTTTTTGTTTTTTGGTTTTTTTTAGTTAGAATGGAATCTTGTTAAAATTCATAAATTTTTTGGAAAACTTTTAAAAGGATCAAAATAGATACATTTTTTTTTACAGTTTATTTAGTAACATCCACAATTAATCAATTAAATCCATAACATCCCCAAATACTTCTCAGTAAAATCCCCAAAAAAAACCCCCAAACCCAAAAAGAACACGAAATGCTTGTGTGATAGTGTACACCCCAGAAAAAAAACAAAATCATACACAGTGGCGGGAAAAGGGCCGGTAGATTAGGTTTATAGCTGCCCTTAGAATGCATGGAAAAAATGGCTAATAAAGCAAAATTAGTAAAAAACGGATTCCAAAGGGAACCGTTTCTGGTACTAAATCATCCAGAAAGAAAAGAGGGCAAAGGGCAAACAATAAGACGAAAAGCTCAAGAAGAGTAGGCAATTGGGTTTAGTTTCCCACCTGCTTTAATTTGAAAAGAATCCTACATTCCAAAATGTTTCCCTTTCTTTTCATGTTTTGTTCCTACAACAATGAGAAAATAAATTGATATCCAACAAGTAAAAAAAATAAAAAATGACACAAACAATCTTTTTAACTCTTTGCATTTTTTCAACAATGGGCCCCCGACCCATATTTATTCTGTTCACAGAAAACATGCGCATAAATGACGTCATCTCATTACTCCTCCTGGCAGAGAACGGAACAAGCTGATCTGCGTGTGTTGTGTGTTGTGTGGTGGGAGCGTCCGTGTGATGGGAAAAAAAGAAAAACAAAAAAACGCCATGCTGTCTGAAGCATCCAAAAATCTGCCCTAAAGGCAGCCATCGTCGAAGCATCACAAAATCTCCGGGCCAAAAGGGGCCCAAAGAAGAGTAGCCTGCTTTTTTGTTGCAGAGCCAACTCACGAGTTCAGTTTTCACGGGAGGGGGAGAACGCCCTCACATTCAGGGGTCGCCTGCAAACTTCACCGAGCAGCTCTTCAACGAGGGGGGGGGTTTGATCCTTCCTCCGCGTCTTCACCCCCCCGTCAAAGGGACCTACTACTTGTAGGGTGGCCGGCACCCTCACTCCCCTTACCCCTGGCTTTCATGTCTTGGTGAAGGCGGGGAGCGCTTAGCCACACCTACGTCCTGCAGTGTCTCGCACCTCCCCGGGCTCCTGCAATGCCGGGTCCGTCGACCGTTGGGGAGCGTGTGTGGCTTGAGAGGGAGCCCCAAGACCGGTACGACACCAAACGCCCCATTTTCCGGGTTTTTTCTTTGGGGGCTGACCCCTAATTTCAATCGAGTCCCAAGAAATCAATTAGATCATTCAAACCCCAAAAACTTTTTTGGTTTAAAGATTGGTTTTTTTTTGACCGGATGAAAAGCCCATTCTGGAGAGGGGGGGGAAATCAAGAATTTCCCCTTTTCAAAGGCGATGCCGTGGAGAGTCGGACAGCAGCCGTGTGCTGGACATGGATGAGCACAGTTATTCGTTCACTGTTTCATCTATATCGGTCACTCTGAAATACAATCAGAAGTGCAAGTATTTCATACAATGATGCATGATGTTTGTAGAACCTGCGAGAGAGAGAGAGAGAGAGAGAGAGAGAGAGAGAGAGAGAGAGAGAGAGAGAGAGAGAGAGAGGGGGGGGGGTTATCTGAACAACACTTTCTGGTCACAGCAGAATCTGTGTGACACACTGGCAGCCCTCTGTAGGGAGAGCATGTCACCATAGTTACTGTGCAGCAAATTTGAGTGTTTGTGTGTCTGTATGGCATGTATATACATTTTTTCATCTGCCTATACCATTCCTTGCCACGGGTTGTTAGGTATGTGCAGCAAGTTGGACTGTGAGAATGTTGGCAGTTGATGAGTCAAATACTGAATTAGAGGACAGGAAGAATACACATGGCCTCCTTAGCACTACATCTATAGGCCTGGGGTTTGGCCACAGTGAGGAATTATCGGTATGGTGTTCAATCAAAAAGACCGGAACACAACAAGCAAATTTTGTACACTAAAGAGCCCATTAAAAGCAACGGCAAAACGTTGGAAGATCGTTTTGTACTTTATCGTCAGATGGAGAGTTTCTCTTGACCATGAAGAATAAAACACCTGCAAAAAACTTTGGTTTTGCTTGTTTGTATTGTGACTGCTTTCTCATCTCTGTCTGTCTGTCTCTCTCTGCCACTAATGCCTTTAAGGAAGCAGATATCCTTGTTAACAGGGGCACTTGAGTCTGCGCTCGAGCTATTCACAGCGACTTTGTGAGGGGGTGAGGGGGTGCACGCGAAAAACTCTAAAACCGAGCGCACGTGCACGGCGCTCAAGTAGAATGAAGCAGAATGTCACTTGGAAATTGCCTGGGTCATTGACTTCACCTGTCTTCAATATTCTCTCTATTTATCGTGAACGATTTCTGTGTTAAAAAAAATAATAATAAAAAAAAGCATTAAAAGCTCACAAAGAAGTCGTGTACCGCATTTCCAGCGTTTTGAAATAATTCTCCAGTTCAACGTCAGGGCCTGCTGTTTTTCTTTTCCCTTTTCTTTTATTTATAGATATTACTTCTATTCTTGATCTTGGGCGGTCTAAATATCCAGAATAGCCCTCAGTATCGTGAGTATTTCTTCCTTCTTCTTGTTTAACTTCCTCTTTGGTATTGTTTTCGAGGATTTCTTTGAAGTGTCAATACCAGTCGTTGACTGAAATAGTGCTGTGCGTATCACTCTTTCTGACTGATGTTTGCTGCATATGCTTCCAAAATTCGTGCTGATCTGTTACTGAACGAACTAAACAGCTCAATACAGTGCGATTAGTTGGTTTTTTTTAATCCTTCTTCTTTAATAGATTCTTCTACTCCTTTCGAGCTTTACAAAAAAGGTTTCAGTCTTTAACAACTGAAGTCTTTCTAGATATTCTCAGACGGCAGTTTACACTTTTTTTCTACAGCTTTCTTTTCAAACCAGTCATTATTATTGAGCATTAGTTATTCTTCCCTGTTTCCTTGTGCACGCTGCTTGTCCCTTTATATGAAATGTGTGTAAAGCAGCATTGACACCATCATCTCTCAGGTTGATAAAGCAGCACTGACACCATCATCTCTCAGGTTGATAAAGCAGCACTGACACCATCATCTATCAGGTTGATAAAGCAGCATTGACACCATCATCTCTCAGGTTGATAAAGCAGCACTGACACCATCATCTATCAGGTTGATAGCTTCCCTTAGCATTAATAGCTCATGCTGACTAATTTTTAGGTCTCGAAAAATATCAGCATATTCATCTTGCCATTTATACTTGTAAATAAGTTGTGTGTTTTATTTAGGCCCTGCCCATTTCTTATCTCCTGAAATGGGTTAATGGTGAACTCTACATGTGAAATGAGTTAATGGTGAACTCTACATGTGAAATGAGTTAATGAACTCTTCAGGTAGATGGCCAGACTCCATACGTTCATTTACGCAGAGACCGCACGGCGGGTTAACAATGGTCAACACATCAAAGGAAGCTATAAATAAGCATTCACTCCATTCCCTGTCTCTAAAATGTATGAGAAACGATCTTGACGGTGCTTTAAAACGCACATCATTCTAGATCAAAGGCAGTACACACACTCCACAAACGTTCATCATTTCTGTTCAATCTGCTGTCTTCACAACATCTCTTAACAAAGGTTCCTTAGTGTAAACGGAAAGGATAATTTTTTTTTCCTGAAATCTCTTGAAAAAAAAAGTTTGAATTTTGCTATTTAATCTCCAGTCAGAAGAAAATTGATAATAAGGATACCGAGAAAGACAGTTTCCTAAATCCCCTATATACCATTATCAGTGTTATGGAAAGGATGGTACGGCCAGTCAGCGGAGCGACATATTTGTACAGGTAAAGAACATTCATAGGAAAACCAAAAAGATCTTTGAAAATGGAATATAATTCTATTATTCACATCAGTAGCTGAAAGGTCATTCTTGCACTACATTTGAATAAGACACACGACTCTTCCAGTTTCTCATCCCAGTTTTTCACAGTGGACAGCAGGTTGGCAGAGTAAGCTTACATTATAAGTACTGAATACATTAATTTGCATGTGAAATGTCAACAAACTAATCAACTAATCAAACAAAATCAAAAGACATTATGTCCGAAACATATGCTGTATCAAATGACTTAGAAATGAAGCCATTCACATTCCAGTGCAAAAATGAAACATGTTGTCCGTTCGTAGCGGTGAAAGTTGTGTCCCAGTGGTTTGCTGTCAATTTATCTGGATCATCAGACAACAAGTTCACTGCTTCATCTGACAAAAAAATTGGGGTTAAACTTACGTAGTACTGGAAAATCTGCACAGGAAGAAAAACGTTCGTTTCATATGGAGGGTGAATCATTTTTGTCATCTTTTACATCACGAACACAAACTTGAGCACAAACACTTTCGTTCGATAGTATAGAATATACATTCCTATCTCCCTTTTCGTCATGTACAGTGTTTCCATTTACTCGTTCGTTTCGTGTACTAACTTTGAACAAAATCACTTATTTAGTGAACAAATAAAGCACTTTCGTTCTCTCCCTCATTCATTCTGTCTTTATCTAAATTGACGTCTGATGAAAACGGCCATTATATACGGAGGAGACAAAACATGTCCACCAATCCTTCATTTCTATGGGAACTTTACGAGAAAAACACTTTTTCAACGAAGACGATGGACTATTGTCAACCACCTTTTCATTTTGCACAAAACATTTACAAGAAAAACTTTCATCAAACACCAAAGGGAACGAAGGGCCGTCCATTCTTTTAATTATGTACATCAATGACATTCAGTGTGTTATCTGATACATATATACTGACTACTGTACAAACATTAGATGTGTTCGGTTCCTTGATACATTGCACAGGCAGTTGCTGTCGTGAACAGTGCAGGTAACAGGAAATATCCACACAGCTGTGTTACCTGTCCCAATCCGACCGCACGCGGTGTGTGTGTGTATGTGTGTGTGTGTGTGTGTGTGTGTGTGTGTGTGTGTGTGTGTGTGTGTGTGTGTGTGTTGCTGTGTTTGTATGTGAATGAATATGCATTAAAATAAACAGGCATGCACGCAAATGTACGAGAAAGTGAGAATGGAGTGAGCCTTTGGTTGACCTAAATATTGCAAACAAAATATTTCATACTGAACTTCCATTCAGTGAGGGATACACACAAATCACGCCGAGCATTGGCCAAACATGCATGTAGTCTGTTCATTCTGTCATGGGGGAAAAGACACGCTCCAGTATATTTACTGACAACACAGGATTAAATAGGTATATAGAAATGCATTTAAATAGACTTTGTTCAGTCAAAGTGTGGAAAAACACAGTCCACAGAATATGACGTTACAGCGGAATACGATGTTTAGAAATGGCTACGATGCCGCTAGTGGGAGCAGCACAGGCTAAGGAAGGTATGTCACAAGCTCTGCCCTGCTGCTAATAAACACAAATGTGATGGAGGAAATGATGAAGGAAGAGGCGAAGATTTCATCCATGTGGTAGGTTCATTACTGTGTACATGTCCCCATGTTACTGTTTTTGTCATTTGTATCACTTCAAGGACAGTCACATTTATTGTGTGTATCACAGTGCTCCATCTGAATCAATCGCTGCAGTCTGCTTCAAGATCAAAACTTCATCTGTTAGTATAGTTCCCTTAAGACAGGAATTTCAGTGTATGACCATACAGATTAACAATGTAAGTTTCAATGAGCAGTACGCAAAATGAATTACAAAACACCTAACCCACAAGTTGAACAGCGAAATCAACCGTAGAGCTGGCAGAAGGTCCATTCGATCAGAAACACGTGGAAGTGGCTGCTCCGCTTTCAGGATGTACGGCTCATGCACAACACTCCCTAGTGTGCAAGGTGATGCCAGCCAGAGCTGTCAGGAGACGGGCCGTGTAGATGAGGTTCATAGTCTGCCTGTAGATAAGGTTCATAGTCTGCGTGTAGATAAGGTTCATAGTCTGCGTGTAGATAAGGTTCACAGTCTGCGTGTAGATAAGGTTCACAGTCTGCGTGTAGATAAGGTTCATAGTCTGCGTCTTCAGAGGGTATGGGTCTGGCCAGACCCACGACGAACGGCACGCAGGTTTTCTTCTTTAAGAGTATGGGTCTGCTCAGACCATATATAGTATGGGCATAGGCATATATATCAAAACACACATTTGTCACACAGAGAAAAACGACGCGATGAAACGATCAACTCGTCAAAACTTTATGAACTGACTCTATGGTCAATGATTCCTTTCCCATTGTGTAATGATTTACACACACACACCACACACACACACACACACACACACACACACACACAACACACCACACACACACACACATACACGCACACACACACACGCGCGCGCGCGCGCGCGCTCACGCATGCCCGCACGCAAATACACACACACACACATGTTCCGCGCGCACATACAAAACCATTGAGAAATGGCATAGTTGATCTGTTGTTTGTTTGTTTGTTGTTGTTGTTGTTTGTAACATACACTGCAAAAGACGAAAGATAAGTAAACGTTTTCAGTTTCAGCAGTTACAGAATATATTCTTTGTCTCCCCTTCAAACTTCAGTAATCCCGTACGCATTCAAACGCATAAATGCACAAAAATATCAATGTACAACCAACCACACACGTATGTATTGTTCCTGTCAGTGTGGACAGGACTGCTGACTGAGGGGTTGTTTCCTGTCAGTGTGGACAGGACTGCTGACTGAAGGGATTGTTCCTGTCAGTGTGGACAGGACTGCTGACTGATGTATTGTTCCTGTCAGTGTGGACAGGACTGCTGACTGTTGTATTGTTCCTGTCAGTGTGGACAGGACTGCTGACTGATGTATTGTTCTGTCAGTGTGGACAGGACTGCTGACTGTTGTTCCTGTCAGTGTGGACAGGACTGCTGACTGAGGGATTGTTCCTGTCAGTGTGGACAGGACTGCTGACTGATAGATTGTTCCTGTCAGTGTGGACAGGACTGCTGACTGTTGTTCCTGTCAGTGTGGACAGGACTGCTGACTGATGTTCCTGTCAGTGTGGATAGGACTGCTGACTGATGGATTGTTCCTGTCAGTGTGGACAGGACTGCTGACTGATGTTCCTGTCAGTGTGGACAGGACTGCTGACTGATGGATTGTTCCTGTCAGTGTGGACAGGACTGCTGACTGATGTTCCTGTCAGTGTGGACAGGACTGCTGACTGATGTATTGTTCCTGTCAGTGTGGACAGGACTGCTGACTGATGGATTGTTCCTGTCAGTGAGGACAGGACTGCTGACTGATGTATTGTTCCTGTCAGTGTGGACAGGACTGCTGACTGATGGATTGTTCCTGTCAGTGTGGACAGAACTGCTGACTGATGTATTGTTCCTGTCAGTGTGGACAGGACTGCTGACTGATGTATTGTTCCTGTCAGTGTGGACAGGACTGCTGACTGATGTGTTGTTACTGTCAGTGTGGACAGGACTGCTGACTGATGTTCCTGTCAGTGTGGACAGGACTGCTGACTGATGTATTGTTCCTGTCAGTGTGGACAGGACTGCTGACTGATGTTCCTGTCAGTGTGGACAGGACTGCTGACTGATGTTCCTGTCAGTGTGGACAGGACTGCTGACTGATGTATTGTTCCTGTCAGTGAGGACAGGACTGCTGACTGATGTATTGTTCCTGTCAGTGTGGACAGGACTGCTGACTGATGTATTGTTCCTGTCAGTGTGGACAGGACTGCTGACTGATGCATTGTTCCTGTCAGTGAGGACAGGACTGCTGACTGATGGATTGTTCCTGTCAGTGTGGACAGGACTGCTGACTGATGTTCCTGTCAGTGTGGATTAGGACTGCTGACTGATGTGTTGTTTCTGTCAGTGTGGATAGGACTGCTGACTGATGTTCCTGTCAGTGTGGACAGGACTGCTGACTGATGGATTGTTCCTGTCAGTGTGGACAGGACTGCTGACTGATGTATTGTTCCTGTCAGTGAGGACAGGACTGCTGACTGATGTTCCTGTCAGTATGGACAGGACTGCTGACTGATGTTCCTGTCAGTGTGGATAGGACTGCTGACTGATGGATTGCTCCTGTCAGTGTGGATAGGACTGCTGACTGATGTATTGTTCCTGTCAGTATGGACAGGACTGCTGACTGATGGATTGTTCCTGTCAGTGTGGACAGGACTGCTGACTGATGTATTGTTCCTGTCAGTGTGGACAGGACTGCTGACTGATGGATTGTTCCTGTCAGTGTGGACAGGACTGCTGACTGATGGATTGTTCCTGTCAGTGTGGATAGGACTGCTGACTGATGGATTGTTCCTGTCAGTGTGGACAGGACTGCTGGCTGATGTTCCTGTCAGTGTGGACAGGACTGCTGACTGATGTTCCTGTCAGTGTGGACAGGACTGCTGACTGATGTTCCTGTCAGTGTGGACAGGACTGCTGACTGATGGATTGTTCCTGGTCAGTGTGGACAGGACTGCTGACTGATGGATTGTTCCTGTCAGTGTGGATAGGACTGCTGACTGATGTTCCTGTCAGTGTGGATATGACTGCTGACTGATGTTCCTGTCAGTGTGGACAGGACTGCTGACTGATGTTCTGTCAGTGTGGACAGGACTGCTGACTGATGGATTGTTCTGTCAGTATGGACAGGACTGCTGACTGATATTCCTGTCAGTGTGGACAGGACTGCTGACTGATGTTCCTGTCAGTGTGGACAGGACTGCTGACTGATGTTCCTGTCAGTGCGGACAGGACTGCTGACTGATGGATTGTTCCTGTCAGTGTGGACAGGACTGCTGACTGATGGATTGTTCCTGTCAGTGTGGACAGGACTGCTGACTGATGGATTGTTCCTGTCAGTGTGGACAGGACTGCTGACTGATTTATTGTGCCTGTCAGTGTGGACAGGACTGCTGACTGATGTATTGTCCTGTCAGTGTGGATAGGACTGCTGACTGATGTATTGTTCCTGTCAGTGAGGACAGGACTGCTGACTGATGGATTGTTCCTGTCAGTGTGGACAGGACTGCTGACTGATGTATTGTTCCTGTCAGTGTGGACAGGACTGCTGCCTGATGTATTGTTCCTGTCAGTGAGGACAGGACTGCTGACTGATGTATTGTTCCGTCAGTGTGGACAGGACTGCTGACTGATGTATTGTTCCTGTCAGTGTGGACAGGACTGCTGACTGATGTTCCTGTCAGTGTGGACAGGACTGCTGACCGATGAATTGTTCCTGTCAGTGTGGATAGGACTGCTGACTGATGTTCCTGTCAGTGTGGACAGGACTGCTGACTGCCCAGACAGCAAGGGTCCTAGGGCCCACCTAGGGCCCACCTAGGTTCTGGCTAGATCCAGCTTGTCCAAGCTGAAGCTAGCCAGAACCTAGGTTGACCCTAGTACCCTTGCTGTAAGGGTGATGGATTGTTCTTGTCAGTGTGGACAGGACTGCTGACTGATGTTCCTGTCAGTGTGGACAGGACTGCTGACTGATGTTCCTGTCAGTGTGGACAGGACTGCTGACTGATGGATTGTTCCTGTCAGTGTGGATAGGATGCTGACTAATGGATTGTTCCTGTCAGTGTGGACAGGACTGCTGACTGATGGATTGTTCCTGTCAGTGTGGATAGGACTGCTGACTAATGGATTGTTCCTGTCAGTGTGGACAGGACTGCCGACTGATGTTCCTGTCAGTGTGGACAGGACTGCTGACTGATGGATTGTTCCTGTCAGTGTGGATAGGACTGCTGACTAATGGATTGTTCCTGTCAGTGTGGACAGGACTGCTGACTGATGGATTGTTCCTGTCAGTGTGGACAGGACTGCTGCACTGAGGGATTGTTCCTGTCAGTGTGGACAGGACTGCTGACTGATGTTCCTGTCAGTGTGGACAGGACTGCTGACTGATGTTCCTGTCAGTGTGGACAGAAACTGCTGACTGATGTTCCTGTCAGTGTGGACAGGACTGCTGACTGATGGATTGTTCCTGTCAGTGTGGACAGGACTGCTGACTGATGTTCCTGTCAGTGTGGACGGACTGCTGACTGATGTATTGCTCCTGTCAGTGTGGACAGGACTGCTGACTGATGGATTGTTCCTGTCAGTGTGGACAGGACTGCTGACTGATGTATTGTTCCTGTCAGTGTGGACAGGACCGCTGACTGATGGTTTGTTCCTGTCAGTGAGGACAGGACTGCTGACTGATGTATTGTTCCTGTCAGTGTGGACAGGACTGCTGACTGATGTATTGTTCCTGTCAGTGTGGACAGCACTTCTGACTGATGTTCCTCTCAGTGTGGATAGGACTACTGACTGATGTATTGTTCCTGTCAGTGTGGATAGGACTGCTGACTGATGGATTGTTCCTGTCAGTGTGGATAGGACTGCTGACTGATATATTGTTCCTGTCAGTGTTGATAGGACTGCTGACTGATGGATTGTTCCTGTCAGTGTGGACAGGACTGCTGACTGATGTATTGTTCCTGTCAGTGAGGACAGGACTGCTGACTGATGTTCCTGTCAGTGTCGACAGGACTGCTGACTGATGTTCCTGTCAGTGTGGACAGGACTGCTGACTGATGGATTGTTTCCTGTCAGTGTGGACAGGACTGCTGACTGATGTTCCTGTCAGTGTGGATAGGACTGCTGACTGATGTATTGCTCCTGTCAGTGTGGACAGGACTGCTGACTGATGTTCCTGTCAGTGTGCAATGGACTGCTGACTGATGTATTGTTCCTGTCAGTGTGGACAGGACTGCTGACTGATGTATTGTTCCTGTCAGTGTGGACAGGACTGCTGACTGATGTTCCTGTCAATGTGGACAGTACTGCTGACTGATGTATTGCTCCTGTCAGTGTGGATAGGACTGCTGACTGATGTTCCTGTCAGTGTGGACAGGACTGCTGACTGATGTTCCTGTCAGTGTGGACAGGACTGCTGACTGATGAATTGTTCCTGTCAGTGTGGACAGGACTGCTGACTGATGTATTGCTCCTGTCAGTGTGGACAGTACTGCTGACTGATGTTCCTGTCAGGTGGACAGGACTGCTGACTGATGTTCCTGTCAGTGTGGACATACATACATGTATACGATGTTTCGTGCGGTTTTCCCTTTTTTATTATTACATTTCAATTTTTTGCCTTTTTTTTTTAATAAACAATGTTTGTGTGCGTATGTTTGTACAGATGGCGTTATGTGTGTGCGCGCGCACGTGTGTGTGTGTGTGTGTGTGTGTGTATGTGTGTGTGTGTGTGTGTGTGTGTGTGTGTGTGTGCGTGCGCGCGCGCGTGTGCGTGAGTGCGTGCGTGCGTGCGTGCGTGCGTGCGTGTGTGTGCGCGCGCGCGTGAGTGACTCTCTCACACACTCTAATCGTACGAATTCGTCTGTGCGTCTTCTTTCTCTGTCTGTCTGTCTCTCTCTCCTCTTCATGTGTGGTTGCGCGCGCGCGCGCGCGCGCGCGCGCGCGCGCGCGTGTGTGTGTGTGTGTGGTGTGTGTGTGTGAGTGTGTGTGTGTGTGTGTGTGTGTGTGTGTAGCTTGTGTGCGTGTGTGTGTGTGTGTGTTGTGTGTGTGTGTGTGGTGTGTGTGTGTGTGCGCGCGCGCGTGCGTGCATGTGCGTGTGAGTGAGTGTTTGTGCATATGTGCGTGTGAACGTGTGTTGTGAGTGTCCGTGTATGTGTGTGTGTATGTGTGTGCGCGCGCGTGCGTGTGTGTGTGTGCGTGCGTGCGTGCGTGCGTGCGTGCGTGCGTGCGTGTGTGTGTGTGTGTGTGTGTGTGTGTGTGTGTGTGTGTGTGTGTGTGTGTGTGTGTGTGTGTGTGTGTGTGTCTGTAATCAACAAGTGTGCGTGCGTGATGTTGACAGTGCCACGCTGAAACAATCCACACCATCAACCATCCAGAGAAACGAACCGTCCCTACTATGTCCTGTGTTACACTGAAGGGAGCAAAGAAGAATCAAGCGAACGAGAAACAAATACTTTAATAGCAAAATGATCATGGCAACAAGTAACGTTCAACACTGCATGAAACCAAGTGTGCAAAACTGGCTACAGTCATAAGGCCAAGAGTGAAAAAGGTAATCTATAGATGGTTTCCAAGTCAATGGTGGCAACAAGTGTACACATCAACACGAAAGCAACCAATGTGATGCAGATCGTGAGATCAACAAATCTGCTTAACTGGAAGGACATTTGAACGATGTCTTCGCCTGAAAGACGGAGAAGAGACAATTAATTCAGTAAGCCTTTAAATGTTTGTAGTTCAACACCTTTCCTCATAACTGGATCACGAAACTCTGTTGATTCTCAAATGAGAATACAGTAACAACCACCTTTACATCATCACAAAAACAAAAGTCACACATAATTATAGTGATGAGCGCGCACGCACGCACGCACGCACGCACGCACGCACACGCACGCACGCACGCACGCACACACACACACACACACACACACACACACACACACACACACACACACACACACACACACACACACACACACACATCCGTCTGGGATCACTTTAAGTGAGAAGACGATAAAAATATTAATTGAAGAACAACAGAACACACACACACACACACACACACACACACACACACACACACACACACACACACACACACACGTACACACACACACACACACACACACACACACACACACACACACACACAATACAAGGAAGATGCGGTACAGCCATCAACTGTGTTCTGATGTGTCCTGACTGTTGCTCGGCCTGCTGACCCGATGGCAGTCAAGTTGAACGACATGTAGGCTGCTAAAGAAACCGCCAACGACTGGCAACTAGCCACCTGTTCCACACAGGAGGTTCTGAAGGGAGCCCTACTGAAAGATCTGACCAGAACAGGACATGATGAATCAACAGAAGAAGAAGAAGAAACGGAAGTGGCATAAAATATACAGGAAGTGAGTTACAGTTTTATAACCGACTGTCAGAAAACGTTGTGAGAGACTTTGGTCAACAGAAGAACAATGACAAAAACAAACAAACAAAAATCAAGGAACAGAACGAAATAACCGTTAATGAACCATTCAACATTCTCAGACAGCTCGCATGTGAAATGGGCACAGCAGACTCGTCGAGTAAGAAAAGGTAACTCCCCCGTCGCGGGATGCAAACACGATAGGATTTTCGTAGAACTGGGGGAAAAAAGATTGGATCGAAAAGTTGAGACTGCGGAGTCCTCGTTGAAAGTATTGAAAGTGTTCCTGAGCGTTCAGACACTGGTCTAACGAACTAGTGGCCAGATCAGTTTGAATTTTATGGGGGCCATATTAATTGAATTTTCGTGCATATTAATTGAATTTTAGTGGCCAGATGTGTTGATTTTTAGAGGCCAGATAAGCTGAATTTTAGTGGCCAGATCAATTGAATTTATTGGCCAGATGCCTTGATTTTTAATGGCCTGATGAGTTTTAATTTCAGTGGGCCCGATTAGTTGAAATCTAGTGGCCAGAGTAGTTGAATTTTTCCTTGCTGGATTTGCATAGTCCGTTCAAGACATAGTGTAAACAATGCCAATGTCCATATTCATGCACGTACATCCGTATGAACAACCTCAGCGACACAGAAGATTGTCTCAAAGTGTAATGGTTCAAAAAGATTGTGTCAAAGTGTATGGTTCAAAAAGATTGTGTCAAAGTGTATGGTTCAAAAAGATTGTGTCAAATGTATGGTTCAAAAAACAGGCGAACACTCACAGACACCCATCCCACCCCACCTCCTCCATCTCTACAACCTTTACCCCGATCTCTCGAACACACACACGCACACACGCACGCACGCACGCACGCACGCACACACACACACACACACACACACACACACACACACGCGCGCGCGCGCGCACGCATGCACGCACGCACGCACGCACGCACGCACACACACACACACACGCACCACACACACACACACACACACACACACACACACACACACCACACACGCCCCGCGCGCGCGCGCCGCGCGCGCGTGCGCACACGCACACACACACGCGCACACACACACACACACACACACACACACACACACACACACACACCACACACACACACACACACCAGGGAACTCACATTCCCCACCGTGCATGTCAAACACCTCACAATCACCACCCCCACCACCTTCAAACCTACGTCCAGCCCACCCCAACCACTCCCCAACACACGGCCCCACACACTAGCGCACATATTGAGTGATATAGTCACGTACGTACCCATACGCGCTAGGCCTATATTGGTGAATGTCTTTAACGTTTAACGGATGGAGGAGGTGAATTGTCGCGGACTGAACATCAATACGATGACGTCAGCTGCAGAGCATGTTGTGTGCGGCGGGCCCAGACGTGTCACCCAACCCAGCTTTGCCGACAGAAAGCCGTCCCCAACACAACACGCACAAAACACTCACCGATGAAATGCCTCAATCAGGGAAGCAATATACAGAGACGTCAAATCAAATGTTTACAACGTTGCACTTTCCAAACATCCACAAAGTGCAATATGATAAACATACTTTCATGAAAAAAGATCTACGACACGTTAACCAAATACATGCATATATGTATCGATAGATAGATAGATATAACGGCAAAAATGACAAATAGTTCCAAGCCTTGGTGAAACATTTACAAAAGATCTAAAACAATGTGTGCTTCAGAGGTCGGTTTGATTTCTTGTTAGCTCTGACTGCAGCAGAAGACCATAGGGGCTGGAAACGGCACCCTACTGGCAATTAGCACATTCAAAATCGACAAGAAAAAGAAACCTGGAACGGTCAAGGCAACAACCCAATGAAGACAGTATTACAATTAGGTGCATATCATCTTTACGGTGGGTCCACATGAAAAAGAACACTGGAATTTGAACAACCACGGTGGAATGACAAAACAACTCATTCGGAAACTCCTTTTTAAAAAATGTCGGAATATCTGATTATGTCAAAGGCAAGATGATTGTAGATGAAGAACAAGATGGTTTCAAAAACAGGAAGAAGAAAAAAAAATAGAAAGAAAAAAAACCACTTCAGGAACGGTAGACCATTGTCTTTAGTTTTTCATCAAATATTATTGATAACATCCCAAACGACGGAAAGAGTAGATTTAAGGATTGCTGGTTGTTCTGAAGATTCTAAAAGCCTTTGATGACATGATCTCCTGAAATACGATGGCGATGCTCCGAAGACTGCAGATAAACAGTGCCCACAAAAACAGGGTGACAG
>CM031623.1:28417536-28437801 GCA_018398815.1 Conus ventricosus
TTGGAGACCCCCCCCCCCACCCGCCCCCCCCCCCTTCCACCATTACTCCTCTGTAACACACTGGTTCACCCCTCCTGTAAGTGGACTGGGGAAATCGCCCCCCCCCCCACCAAAGCGCCCGCTTCCACCATTACTCCTGTTGTAAAAACACAAGGCCTACACCCCTGGCTGTATAGTGTGACATGGAAGTCCCCCCCCCCCCCCCGCCTTCCACCATTACTCCTGTGTAACACACATGGGCCCACTCCCTGCCTGTATAGTGTGACATGGAGACCCCCCCCCCCCCCGCCCCCCGCCCTCCACCCTTTCTCCTCTGTAACCACAATGCCCTACCCCCCTGGGCCTGTATATGTAACATGGAGACCCCCCCCCCCCCCCCCGCCCCCCGCCTTCCACCATTACTCCCCCTGTAACACCCCATGGCTTACACCCCTGCCTGTATAGTGTGACATGGAAGGGCGCCCCCCCCCACCCCGCCCCCCGCCTTCCACCATTACTCCGTGTAACACACATGGCCTACACCCCTGCTGGTATTTGTGTGACATGAAGTCCCCCCCCCCCCCCCCCCGCCTTCCACCATTACTCCTGTGTAACACACATGGCCTACTCCCTGCCTGTATGTGTGACATGGAGGTCCCCTCCCCCCCCCCCGCCTTCCACCATTACTCCCTCTGTAACACACATGGCCTACCACCCCTGCCTGGATATGTGTGACATGGAGGTTTTCCCTCCCCCCCCCCCCGCCTTCCCCCTTAAATCCTGTGTAACACCATGGGCCCACAAACCCCTGCCTGTATAGGTGACATGGGAGGTCCCCCCCCCCCCCCCCCCCCCCCGCCTTCCACCATTACTCCTGTTAACACACATGGCCTACACCCCTGCCTGTATAGTGTGACATGGAGGTCCCCCCCCCCCCCGCCCCCCCTCCCCTTCTACCATTACTCCTCTGTAACACACATGGGGCCTCACCCCTGCCTGCATAGTGTGACATGGGGACCCTCCCCCCCCCCCCGCCCCCCCCCTTCCACCATTTACTCCCTGTAACACACATGGCCTAAACCCCTGCCTTAAGTGTGACATGGAGGTCCCCCCCCCCCCCCCCCACCCGCCCCCCCCTTCCACCATTACTCCCCTGTAACCCACATGGCGTACCAGGTTCCGCCCAGTGTCAGAGAGATGTCCCCCCTCCCCTCTACCCCCCTACTACACCTGTGTAAATCTTACACGGCATTTGGTCCTGTCTGTCAAATGACATAGAGCGCCCTCCCCCCACCCCCCTACAAACCTTTTGTAAATCTACATGGCATTTGGTCCTGTCTGTCAGTGACAAAGAGCGCCCTCCCCCACCCCACTACCCTGTGTAAATCTACATGGCATTTGGTCCTGTCTGTCAGTGACAAAGAGCGCCCCCCCCCCACCCCAACTACACCTGTGTAAATCTACATGGCATTTGGTCCTGTCTGTCAGTGACAAAGAGCGCCCCCCCCCACCCCAAAATACACCTGTGAAAAATCTACATGGCTTTTTGGGCCCCGTCTGTCAGTGACATAGAGCGCCCCCCACCCCCACCCCCACCTCCACTAACACATTGTAAATCTACATGGCACTTGGCCCTGTCTGTCAGGGCATAGAGCGACCCACCCACCCCCCTACCCCCGCTACACCTGTGTAAATCTACATGGAATTTGGCCCTCCTCCTGTCAGTGGCAGAGAGCGACCCCCACCCCCCTACCCCCGCTACACCTGTGTAAATCTACATGGCATTTGGCCCCTCTTTTCAGTGACATAGAGCCGCCCCCACCCCACCCCCACCCACACTACACCTGTGTAAATCTACATGGCATTTGGCCCCGTCTGTCAGTGACATAGAGCGCCCCCACCCCCACCCCCACCCCCACTACACCTGTGTAAATCTACATGGCATTTGGCCCTGTCTGTCAGTGACATAGACGCCCCCCACCCCCCCACCCACCCACCCCACCCACACTACACCTGTGTAAATCTACACGGCATGTGGCCCTGTCTGTCAGTGACATAGAGCGCCCTCCTCCACCCACCCCACTACACCTGTGTAAATCTACATGGCATACTGCCCTGTCTGTCAGTGACATAGAGCGCCCCCCCCCCACCCCCACTACACCTGTGTAAATCTACACGGCATTGTGGCCCTGTCTGTCAGTGACATAGAGCGCCCCCCCCCCCCCCCCCCACACACACACAACACACACACTACACCTGTGTAAATCTACAAGGCATTTGGCCCTGTCTGTCAGTGGCATTAAAGCGATCCCCCGCCCAGTCCCCACTACACCTGTGTAACATGCATGGTGTACAGCCCGTGTCTGTTCAGTGTAAAACTGAGCACACACACACGCACACACACACACACCACACACACACACACACACACACACCCCAACACAACACACACACAAAACACACACATACACACACACACGCACGCACGCACGCCCCGCACGCACGCACGCACGCACGCACGCACGCACACACACACACACACACACACACACACACCTTCTTCCCTGCCCAATCCCCACTACACCTGTGTAACATACATGACGTACAGCCCGTGTCTGTTCAGTGTAAAACTGAGCCCCCCTCCCCGCTTCCACCCGCCCTACCCCCCACTACACCTGTGTAAGGGCCGACGTGACAGTCTTTGTCTGATCAGTATCATTCTGCAGCCCTGACTCCCCATGTTCTGCTGCTGGACTCTTCCTGGCTGACCACCCTGTGTAGTACACAGTGACTGCATTCTTCCTGGCTGACCACCATCCATACCCCTGTATAGTACACAGTGACTGCATTCGTCACAGCACATCACCACCCTACCCCTGTGTAGCACACAGTGACTCCATTCGTCACAGCACATCACCCCCCATACCCCTGTGTAGCACACAGTGACTGCATTCGTCACAGCACATCACCATCCATACCCCTGTGTAGTACACAGTGACTGCATTCGTCACAGCATAAAGAGATTGACAGTATTGACTGCTTGTGCTGAAGTCACAGAGAGTGGAAAATGTGTGTGTGTGTTGTGTGTGTGTGTGTGTGTGTGTGTGTGTGTGTGTGTGGTGTGTGTGTGTGTGTGTGTGTGTGTGTGTGTGTGTGTGTGTGTGTGTGTGGTGTATGTATGTGTGTGTGTGTGTGTGTGTGTGTGTGTGTGTGTGTGTGTGTGTGTGTGTGTGTGTGTGTGTGTGTGTGTGTGTGTGTGTGTGTGTGTGACACAAAATGTTAAAGCCACTAACTTTATTGGGTGTTCAAACGACCACTTAAGTGTTTTATTACTTATAATTACTTCGTGTATTACCTTGCTAAGGATTGCTCGTATTTTATCGTATTGTAGGTTCTGAGTGAACACAACTACACATGACGGCGAAATCTGTCAATTGACAACACGATTATAAAGTGTAACTGGTAGTTTGTATTGAAATCTATCTCCTCCATATATATAATATATGTCGTTAAATAATTATCGACCAATCAGAAAAAGCAGCATGTATTATTTGTTCACTGTGAAAACAAATATCGCATTCTGTGTCGATTTTTATATTTATACAAGTCGATCATATATATGTAGTTGTATTGAATGACGGGTAAATATGCATGATCACCTGGTACATTTTATAGGTGCAGTTGATGTGTTTCATCCATGAGAAGTTCTTCTATAAACAATTTCAGAACCCCATTATTGCCATTTTTTCAAAGGAACGTGGCTGAGTCTGTCACTGATAATTTTGTCCGTTAGTTATGTCTGTTGATTTGTCACAACATTGCCTGTCACTGTTTTTGTCTGTTAGTTATGTCTGTTGATTTGTCACAACATTGCCTGTCACTGTTTTTGTCTGTTAGTTATGTCTCTGTTGATTTGTCACAACATTGCCTGTCACTGTTTTTGTCTGTTAGTCATGTCTGTTGTTTTGTCACAACATTGCCTGTCACTGTTCTTGTCTCTTAGTCATGTCTCTGTTGATTTGTCACAATATTGCCTGTCACTGTTTTTGTCTGTTAGTTATGTCTGTTGATTTGTCACAACATTGCCTGTCACTGTTTTTGTCCGTTAGTTATGTCTCTGTTGATTTGTCACAACATTGCCTGTCACTGTTTTCGTCCGTTAGTTATGTCTCTGTTGATTTGTCACAACATTGCCTGTCACTGTTTTTGTCTGTTAGTCATGTCTCTGTTGATTTGTCACAACATTGCCTGTTACTGTTTTTGTCTGTTAGTTATGTCTGCTGATTTGTCACAACATTGCCTGTCACTGTTTTTGTCTGTTAGTTATGTCTGTTGATTTGTCACAACATTGCCTGTCACTGTTTTTGTCTGTTAGTCATGTCTCTGTTGTTTTGTCACAACATTGCCTGTCACTGTTTTTGTCTGTTAGTTATGTCTGTTGTTTTGTCACAACATTGCCTGTCACTGTTTTTGTTTGTTAGGTATGTCTGTTGATTTGTCACATTGCCTGTCACTGTTTTTGTCTTTTAGTTATGTCTGTTGATTTGTCACAACATTGCCTGTCACTGTTTTTGTCTGTTAGTTATGTTTCTGTTGATTTGTCACAACATTGCCTGTCACTGTTTTTGTCTGTTAGTCATGTCTCTGTTGTTTTGTCACAACATTGCCTGTCACTGTTTTTGTCTGTTAGTTATGTCTGTTGTTTTGTCACAACATTGCCTGTCACTGTTTTTGTCTGTTAGTCATGTCTCTGTTGATTTGTCACAATATTGCCTGTCACTGTTTTTGTCTGTTAGTTATGTCTCTGTTGATTTGTCACAACATTGCCTGTCACTGTTTTTGTCTGTTAGTTATGTCTGTTGTTTTGTCACAACATTGCCTGTCACTGTTTTTGTCTATTAGTCATGTCTCTGTTGATTTGTCTCAACATTGCCTGTCACTGTTTTTGTCTGTTAGTTATGTCTGTTGATTTGTCACAACATTGCCTGTCACTGTTTTTGTCTGTTAGTTATGTTTCTTTTGATTTGTCACAACATTGCCTGTCACTGTTTTTGTCTGTTAGTCATGTCTGTTGAGTTGTCACAACATTGCCTGTCACTGTTTTTGTCTGTTAGTTATGTCTGTTGTTTTGTCACACCATTGCCTGTCACTGTTTTTGTCTGTTAGTTATGTCTGCTGATTTGTCACACCATTGCCTGTCACTGTTTTGTCTGTTAGGTATGTCTGTTGATTTGTCACAACATTGCCTGTCACTGTTTTTGTCTGTTAGTCATGTCTCTGTTGATTTGTCACAACATTGCCTGTCACTGTTTTGTCTGTTAGTCATGTCTCTGTTGATTTGTCACAACATTGCCTGTCACTGTTTTTGTCTGTTGTTATGTCTCTGTTGATTTGTCACAATTTGCCTGTTACTGTTTTTGTCTGTTAGTTATGTCTGTTGATTTGTCACAATATTGCCTGTCCCTGTTTTTTGATTGGTTGGTTGGTTGGTTGGTTGTTTTTTGTTGTTGTTTTTTTTGTCGCTGCTGCTCTTTTTTCTGTCATCATATGTTTGTCACCGCAGCACCAGATTAGAGTTGTACGTGTGCGCAATTAGAATTGTGTGTGGTGTGTGTGTGTGTGTGTGTGTGTGTGTGTGTGTGTGTGTGTGTGTGTGTGTGTGTGTGTGTGTGTGTGTGAGAGAGAGAGAGAGAGAGAGAGAGAATAAATACAAAACCGTTAAAGCATTTACTATTATTTGATTGTTCCAAGAACGACCATTTTACTTGCTGTGAAGGCTTGTATGTTAAGTTTTGTCTAGGTGAATACAACTTCACATGTCAGCTGAACGTTGCAACCAACAACATGTATATCTTGTGCATGTGTGATAGTGTTGAAAGGTATCCCCGCAATGCCGATGGTGTTGACTGATTCTTGAATAATGAAGTGAAATAGCATATGGTCAGTTACATGTAGTTTCTACTTCATGCCAAAAAAAATGCACTCTTCTGTATGTTGATTATTACATCAGTCTTTTTTTTAATATAAAAAGCAGAAAGTGTTATACAAAAAAGAACATGTGAATAACATGCATGTGAATAACATGCATGACTCTGTAACAGATTTTATGAGTGTAATTGGTGTGTGTCATTGATGACATCTTCAATTATCAATAAACTTGGAGCCCCTTTCTTGCTGATTCCAAGGAACATGCTTGAATCTGTCCTTATATTATTGGTGCATATCTTTCCCTGTTTTCGTCGAATTTGTCACAACATTTTTTCTCTCATCAATTGTTGGCAATGTCACATGTTACTCTTTTCTGTCACAATTTTGTTATTGTTTTTCATGAACTGCTGTCCCATGAAAAAGCATACCCAAACAACGATCTGCAGTGTGTGTGTGTATGTTTGTGTGTGTATGTGTGTGTGTGTGTGTGTGTGTGTGTGTGTGTGTGTGTGTGTGTGTGTGTGTGTGTGTGTGTGTGTGTGTGTGTGTGTGTGTGTGTGTGTGTGGCATGCGCGCAAATGTCCACAAGAGAAGTTCACGACAATCCATGTCCCCTCTGCGTTTAGAATGGACCCAACAAGTGACACACATCGTTCAAAAGCTCACATTTAAACTGTGTCAACTATACTTGCCTTGTCTGAAATAGTTATCCAATGTCATTCAGGTTTCCCTCATTTCATCAAAAGGGTCGCTTAGACTGGTACCGTTTTCCAAACCCTGTATCTAAAAAAAACTAAACATCTGATTTTGCATGTGTTTTTTTTCCAATAAAACGAGCGTAACAAGTGTTTTTAGATCATGTAAAACTTCCAAACGACTGTTTGTTGATAAGAGACTCATTTCGTGATGGAAGGTCACATTAAATGTCGAATCTCTCGGCCAAGGACATACTTTCATAAAACTTTCACAATAAACCGTGAAATGAAGGTAAGAACGTTTCTGATTTAACTTTCAACGGTCAATACTTTTTTTTTAGGGGCAAACGTTACATGGTAAGACCCATTTTAAACTGTATTATTTCTGCAAAATGTCTGGTGCTGAAATAATAATTGTGATAAATAATTCAATTGGTAAGCATTTTCTTTTTGTTGTTTATTAATAAAGGTCAGGAGCAGAGCGTTATCATTACGTTGTGTGGAAAAGGAGCTTAAGAAAAAAAAGACACATGAAATCATTCAGTGAAAATTTGAAATTTGATGTTAGATATAACTCTTTTGTTCGATTTCGAAAATACAAGTAATTCTTAATACAGTGAATTTAGTGATTCTTCTTCTTCTTCTCCTCTTCCTCCTTCTCCTTTTTCATTATTGTCTGTCTGTGTCTCTGTCCGTCTGTGTCTCTGTCTGTCTGTGTTTATGTGTATTCTTCTGTCTCTGTCTCGATCACGGTCCTCGTTTTAAACCCGCACGACCCAGTGAACACTGGTGAATTTGTTATATGGTGCAATATGTGACAGCTTAACGGACCACTCTAGATTAATGGGGGAAAAAAATGTGTCATTGTTTTTGTGGCAGGCGCATGCCCCGGCTAGCCCTAGGGATGAATGTAAAAAAAACAACAACTGTGTTATCATTGTATGAGGCGGTATTAAACGTCAGGTGCAAACCCCTCTAGCCTCCTTGATTAAGTGTTATTGATCGGTCCCCACGATAATGACTGAAAAAATGTGTCAACGTAGGCTAAGGTTTGTTACACTCTTGGTAAAGAAAAGTAAAGACCTGAGACAGTTGCTTCCCTTAGTCGCTTGCCGGAAATGACCTTGCGATGGGTGAAGCACCCAACCTAACACGCTATACTTCAAGGCGATTGCGTCCCTTGATACAGCCGAAACCCCACCATATATTGATTTGTATGAGTCAGCTGTTACAGCTAACTCATGCACATCAATCCCCAAACTCGTCAATGAAGGTCGGTTTCAAAAACTGACCGAGCTAAGTGGCGGTGTTGTAGAAGTGGAAATGAGTAAAAAAAAAAAGATCATCTGGGCACTCCCGATCCAGATTGGTTATTTCGTCTACCAATATGCCAAGTTGCGAATGTTGCAGTTTTACTATGATTGGACAAATTTGTCAACAGATCAGATTTTCAACTTTTGGAGATGGATACAGATTCGCTGTACATGGCACTCAGTCGTCAAAGGTTTGACCAAGTCGTACGACCCTCCACGCGACAGCAGTTTTTTCGTTGAGTACAATCAGTGGTCAAGTCAAGCTTGTCAACGACATGCTTCACTCTTTCAAACTGGTTACACCCCCGACCGCGTGTGGGACCCCAAACAGTGCGCCGATTGCCTCGCCCGTGCCAGATATGACAAACGGACACCCGGCTTGTTCAAAGTCGAATACACAGATTTATTTTGTGGGGCCCTGTTCTAAAACCTATTTCTGTTCTGGGAAAGAACAAACCAAATTCAGCTGTAAAGGGTTGAGTAAAAAACACAATGCCTTCACCAAAGAAACCTACCAAAAAGTTCTTCAAACGCAAGAGAGTGGGTGTGGAAAAAACGTAGGTTTCAGAACGGACGGAAAATCTATATTTACGTACGCTCAAACCCGCAATTCTCTTTCCTTTTTTTTACATTAAACGAGTTCTTGCTTCTGACGGTTGTCACAACTTTTCCTACGCCTGTATAGACTTTTGTTTCGTTGACCTCTCCCCGGCAGCTTTTTTCTTTTCTTCTGTCTTTGTATGATGCGTTCCAAACGTGATTGTGGTCTTGATGACTGTTCTAATAGTCGTTTTATTTTTTTCTTGTATCAGAGTGTGCTGTTTAATGCATTATTTTTGGGAAACAGTCCCCCACCTCCTCATGGTGTTTCCTGGGTGGTCCTTCGTTCTGTAAACTGACTAAAGTTTAAATTACTTTTTGCTTTGACTTTAGTCAGTTTTATAGCTCGAACGATCAGCGGACGAGGGAGAACATGTCATTTACACTAATATCACGATGCTCTGATGCAACATGATTTTCTTTTTTTGGCACGCAAGTACATTGATATAGCCTTCCTGATTCGAATATACATTTCGATGGTTAAAAAAACATTCAGCTTTTTCATAAGTTGACAGAAAGACGTGTAAATTACAGTGCATGCCTTGTCATCGCCCTTAGGGTCTTTAATAGCGACCTCACATCGATCTCGCGATGCAATCACCGAGCATCCTCTGTCATATGATTCGCCCCTAGGCGCTTTAATAGCGATGTCGTGATCTCCGCCTCAACCGCCTCCGTAAAAAAGGGATGAGAAGTCCCTATTCCTACTACTCTCCATGCCGTCCCCAGTAATGACCCCAATGCCTCCTCCCCCTCCTGGACGAAGTGACGCGCCCTGACGGGCTCACTTGAAGAGCTGAGTGTCAGTTGTCACGTCAGATGCCAGGTAAACAACGACTGCATACGTACAGAGAGAGGGAATGAAGGAGAGCTTTCTTTTTCACTCGTCATATGTAAACACAGTGAGTCTCTCATCCAAACTTGGTTTTCCGAGAGAGAGAAGAGAGAGGAGAGAGAGAGAGAGAGAGAGAGAGAGAGAGAGAGAGAGAGAGAGAGTGTGTGTGTGTGTGTGTGTGTGTGTGTGTGTGTGTGTGTGTGTGTGCGTGTGTGTGTGTGTGTCTGTCTGTCTGTCTGTGTGAGTCTGTGTGTATGTTTCTGTGTGTGCGTGCGTGCGCATGCGTTCGATTACGTGCTTCAGTATTACCATCTTGTCAGTGAAGAAAAATGTTAGCATAACCAACCTTTGCAAGAAGACAAATATTGCTAGACTAAGTCCTTTCAAACAATTCCAATCGTGAAAATGCAACCGAATGATTACTTTTTTCATTTGTGATCCCTGGTATGTGTTGCTGTAAATCGGCAACCAGCGTTTAAGGAATATTTTCACTGTTACAAAGTTGACATTTTCTTTGAATATTTGATCACGACAGTCATCGCTTTTTATGCTGATAAAAGAAATGTCAAATGATATTATATGCAAATATAGTTACAAAAGACGCGCAGGTCGAGTGGTTACAGTGCTGAGCTGTAGAACTGGCAATCATTGTTTCAGCCACACGTGGGATCTCAATGTCACGGCTTGAACACGCTCTGTATCCACCATGCAGTCAACGGATATATGAGTCACTTCAGGAAAGGTGTAGTCGGGGGAACGAGAGGGACAGGCTTTGTCTTTTATAATGCCATGCCCCAGAGACAATGGATCTCCTCCAGGTCACTGCCCCTGTGACTATGGGGTGATGGGACTTTAACCTATGGTAACAGGTATTACACACTGCCCTGTGACTGTGGGGTGATGGGACTTTAACCTATGGTAACAAGTACTACACAGGATTCAGATCAGGCCATTTCATGGCATGTCTACGATGCAGACATGTGGATGTAAATGAATGCATCACTAAATATGGAACTAGGACAGACCAAACGCAGGCACAGAGACAATTTGAATTGTTATGGTGAGTCAAGCAAGAAGTGAAGCGGCATTAAAGCATCAAATGAAACACCCACAGATTTGTGCACAAACTATTGACACATTGTACGATTTAAATCGTCACCTAACCCATCAAAATAGACGCTTTTCATGGAAAAGTCCATAGCGGGTGCATCAACAACGTATTCGACCTGTCCATCAAGAAAAGGGAGCTAAGACAGCACTTCGCTAGGTCCCACTGGCACCTTGGGGTGTATATGAACAAGATACGCTGATGCCGTGGGATCCAGTTAATACAACAAAGTAGGCTAGACTTCTTCCTTCTGTCAGAATATTTAATCTGGTATTTTGAAGATACTGACAATTTACCAGGCTATAGATCTGACCATTCATTAATTACACTAAAACTTCAATTCGGAAAGGAGATTAAACACAAAACTCTTTGGAATTTTAATTCATCTCTACTAAATAAAGAATATGTAGACGGAAGAAATAATCTAATAAAAGAAATAACAGAGGAATACATAGATAAAAATGAGGGGAATGATATTAATGCTGACAATAGCCAAGATGAAAACCAGTCGAAAAGCTCAGACCCTAAACTAACAGTGTCTGATCGGGTCTTTCTTGACTTCTTACTAATGAAAATAAGAGTAAAATCCATCCAGTATGCCACAATTAAAAAAAGAGAATCACAATGTAAAGAAAACAGCCTTTTGCAAACTATTAAAGATATTGAGAACTTAAATCAGAGGAGGATTTGAAGACAATTGAAGAGAGTAATAGAGATTTGATATCACTAAGAGAAAAGGTTATGAATGGTGTACTACTAAGATCAAAAGCAAGGTGGGTTGCAGATGGGGAAAAGGTTAGTAAATATTTCTGCAGCTTAGAAAAGCGTAACTTCATTAGCAAACAAATTGTAAAACTACTGGATGGACAAGGTAATACACTGGACAAACCAGAAGACATAAAAGTTACAGTAAAACACTTTTATGAAGATCTATACCGAAAAAGACCAACTGTGAAATGCAATATTGAAGATTTGGTGAACAAGATACCGAAATTAACAGAAGAACAGACTAAATCATTACAAGGAGAAATAACAATAGAAGAAGCAGGGATTGCATTGAAAAATATGAAGAACAGAAAAAGCCCTGGATCGGATGGTTTGGAGCTGAGTTTTTCAAATGTTTTTGGAAACAAATTGGTGTGTTTGTAACCCGAGCTCTAAATGAAAGTTTCAGGGAAGGCGAACTATCAAACACCCAGAAAGAAGGTATTATAATTTGTACACCCAAAGAAGGAAAACCAAAATAATATATTAAAAAAACTGGAGACCTATTTCACTTTTAAAACCTTATATAAAAAATTGGCTCATCTTGTATTGTTAAATAAAATTTAAAAAGTTCTTCAATCACTGATTAGGGAAGACCTGACAGGGTTTGTCCCAAATAGATATATAGGTAGTAACATTAGGTTAATTTATGACATAATACACCATCTCAACATAAAAAATAACCCAGGGATGCTAATTAATTTAGACTTCGAAAAGGCGTTCGACTCGTTAGATTGGGATTTTATGCACAAAGTGCAAGAGGCTGTAGGTTTAGGTAGAGATATATGTAAATGGATAGAAGTATTCTACAAAAACATTAAGTCTACTGTTATCGTAAGTGGCCAAACATCATCATGGTTCTCAATAGAAAGGGGTTGTAGGCAAGGAGATCCAGTCTCGCCATATATCTTCGCATTGTGTGCAGAAATATTATCCGTAATGATAAAAGAAGAAAATAGCATTGAAGGTATACAAATCGGGGGGAAAGAACACAAGATATCACAATTTGCCGATGACACTCAACTGATGAACACAGGGAATAAGAAATCATTCGAAAAATCTATCGAGATTCTTGATAGGTTTGGGAAAACATCAGGTTTATTCTTAAACAAAGAGAAAACGCAAGTGATTTGGCTTGGAAGACAAAAGCATAGTGAAATAAGATATATGGAACATTTAAAGATGATCTGGAATCCAAAAGAATTCAAAATATTAGGAATTTGGTTTACTCAGGACTTAACACACATAGAAAAAAGAAACTACAAGGATAGAATGATAGAAGTGAAGGCACTATTTAAAATTTGGCTAAAGAGAATCATTACCCCTTTAGGAAGAATTGCTGTCTTAAAATCATTAATTCTGTCAAAACTAACTTACCTATGGTTGATGCTTCCAAATCCACCTGACACATTTGTTAAAGAATTACAAGACTTATGTTACTGGTTTGTGTGGAATAAAAAACAAGATAGAATTAGTCGAAAAACAGTTATTAAAGATGTACAGGATGGTGGGTTGAATCTACCTGACATAAATGCTCTCATCACTGCATTAGAATTAACATGAATAAAAAGACTGAGACAGACAACACTCAGATGGAGGACATGTTGATTTTTTCATACCCAATTATTGAGAACATTGAGAATTACTCTCCAAATCATCTGTGCATCACCACTCAAGACAATGTTTTCTGGAAACATGTATTCATGTCGTATAAGCAGTTCTACTACAAAATAAAACCAGAAAATGCTAGAGAACTACTTGCAGAACCAATTCTTTACAATGAACATATCAAAATAGGAAATAAACTGATAAAACACAAAAACTGGAACAACAGAAATGTATTTAGAGTATCTGATTTCTTCAAAGCCAATGGTGATTCACTATCCCATGAGGAATTCAAAACAAAGTTTAACATTGAAATAGATTTCCTATCTTATGGTGGATGCATATTATCCATTAAAAAATACATCAGAGAACAAGGGTTTGAGAATGAGATAGAAGATAACATCGAAGCAGAAGTCAACACAGCACTAAAGAAAATATATTCTGTAGATAAAGGTTCCAAAACTTATTACAGAGTTATAGTAAAAGATAACTGGGAACCAAACTGTTGTGCAAAATGGACGGAGAAGCTGAATAGACAGATACCTTGGAAGAAATGCTGTAGAAAAATTCATCAAATTAAGGATATTAAGCTAAATGGATGCAAATAAGAATAGTGCATCGAATAATTGCAACGAATGTAGCTCTGAAAGAAATGGGAATAGTAGAAAGTTATAACTGTAGTTTCTGTGAAGAGGAAAACGACAGCATCAAACATGTGTTCTGGAGATGCATATATGTCAATAAATTCTGGAAATCATTGCAAGAATTAATAAAAAGAAAGTGTTTAATAGCGAATAATCTGTCTCTGACTGAAAACACAATAATATTTGGAGCAGATGCATGACAATTCCACGACTGATACAACGACTGATACAACATTCGATCTTATTATACTGATAGCTAAACACTACATTTTTAGCTGTAAAATAAACAAATGTAAGCCTTCATTAACAGTATTTCTAAAAATACCTAAGAGAAGATATAATCTTGAAAAATACATAGCAACAGTACAATTGAATCTGCTAAAATTTAACACTAACTGGATCAATCATGAAGCATTATTTGAAAATTGATAATCAAAATCATAAGATACCTGGATTTAATATGTGCATATGTATGTGTATCATTAAATCAAAAGAAGAGAGAAAGTGGGGTGGGGGTGGGTGGGGGGGAGGGGTGCAAGTGGACTGAGCGGGTGTCTTTGTTTGCCATTATGTGCTTGTAGTTTGCAAGAACTCAGAGGATTGTGCTTAGTGATTTTGTTTGTCTGTGTATGTGTTTGTATATCCAACAACAACAACAACAACAACAACAACAACAACAACAACAACAACAAAACCTTCCTCGGCATACACTGAACTCACACTCAAATCCATTCAAACCGAAAAAAAGATAACTCATTGTTATGTTTCACTGATTATTTACTACAATATTGTCAAACATGTACAAATATGACTAATAACAAAAAAAGTGGTAATTTGTATCCGGAAATGTACAAGCAAAGAGAAAGAACATGTTGATGAAAGAATTGAGAAGAGAGAAAGAAGGAACTGTGGAATGGAAGACAGAATGAGGAAAGAAATGTTTAAAAATGTATTTAAAAAAAAAAGAAAATTAATGCATTTAAACAGACTTTGTTCAGTCAAAGGGTGGAAAAACACAGTCCACAGAATATGACGTTACAGCGGAATACGATGTTTAGAAATGGCTACACTGCCGCTAGTGGGAGCGCACAGGCTAAGGAAGTTATGTTACAAGCTCTGCCCTGCTGCTAATAAACACACAATGTGATGGAGGAAATGATGAAGGAAGAGGCGAAGATTTCATCCATGTGGTCGGTTCATTACTGTGTACATGTCCCCATGTTACTGTTTTTGTCATTTGTATCACTTCAAGGACAGTCAAATTTATTGTGTGTATCACAGTGCTCCATCTGAATCAATCGCTGCAGTCTGCTTAAAGATCAAAACTTCATCTGTTAGTATAGTTCCCTTAAGGACAGGAATTTCAGTGTATGACCATAACAGATTAACAATATAAGTTTCAATGAGCAGTACGCAAAATGAATTACAAAACACCTCACCCACAAGTTGAAACAGCGAAATCAGCCATAGAGCTGGCAGAAGGCCCATTCGATCAGAAACACGTGGAGGTGGCTACTCCGCTTTCCGGATGTACGGCTCATGCACAACACTCACTAGTGTGCAAGGTGATGCCAGCCAGAGCAATCGGGAAACGGCCGTGTAGATAAGGTTCATAATCTGCGTGTAGATAAGGTTCATAGTCTGCGTGTAGATAAGGTTCATAGTCTGCGTCTTCAGAGGGTATGGGTCTGTCCAGACCCACGACGAACGGCACGCAGGTTTTCTTCTTTAAGAGTATGGGTCTGCCCAGACCATAATATAGTATGGGCCTAGGCATATATATGACACACATTTGTCACACAGAGAAAGCGACGCGATGAAACGATCAACTCGTCAAAACTTTATGAACTGACTCTATGGTCAATGATTCATTTGCCATTGTATAATGATTCACACACACACACACACACACACACACACACACACACACACACACACACACACACACACACACACACACACACACACATACACACACACACACACACACATACACGCACACACGCGCGCGCGCGCGCGCGCTCACGCATGCGCGCACGCAAATACACACACACATGTATGCGCGCGCACATACAAAACCATTGAGAAATGGCATAGTTGATCTGTTATTTGTTTGTTTGTTGTTGTTGTTGTTTGTAACATACACTGCAAAAGACGAAAGATAAGTAAACGTTTTCAGTTTCAGCAGTTACAGAATATATTCTTTGTCTCCCTTCAAACTTCAGTAATCACGTACGCATTCAAACGCATGAATGCACAAAAATATCAATGTACAACCAACCATACACGTCCTGTCAGTGTGGATAGGACTGCTGACTGATGGATTGTTCTTGTTCCTGTCAGTGTGGATAGGACTGCTGACTGATGTTCCTGTCAGTGTGGACAGGACTGCTGACTGATGGATTGTTCTTGTTCTGTCAGTATGGATAGGACTGCTGACTGATGGATTGTTCTTGTTCCTGTCAGTGTGGATAGGACTGCTGACTGATGGATTGTTCTTGTCAGTGTGGACAGGACTGCTGACTGATGGATTGTTCCTGTCAGTGTGGACAGGACTGCTGAATGATGGAATGTTCTTGTTCCTGTCAGTGTGGATAGGACTGCTGACTGATGGATTGTTCTTGTTCCTGTCAGTGTGGACAGGACTGCTGACTGATGTTCCTGTCAGTGAGGACAGGACTGCTGACTGATGGATTGTTCCTGTCAGTGTGGACAGGACTGCTGACTGATGGATTGTTCCTGTCAGTGTGGACAGGACTGCTGACTGATGGATTGTTCCTGTCAGTGTGGACAGGACTGCTGACTGATGGATTGTTCCTGTCAGTGTGGACAGGACTGCTGACTGATAAATTGTTCCTGTCAGTGTGGACAGGACTGCTGACTGATGTTCCTGTCAGTGTGGACAGGACTGCTGACTGATGTTCCTGTCAGTGTGGACAGGACTGCTGACTGATGGAATGTTCTTGTCGGTGTGGACAGGACTGCTGACTGATGGATTGTTCCTGTCAGTGTGGACAGGACTGCTGACTGATGGAATGTTCCTGTCAGTGTGGACAGGACTGCTGACTGATGGATTGTTCTTGTTCCTGTCAGTGTGGACAGGACTGCTGACTGATGGATTGTTCTTGTTCCTGTCAGTGAGGACAGGACTGCTGACTGATGGATTGTTCCTGTCAGTGAGGACAGGACTGCTGACTGATAGATTGTTCCTGTCAGTGAGGACAGGACTGCTGACTGATAGATTGTTCCTGTCAGTGAGGACAGGACTGCTGACTGATGTTCCTGTCAGTGTGGACAGGACTGCTGACTGATGGATTGTTCCTGTCAGTGTGGACAGACTGCTGACTGATGTTCCTGTCAGTGAGGACAGGACTGCTGACTGATGGATTGTTCCTGTCATTGTGGACAGGGACTGCTGACTGATGGATGTTCCTGTCAGTGAGGACAGGACTGCTGACTGATGGATTGTTCCTGTCAGTGTGGACAGGACTGCTGACTGATGGATTGTTCCTGTCAGTGAGGACAGGACTGCTGACTGATGTTCCTGTCAGTGTGGACAGGACTGCTGACTGATGGATTGTTCCTGTCATTGTGGACAGGACTGCTGACTGATGGATTGTTCCTGTCAGTGTGGACAGGACTGCTGACTGATGGATTGTTCCTGTCAGTGTGGACAGGACTGCTGACTGATGTTCCTGTCAGTGTGGAAGGACTGCTGACTGATGTTCCTGTCATTGTGGACAGGACTGCTGACTGATGGATTGTTCCGGTCAGTGTGGACAGGACTGCTGACTGATGGATTGTTCCTGTCAGTGTGGACAGGACTGCTGACTGATAGATTGTCCCTGTCAGTGTGGACAGGACTGCTGACTGATGGATTGTTCCTATCAGTGTGGACAGGACTGCTGACTGATGGATTGTTCCTGTCAGTGTGGACAGGACTGCTGACTGATAGATTGTCCCTGTCAGTGTGGACAGGACTGCTGACTGATAGATTGTTCCTGTCAGTGTGGACAGGACTGCTGACTAATGTTCCTGTCAGTGTGGATAGGACTGCTGACTGATGTTCCTGTCAGTGTGGACAGGACTGCTGACTGATGGATTGTTCCTGTCAGTGAGGACAGGACTGCTGACTGATGGATTGTTCTTGTCAGTGTGGACAGGACTGCTGACTGATAGATTGTTCCTGTCAGTGTGGACAGGACTGCTGACTGATGGATTGTTCCTGTCAGTGTGGACAGGACTGCTGACTGATGGATTGTTCCTGTCAGTGTCGACATACATACATATATACGAAGTTTCGTGCGGGTTTCCCTTTTTTATTATTACATTTCAATTTTTTGCCTTTTTTAAAAAAAATAAACATGTTTGTGTGCATATGTTTGTACAGATGGCGTTATGTGTGCGCGCGCGCACGTGCGTGTGTGTGTGTGTGTGCGCGCGCGCGCGCGTGAGTGACTCTCTCACACTCTCTAATCGTACGAATTCGTCTGTGCGTCTTCTTTCTCTGTCTGTCTCTCTCTCTCTCCCTCTTCATGTGTGGTTTGCGTGTGTGTGTGCGTGTGTGTGTGTGTGTGTGTGTGTGTGTGTGTGGTGTGTGTGTGTGTGTGTGTGTGTGTGTGTGTAGCTTATGTGTGTGTGTGTGTGTGTGTGTGTGTGTGTGTGTGTGTGTGTGTGTGTGTGTGTGTGTGTGTATGTGTGTGTGTGTGTGTGTGTGTGTGTGTGTGTGTGTGTGTGTGTGTGTGTGTGTGCGTGTCTGTGTGTGTAGCTTATGTGTGTGTATGTATGTGTGTGTGTGTGTGGTGTGTGTGTGTGTGTGTGTGTGTGTGTGTGTGTGTGTGTGTGTGTGTGTGTGTGTGTGTGTGTGTGTGTGTGTGTGTGTGTGCGTGCGTGCGTGCGTGCGTGCATGTGCGTGTGTGTGCGTGTGTGTGTGTGTGAGTGAGTGTTGTGCATATGTGCGTGTGAGCGTGTGTGTGTGAGTGTCCGTGCGTGTGTGTGTATGTGTGTGCGCGCGCGTGCGTGCGTGTGTGCGTGCGTGCGTGCGTGCGTGTGTGTGTGTGTGTGTCTGTCTGTCTGTAATCAACATGTGTGCGTGCGTGATGTTGACAGTGCCACGCTGAAACAATCCACACCATCAACCATCCAGAGAAACGAACCGTCCCTACTATGTCCTGTGTTACACTGAAGGGAGCAAAGAAGAATCAAGCGAACGAGAAACAAATACTTTAATAGCAAAATGATCATGGCAACAAGTAACGTTCAACGCTGCATGAAACCAAGTGTGCAAAACTGGCTACAGTCATAAGGCCAAGAGTGAAAAAGGTCATCTATAGAAGGTTTTCACGTCAATGGTGGCAACAAGTGTGCACATCAACACGAAAGCAACCAATGTGAATGTAGATCGTGAGATCAACAAATCTGCTTAACTGGAAAGACATTTGAACGATGTCTTCGCCTGAAAGACGGAGAAGAGACAATAAATTCAGTAAGCCTTAAAATGTTTGTAGTTCAACACCTTTCCTCATAACTGGATCACGAAACTCTGTTGATTCTCAAATGAGAATACAGTAACAACCCACCTTTACATCATCACAAAAACAAGTCACACATAATTATAGTGATGAGCGCGCACGCACGCACGCACGCACGCACGCACGCACGCACGCACGCACGCACACACATCACACATACACACACACACACATCCGTCTGGGATCACTTTAAGTGAGAAGACGATAAAAATATTAATTGAAGAACAGAACACACACACACACACACACACACACACACACACACACACACACACACACACTCACACACACACACACACACACACACACACACACACACACACACACACACACACACACACACACACACGACTGGCAACGACTGGCAATTAGCCACCTGTTCCACACAGGAGGTTCTGAAGGGAGCCCTACTGAAAGATCTGATCAGAACAGGACATAATGAATCAACAGAAGAAGAAGAAGAAACGGAAGTGGCACAAAATATACAGAAGTGAGTTACAGATTTATAACCGACTGTCAGAAAACGTTGTGAGAGACTTTGGTCAACAGAAGAACAATGACAAAAACAAACAAACAAAAATAAAGGAGCAGAACGAAGTAACCGTTAATGAACCGTTCAACAGTCTCAGACAGCTCGCATGTGAAATGGGCACTGCTAGACTCGTCGAGTAAAAAAAGGTAACTCCCCGTCGCGGGATGCAAACACGATATGATTTTCGTAGAGCTGGGGGGAAAAGATTGGATCGAAAAGTTGAGACTGCGGAGTCCTCGTTGAAAGTATTGAAAGTGTTCCTGAGCGTTCAGACACTGGTCTAACGAACTAGTGGCCAGATCAGTTGAATTTTAGTGGCCATATTAATTGAATTTTAGTGGCCATATTATTTGAATTTTAGTGGCCAGATGTGTTGATGTTTAGAGGCCAGATAAGCTGAATTCTAGTGGCCAGATTAATTGAATTTTAGTGGCCAGATGTCTTGATTTTTAATGGCCAGATGAGTTGAATTTTAGTGGCCAGATTAGTTGAAATCTAGTGGCCAGAGTAGCTGAATTTTTTCTTGCTGAGATTTGCATAGTTCCGTTCAAGACATAGTGTAAACAATGCCCATATCCATATTCATGCACGTACATCCGTATGAACAACCTCAGCGGCACAGAAGATTGTGTCAAAGTGTATGGTACAAAAAGATTGTGTCAAAGTGTATGGTTCAAAAAGATTGTGTCAAAGTGTATAGTTCAAAAAACAGGCGAACACTCCACCCATC
>CM031623.1:28451448-28519141 GCA_018398815.1 Conus ventricosus
AACAATGAGCCAAACGGCCCAGTCAGTGAAACACAGAAAATGGTATGGTATTCTGGTACATGTCTTGTTAATGATCAACAATGAGCCAAACGGCCGTCAGTGAAACACAGAAATGGTATGGTATTCTGGTACATGTCTTGTTAATGATCAACAATGAGCCAAACGGCCGTCAGTGAAGCACAGAAAATGGTATGGTGTTCTGGTACATGTCTTGTTAATGATCAACAATGAGCTTCCCTTTGACGTGGAAACTAGGAATGTGTGAGGATGTTTCATACCCGAGTCACTTGGGGGAATAAAAAAATGGAGTCTATGGATAGATACTTATTCGATCAAATCATCTGCGTTCCTCCTTTGTTGTTTCTGTGTCTACTGTAAGAGCAACAGACAAGTAATGGTGCTCTTCCTGGTGATGCTTTGTTGTTTCTGTGTCTACTGTAAGAGCAACAGACAAGTAATGGTGCTCTTCCTGTGATGCTTTGTTGTTTCTGTGTCTACTGTAAGAGCAACAGACAAGTAATGGTGCTCTTCCTGGTGATGCTTTGAGGTGCCGCAGTCTACGAGACTAAAAGAAAAAGCTTTCTGCTAACCATTCATTATACAATTCTTTGGCCCCATTTTGTGTGATGACTTTGAGTCGAGGCAAAGGTCTTGCAATATTTTGTTATTGTGACCAGAAAGCGTTTACTGCCATGGTAGGTGTGTCTGTATGTGAGACACCTAGGGTCTTTCTAGAACTGCACAGCTCCAAAATGTATAGTTTTGGGTTTTGAGTTGTTGCTGATTTTTCAAAGAAAATATTCATTTCCTTGCCTGCTAGGTATGTGTTCTTGACATGTTTATCATCGTTGTTATTATTGTTCTCTTCTCATAGTATAGGTTAATGGGGACCATAAACATTAAGGTCATCTGTCTACGTGGCACCTCATGTTTAAGTCTTTACGACGCGAATGATTGTGTACTTAGAGTGTTGTGATGCAATCATTTCCATCCACGCATTTTGATTGATAGCACTTGCCAATAGTGTTGATCCAGCTTTTTAACTTGACTAGTCAACAAAGTATCCATGTTTGACAGTGTTGTTGAGGAGTCATATATATTTCAAGCTTTTCTGTCATCACTACCTAGGCGCTTGAAGTCGCCACAGATTGAGCTTAGTGCGACCGGCCTCTGATGAGGCTATTGTGGTAGTGCTGCCCTCAGGGGCGGTTGGGCCATGTCACCCTCCCCACCTAGCACTGTAGGAGGTGAAATAACAGGGGATTTGTAACAAAACAGAACTGCTGGACGGATGTGGAGTAAGCCTCAACACCACCAGCTACACTACATTCATTTCCCCTCTGCATACATGTCCCTTGCAACATTACAACAATCTCCCCACTCCGTGTACAGATATACCAGGAACGGTCAGTAGGACGGGTAGTGTGTGTGTGTGTGTGTGTGTGTGTGTGTGTGTGTGTGTGTGTGTGTGTGTGTGTGTGTGTGGTGGTGTGTGTGTGTGTGTATGTGTGTGTGTGTGTGTGTGTGTGTGTGTGTGTATGTGTGTGTGTGAGTGTGTGTGTGTGTGTGTGTGTGTGTGTGTGTGTGTGTGTGTGTGTGTGTGTGTGTGTGTGTATGCGCACGCGCGCGCGCGCGTGCGTGCGTGCGTGCGTGCATGTGTGTGGTGTGTGTTTGTGTGTGTGTGTGTGTGTGTGTGTGTGTACGCACGCACGTGCATGTGTGTGTGTGTGTGTGTGTGTGTGTGTGTGTGTGTGTGTGTGTGTGTGTGTGTGTGTGTGTGTGTGTGTGTGTGTGTGATAGAGAGACAGACATAAAGACAGACAGACAAACGCAACGAGACAAAGAGAGAGGTCTTCACATACCCAAGAACAGAAAACTGTGACCATATGTTGCTCCTGCGTCCACAATCATGGCTGCAGAGAAAAACACAGCACCACTGATTAATGTTCACAGTGAAAGCTGCAGAGAAAAGCACAACACCACTGATTAATGTTCATAGTGAAAGCTGCAGAGAAAAACACAGCACCACTGATTAATGTTCACAGTGAAAGCTGCAGACAAAGCACAGCACCACTGATTAATGTTCACAGTGAAAGCTGCAGACAAAGCACAGCACCACTGATTAATGTTCACAGTGAAAGCTGCAGACAAAGCACAGCACCACTGATTAATGTTCACAGTGAAAGCTGCAGAGAAAGGCACAACACCACTGATTAATGTTCACAGTGAAAGCTGCAGAGAAAAGCACAACACCACTGATTAATGTTCACATTGAAAGCTGCAGAGAAAGGCACAACACCACTGATTAATGTTCACAGTGAAAGCTGCAGAGAAAAACACAGCACCACTGATTAATGTTCACAGTGAAAGCTGCAGACAAAGCACAGCACCACTGATTAATGTTCACAGTGAAAGCTGCAGAGAAAGGCACAACACCACTGATTAATGTTCACAGTGAAAGCTGCAGAGAAAGGCACAACACCACTGATTAATGTTCACAGTGAAAGCTGCAGAGAAAAACACAGCACCACTGATTAATGTTCACAGTGAAAGCTGCAGACAAAGCACAGCACCACTGATTAATGTTCACAGTGAAAGCTGCAGAGAAAGGCACAACACCACTGATTAATGTTCACAGTGAAAGCTGCAGAGAAAGACACAACACCACTGATTAATGTTCACAGTGAAAGCCGCAGAGAAAAACAGCACCACTGATTAATGTTCACAGTGAAAGCTGCAGACAAAGCACAGCACCACTGATTAATGTTCACAGTGAAAGCTGCAGACAAAGCACAGCACCACGATTAATGTTCACAGTGAAAGCTGCAGACAAAGCACAGCACCACTGATTAATGTTCACAGTGAAAGCTGCAGACAAAGCACAGCACCACTGATTAATGTTCACAGTGAAAGCTGCAGACAAAGCACAGCACCACTGATTAATTCACAGTGAAAGCTCAGACAAAGCACAGCACCATGATTAATGTTCACAGTGAAAGCTGCAGACAAAGCACAGCACCACTGATTAATGTTCACAGTGAAAGCTGCAGACAAAGCACAGCACCACTGATTAATGTTCACAGTGAAAGCTGCAGACAAAGCACAGCACCACTGATTAATGTTCACAGTGAAAGCTGCAGACAAAGCACAGCACCACTGATTAATGTTCACAGTGAAAGCTGCAGACAAAGCACAGCACCACTGATTAATGTTCACAGTGAAAGCTGCAGACAAAGCACAGCACCACTGATTAATGTTCACAGTGAAAGCTGCAGACAAAGCACACACCATGATTAATGTTCACAGTGAAAGCTGCAGACAAAGCACAACACCAGTTTACAATCAATGCCACAGACAAAATATAACACATCTGACGTTTATTCTTTATGAAGGCTACACGGATAGTTAATGTTCGCAATTAAGGCTACAGATAAATCAGAACACAGATAGTTAATGTTCACTATGAAGAGTACAGACAAAACAGAACACAGATGATTCACGTCCACTGTGAGAGCTACAGACAAAACAGCATACAGATATTTGATGCTTTAGATGAAGAATACATACAAAGCACAACACAGATAATTAATGTTCACAGTGAAGACGACAAACAAATCACAGTACAGATAATTGATGTTCACATCGACGGCTAAAGAAGAAACAGATGACAGATAATTAAGAATCACAATAAAGGCCACAGACAAAACAGAGCACAGGTAATAAATGTTCACGATCGTGGCTTCTTTAAACAACAGAGCATACGCAGTAAACGTTCACTAGCGTGGTCACAGACAAATCAGAACACATAATACTTTATGTCTGAATCCATGGCTGCAGACAAAACATGACAGGTTACTACTGTTTACGAGAATGATTACAGACAAATGAAATACACATGATCAACGCTCGCGGGAATGGTTACAGACAACATGAAAAATCATTTCTAATAGTCTGGCTACTGGCTGATCTCAGCGCATATCATAAATGATAAGAGGTAAAACAACACGAATAATTAATACTCATTACGATCACAATAATCAAAACAGAGTACATGATTAATAATTAATTTTCAGACTGATTCCTACTGACAAAACCACTGTTCACCATTATGGCGTCAGACAAAACCAGAGCACAATGTCCATGTGCACAGACACAAACAAAACAGCCATGTGGCCCTCGTACGTACATGTCCACGGTTTAGTTTGCTTGTCTGTCAGGAAGTGTATGTTTAGCGTGTCTGACATCTGTGGCCCTTGTTCTACATGCCAAGCCACGTCCACACACACACTGGAGGATCCACCCCGTTCTCTGAGGCACGTGGTCGTCATGTGGATGGCATGATGATTCTTAAAGCACCGCACAGCACCCGGTGAACACTGACCTGCAAATGTCGGCCCCATGAGGTAGCCGCCACCCAGGATGAACATGCTGATTCCATAGGCGTCGGCCAGACGAGACACGCCGGCAAAGCGGACCAGGATGGGGTTGATGAGGGCGTACAGGCCTCCGAAATACAGACCAAACAGGCGGAAAAGATCATCTGCTTGCTGTAGGAGTCTGAAAATGTATAAATACGTACATATATACATCCACGGCTGAGTCAATTGTCGGGCTTGGAAGTGTATGTTTGGCCTGTTTGATATCTGTAAGCATGGGTTTGCATGCCAAGCCACGTCCTTACACACTGGGGGATCCCCCAAGTACCCTGCCGGTCAGCAACAATATGTCAGTGTCTGGTTCTGCCAATGAACACTTCTTTGTTGTGGTCCATGGACTTTCCACTTACTTCTGTCTGTTCCCTAACCCTCACCCTATCCATGGAGAGAGACTGTTCCTAATGGTAGCTGTAGCCCAACGTTGTTGTGCACGAGACAGCCTGCTCCGAGTGCAACAGCCTGCTCCGAGTGCAACAGCCTGCTCCGAGTGCAACAGCCTGCTCCGAGTGCAACAGGCTGTTGCTCCTGTCTTTGTTCATTCTTCTTTTAATAATCTTGTAAGGATAGCAGACCATTTACTGTAAGGATAGCAGACCATTTTACTGTAAGGATAGCAGACCATTTTACTGTAAGGATAGCAGACCATTTTACTGTAAGGATAGCAACCATTTTACTGTAAGGATAGCAGACCATTTTACTGTAAGGATAGCAGACCATTTTACTGTAAGGATAGCAGACCATTTTACTGTAAGGATAGCAGACCATTTTACTGTAAGGATAGCAGACCATTTTACTGTAAGGATAGCAGACCATTTTACTTTGGCTTTCGTTTTCATCTTGACATTTTGTACACCACTGCAAGCAGGAGAGCTTCTTCGTATTCCAATTTTGAAACCTTTTTTGAAATAACGTTTGGTTCAGCTTGTCGCAGAAAATCATCGCGACCCACGTGTTTTTACTTGCTGTTCCAAGAGCCTTTCGCTGTCTCGTCACGTTCTTCTCAAATGCCATCAGCTGTTCATCTCATCGTCCAACACACACCCCTGATCTAGCCCTGAGCAGCAGACTGGCCACAACGGCCATCGATGACGATACGTGCAGGTAACCTGCCATCTTCATTCGCCGCAAAGATCGTTTGACTTTCTTCAGCTTTTCCAAGTTCAACAAATGAACGGCTTTATTGTTGTTCCTTCTTCAACTTCAGTCTAACGGTCATCAGCAGTATGTTATAATCTAGCCGATGTAGTTTTGATTTTGGCTTTCTTGATGTTGGACCTACATCTTTAAGAGACTAGGAATGAAATGCCTCTAGCTGTGTGTCTCTCAACTGGGCAAGGGAGATCTTGTGCGAGAAACGTGCGTTCATCAAGGAGCATTATTTTGTCAATAGTCTTTCCAGTCCCAGTGCATCCCGCTGTTCCTGACTGTTGATCATATGCATCCAGAACCGCTTTGACCACCCCATTCCCATGACAACAAGGAAGGATAACTCTTCAAGGGCTGTTTCCACTTCGCCGTCGCAAACTGTTGTGGGAGCACATTCTTAATGATGGCAATACTTTGGGGATGGATAGAGATAAGCATGTTGATTCTGATGAAGACAGGCCAGCAGCTAATGACATAGTAGTGTGTGTGTGTGTGTGTGTGTGTGTGTGTGTGTGTGTGCGTGCGTGCGTGCGTGTGTGCGTGCGTGCGTGCGTGCGTGCGTGCGTGCGTGCGTGTGTGTGTGTGTGTGTGTGTGTGTGTGTGCTCTTTGTTATATGAGATCTTGTGACATGCATCTGTAATGGTATCTCTATATCCTTTCTACCTCACTTTCGCTGGACTTAGGATACCCAATTTGGCAAGTTCGTGCATCGACTTTTACCTTGTCACATGCGTAAAGTGTGCACTCCTTCATTGTCCTGATAACAGTGTTCTCCTTGGACAATGTTCACCTGGCCTGGTGTTCCAGTATCCTAGTGTAAAAGAAGACACTGAAGCCCAACTGATGATCTATAGAAAAAAATGTATTTGATCCACAAACCTACACATAGTACTTGGATCTAAAGCAAATCTCATGTGAATTTTCAAAATTCTAGCATTGAATTTCACAATGATGTGTAATTATATAACTTCATAAAAATTGGTATGATGCATGACTTAATCATGATTTTTTTGTTCCATTTTGTTTCTCTGTTCGTTTTGTTGTTGTTTTCTTAAAGAAGTACACGGTCTGCTCACTATTTTACTAATGTCTAGCAAGTATGCCAACACATCTCACCCTCCCACACGACTAACACAAAAATAATTGCAATAGTCACTAATTCGTGTATCTCTTATGTGTTGCCGCACATACTGTATTTCTCCCTTGGTGGGGAGGGGGGAAGCGTTGTTGTTCAGACACTCTTTTTATAGCTATTTTTCATCGTACATAATACAAAGCAAACCGCAAACACACACACACACACACACACACACACACACACACACACACACACACACACACACACACACACACACACACACACACACACACACACGAACTGAACATGATAAGCATGGTAATACAACCCTGGAAGCACAAGAACATTAATACATCCCACTAAGATAAGATAAGATAAGATAATGTTGCTTATAGCCCAGCCGACCGCAAAGGGCCACATCAGGGCTGTCACCACGTTAAAATCAACTCACCAGTCTACATCCCACTAAGGGTCCAAATCTACATGAATAAAATGTATAACAAGGCATCAAACCATACGTCTCATCCTGTATAAACATCTGAAATAAAAAATCCGCATACAGCTGTACAAAAGGCGAAAACCAAACAGGACAGGTCACAGACAGAGACCTGACACCAGTCAGAAAGAAATGTGGGCAAGCAATCGAAATACGAGTTAACAATTCATCCACAGTCCTGAACGTAACCTATTCAATGAAAACAAAGTCACAGTAATGTATTTAATAATGGCAATACTGATTTGATTTTCTCTCCATTGGTTATGCAATAAGACACATTTGAGGACCGTTCGTTCCCTGAGTTTGGCAAATCGTTTGTCTACCTGATGCATACTTTTTAACTGTATACCTCTTCTTGAAAACATATTGAAAACTTTGCAAAGTTTGAGCAACGCTGAAGAACCTTCACCTGTAGACACAGAATTTAGCCTGTAAAAAATTAAAATAAACACGCCAATCACCAGTCTTGCTGTCCAAAATCAAACAAACAAACATTTCACAATTTTAAAAAAAAAGTATTCTAATGACAAAGTCTTTGTAGACAAAAATCTTGCCAACATGGTGACCGTTCAGAAATCAGCGGTCAATGGCACTGATGTCCTGTCTGCAACAGTACAACACACACGCGGGTGACCTCATGTCAAAACAATGCGGTGCATAATTTAACTTTCAACCGTCTCAGCTAAACGTCGGAAATTAGTTTAGATCAATGGCGAAATATTTTTTTCCCGAATTAAGTGGCTGAAATCTTTCCTTCCATACACACACAGCAGTAGAATGGAATCAGAACCGGTCAGTGAAAGCTGTTCAACTGGACTACCTTTTAAAAGGAATGCTAAAGGTTTAGAATCTAGTACCTTAAAAGGGTTAGTGACGTATTAGTCACTTGAGTCTCCTGCTTGTGTACGAAAACCTTAATTGCTAGGATTGCGCTGTAATTTACAACAAAATGTGTTCCCTTAATTGTGGGGTATTTTTTGCTAAACTCAATAACACTGGAGAAGTTTCCATCTGTTTAAAAAGCTGTATTCCCTCAAAAAAAGTCTCACATTACCTATTCTGGGTAAACAATGTGTCATCTTCTAATAATATTTCGGTTGTAATAATACTTTCAGCTTAGAAATCGCGCACATCTACTGGAGAGCATTTTAAATTGTGTTACTTGCAGCGCATCTGTACATCTTTCCAAAATGGAATATGAGAGTCTAAACTGGCCAGTTTAACTTATCCACAATAACAGTTTTGTAAGACTAGAAGATAAAGGTATACATTGTTTACAAAGGCCTTCAAAACCGAATCAAAATGTAGTCTTTTCAACAAATGAACTTTCATAGTACCTATAAACAATGATAAAGTTACCACCTTTGAACCCCATCGTCACAAGGTGAGCATACTATCTCTTTTGGATCCTGATTCTCTTTTCATTCCAGAGATATTGGGAAATGACACTTCGAATTTTCGAATACAAAACCCATAGTGCTCATGTACGCTAAGACAGGTGTGTCGGCTTTCACAGAGCGTGTTTTCAGCATCGCAATCATTCCCAGGGGTGTTAGCCATCTTCTTTTTCACTTCTTCTGGAGTACTCAATACCATGAGTTTGCTGTCAAAATTTAATGTCTTCAGTACTTCCAGAAAACTTTACGCCCCCAAACACCTTGGTACAAGATAAAATTCATGTCACAAAGAAATTTGAAACCAAAATTCCCCCAGCTCCATTCTCTTTTCTTTTTTCTCTTCCAAATTCATTTTCAAAGCCAAAGGCAACAAGTGCAGTAATACCTTCTTTAAAAGACACAAAGTGATGTGTAATCAGCGATTTGTAAAAATGGGTTTTCAAATTGCTGATTTAATTCCTTCAGTCATTATTGTTTTGACAACCCATAACTGACAAACTTCCGCTCTTATTAGGTACATGTAAGGAGAACGCGGGTCCCCATGTCTAACTTCTCTTTCAACATGAAATAAGCATGAATAGTGACCGTTAACGTTTATAAGTACGAAGTCGAAAATGAAATGAGGCAGGGAACAGTAAATAATAAACAAGTGGGGCAAGTCTTTTGCTCTCATAAGAAAACCTAACACAGAGTAACTTTTATTCAAGACTGGCACAGCCTGTCAAACTCGAACAAAGTCAGACGAACACAAAGACGAACAATCTAATAGTGGAGGGAAAAACAAGCGCAGGCCAACAACCCCTCCGCCCCCCGCCCTACTCCTCCCCCCCCCCCCCCCCCCCCCCCCCCCCGTCTTAAGTTCAAATCTTTGCCAAGTCATTACTGTAATGACGGATGGGTTGTTGGCCTGCGCTTGTTTTTCCCTCCACTATTAGATTGTTCGTCTTTGTATTCGTCTGACTTTATTCAAGTTTGACAGGCTGTGCCAGTCTTGAATGAAAGTTACTCTATGTTAGGTTTTCTTATGAGAGCCAGACTTAGCCTGCTTGTTTGTTGCATGTTTATAAGTACTATGAATGCAGAGCAGTTCACCTATCAAATTATTTCAGGACCCTAATGAAAGAATCCAGAGTCTTTTGCAAAAATGTCCAGGGTCGCAGGAACATTGTTCTCTTCTATTGTTAAAAATGTGTAACATATTTTTCTTAAGTTGTCTCCATTTCCCTTTTATAAATCCTTTCTGATCAGTACGAACTTGTGTTGATTAAAAAGAAGTCTACGTAGAGAGGCAGAACATGAAAAGCTCATTTCATTTGCGACATTTGGTCGCTTAATGTTTGAACAGTTTTAGTGATCGGATTTAGAATCCATTACTACAATTGTTAGATGTACTGACAGACTAATAGTGCTAAGCTATATAAAATCTTAGATTTAGAGAAACACACACACACACGCACGCACGCACGCACGCACTCACGCACTCACGCACGCACGCACGCACGCACGCACGCACGCACGCACGCACACACACACACACACACACACACACACACACACGCACGACCTAGTTCACACAAACCCTGTGATAGGCAAAGGCAACTACTACACATACACATTCATGCATTATTAGTTTCTTCACCAAACACACACAACCTAGTTCACACAGAACCTAGTTAAAGTGACAGAAAAAACAACTACGACATACAGACATACATCAAAAGTATGTTCAAGTTAAATTCAGTACTGTTACTTATAACCTTATCTTAGAAAAGATAATTTCAGTCACTTTTCGAGAATTAAGGCATTAATGCCATCTATAAGTAGATGTAAACTGTCTTTGAGAGAAACATCTGAATTGAAATGACAGTCACCAAAATGTAAAAGCATTCTGAACATTAGTCACCAAAATGTAAACACATTCTGAACATGATGAAACAAAAAAGAGATGAAGCAAATGGGTGTGTCTTTTACTTCGTTTATATAACAAACCATTACTGACAAATACGCACTCGTCTGATTTTTCTCACAACAGAGACGCGGTGATGTGCAAACATTGAGCTAAATGTCTGTTCCATATTCACTGTCCACTGGTACCTGGTTGTTATTTAGGTACACACGCTCAGCCTCAAACATTGGGCTAAATATATCAACTGTCCACTGGCACCTGGTTGTTAAATAACACGCTCAGCCTCCTCACAACCTTGAACGAACCCCTCTCAACATGACAGTCTGGAAAAAACATGCATGGCTCCACTGAAAATCAACATCCAGAATCAGTATCGTACTGGGTGAAGGTTGGGAACCTGTTTGTTCAGCCACTGGTGCTATTTTTGCTTGTATTGCAAGTATGGCACGATGTGATCATTTATAGTAGTATGTTCAACAAGAAGGTAAGAAATAGAGGAGATGAAAGTCACACGTGGAGCCGAGGTGGCCTCTGCGTTCTGTTTGGTACCATCTCGCCCAGCAGGTCATGTTTTGACCAGCACCTGTTGGTTTCATTGCCTGTCTGTCAGCCACAGAATGCAGAAACCACAAAGCGACTTGAACGACATTCGGCAGACAGACGGGAGGCGGACCATGCACCCGCCCACTGTGCACCATATTGTCGAACCCAGGATCGTTGCTTACTAGTTTTTACGTTGCACGGATGGGACACTCACACATGGTCGTCAATTTCTTCGGGACGGAGGAAGAGTGCCAAATGGGTGGGGGAGGGGGAAGGGTGGTGAGGCTTTTCACATGTACTGATATCTACGAACCTGTAAAATCTGTTTCAGATCTGCGGCTATGGGGTGGAATCTGAGTGAGAGGTTCATGGAATCTCAATGAGGGGTTAATGGAATGTGAGTGAGGGGTTAATGGAATGTGTGTGAGGGTTAATGGCATGTGAGGGGTTAATGGAATGTGAGGGCTGATGAAATTGAGTGAGGGGATAATTGAATGTGAAGGGGTTAATGGAATGTGAATGAGGGGCTGATGGAATGTGAATGAGGGGTGATGGAATGTAATGAGGGCTGATGGAATGTGAGTGAGGGGCTGATGGAATGGAGTGAGGGTATGAATGTGATGAGGGTTGGAGTGAGTGAGGGTGATGAATGTGATGAGGGGTTGATGGAATGTGAGTGAGGGGCTGATGGAATGTGAGTGAGGGGTTGATGGAATGTGAGTGAGGGGTGATGGAATGTGAGTGAGGGTTGATAGGAATGTGAGTGAGGGGCTGACGGAATGTGAGTGAGGGGTTGATAGAATGTGAGTGAGGGTGATGGAATGTGAGTGAGGGGCTTGAATGTGAGATGGGTATGGAATGTGAGTGAGGGGTGATGGAATGTGAGTATGAGCGGTTGACAGAATGTGAGTGAGGGGCTGATGGATGTCAATGAGGGCTGATGGAATGTGATGAGGGCTGATGGAATGGGAGTAGGGGTGATGAAATGTGAATGAGGGGTTTGACGGAATGTGAGTGAGGGGGCTGACGGAATGTGAGTGAGGGGTGATGGAATGTGAGTGAGGGGCTGACTGGAATGTGAGTGAGGGACTGATGAATGTGATGAGGGGTGAGGAATGTGGAGATGAGGGGTGAGGAATGTGAGTAGGGTGACGGAATGTGAGTGAGGGGCTGATGGAATGTGAGTGAGGGGCTGACGGAATGTGAGTGAGGGCTGATGAATGTGAGTGAGGGTTGAGAATGTGAGTGAGGGTTGTGAATGTGAGTAGGGGTTGATGAATGTGATGAGGGGTTGATGGAATGTGAGTGAGGGGTTGATGGAATGTGAGTGAGGGTGATGGAATGTGAGTGAGGGGCTGATGGAATGTGAGTGAGGGGCTGATGGAATGTGAGTGAGGGCTTGATGGAATGTGAGTGAGGGCTTGATGGAATGTGAGTGACGGGCTGATGGAATGTGAGTGAGGGCTGATGGAATGTGGTGAGGGCTGATGGAATGTGAGTGAGGGGTGATGGAATGTGAGTGAGGGTTGATGGAATGTGAGTGAGGGGTTGATGGAATGTGAGTGAGGGGTTGATGGAATGTGAGTGAGGGGTTGATGGAATGTCAGTGAGGGGTGTGATGGAATGTGAGTGAGGGGGTGATGGAATGTGAGTGAGGGGTTGATGGAATGTGAGTGAGGGCTTGATGGAATGTGAGTGAGGGGGTGATGAATGTGAGTGAGGGTGATGAATGTGAGTGGGGTGATGGAATGTAGAGTGAGGGGGTGATGGAATGTTAGTGAGGGGGTGATGGAATGTGGAGTGAGGGGTGATGGAATGTGAGTGAGGGGTTGATGGAATGTGAGTGAGGGCTTGATGGAATGTGAGTGAGGGCTTGATGGAATGTGAGTGAGGGGTGATGGAATGTGAGAGGGGTGATGGAATGTGAGTGAGGGTTGATGGAATGTGAGTAGGGCTTGATGGAATGTGAGTGAGGGGGTGATGGAATGTGAGTGCGGGGGTGATGGAATGTGAGTGAGGGGGTGATGGAATGTGAGTGAGGGGGGTGATGGAAGTTTCACAGTCGGACTGTTAGAGCTGCTCGACTGCTCGGTGAGGGCTATCTGTCGGGCATGTCAGCAACATCCTCTGGGCAAGAATTATCTCTTCCAAAAATCTACTGCAGAGAAATAACAGTTCAGCTTTGTTTTCCTGACATCGGATGATTTTCGCGACAGCCGGAGATTTCACTCTGTGACATCACCACTTTAAGTTAGGACACGGACATCTTAATGAATCCTGAAATGTGACTGGCTGAATCCATTGGCACTGGCCATGGACATCGTAATGTATCCTGAAATGTGACTGCTGAATCCATTGGCACTGGCCATGGACATCGTAATGTATCCTGAAATGTGACTGACTGAATCCATTGACACTGGCCATGGACATCGTAATGTATCCTGAAATGTGACTGACTGAATCCATTGGCACTGGCCATGGACATCGTAATGTATTCTGAAATGTGACTGACTGAATCCATGTGGCACCTGCCTGGACAATGTAATGTATGCTGAAATGGACTGACTGAATCATTGCCTGCATTTGGACATCAAATGTTATCCTGAAATGTGTCTGGCTGGAATAACCATTGGCCACTGGCCATGGACATCGAATTGTTCTGAAGTGAAGGCTGAATCCATGGCACTGGCCATGACCATCGTAATGTATCCTAAATGTGACTGATTGAACCATTGGCACCTGGCCATGACTGTAATGTATCCTGAAATGTGGATGTCTGACCCATTGGCACTGGCCATGGACTCGTAATGTATCCTGAAATGTGACTGACTGAATCATGCACTGGCATGGACATCTAATGTATCCTGAAATGTGACTGGCTGAATCCATGCACTGGCCATGGACATCGTAGTATCCTGAAATGTGACTGCGAATCCATGGCATGGCATGGACATCGATGTATCCTAAAATGTGACTGGTGAATCCATGGTACTGCGATGGACATCGTAATGTATCCTGAAATGTGACCTGATCCATGGACTGGCCACACAGCTACACTGACGTTAGTGTCAATGTGGGCTGACAAATGAGATGTGTCTTCTATGTTCTGCCCTTGTTGCCAATGATGTCCCACACAGACACCAGCAAGGATGGTGCACACAATAGCCCTGCATAGGATGGTGCAACAGATAGCCCTGCATAGGATGGTGCACACAGATAGCCCTGCATAGGATGGTGCACCAGATAGCCCTGCATAGGTGGGCACACAGATAGCCCTGCATAGATAGCGACAATCAGCCCTGCATGGGATGGTGCCCAGATAGCCTGCATAGATGGTGCACACATAGCCCTGCATAGGATGGTGCACACAGATAGCCCTGCATAGGATGGTGCACCACAAGCCTGCTAGGATGGTGCACACATATCAGCCCTGCAGGTGGTGCACAACCATGATCATGCCCTTTGCATAGATGGTGCACACATATGCCTGCATAGGTGGTGCACACAGATAGCCCTGCATAGGATGGTGCACCAGATAGCCTTCTGATGGAGGTGCCCTACAGTGACCCTGCATAGGATGGTGCACACATATAGCCTGCATAGGATGTGCACAAGTCAGCCCTGCAGGATGTGCACACGATGTGCCCTGCATAGGTAGCTGCAAGCATGTCAGCCCTGCATAGGATGGTGACACAGATCAGCCCCTGCATAGGATGGTGCACACAGTGCACCTCATAGATGGTGCACACGATGAGCCCTGCATAGGATGGTCACACATATCAGCCCGCATAGGATGGTGCACACATACCCGCATAGGATGGTGCACACATATCAGCCCTGCATAGGATGGTGACACATACGCCTGCATAGGATGGTGCACACATATCAGCCCTGCATAGGATGGTGCACACAGATACCCTGCATAGGATGGTCACACAATCAGCCCTGCATAGGATGGTCACACAGATAGCCCTGCATAGGATGGTGACACATAGCCCATGCACAGATGCCACCATGATAGCCCTGCATAGCGTGCAACAGATCAGCCTGATAGATGGTGCACACAATACCCTGCATAGGATGGTGCACACATCAGCCCTGCATGGTGGTCACACAGATCAGCCCTGCATAGGAGGTGCACACAATCGCCCTGCATAGATGGTGCACACAATCACCCTGCATAGGATGGTGCACAGATAGCCCTGCATAGGATTGCACACTCAGCCCTGCATAGGATGGTGACACAGATACAGCCCTGCATAGGATGGTGCACACAGTATGCCCTGATAGGATGTGCACACACTCAGCCCTGAAGGATGGTGCCACATGATAGCCCTGCACAGGATGCCACACAGATAGCCTGCATAGGATGGTGCACACATATCAGCTGCATAGGATGGTGCACACATATCAGCCCTGCATAGGATGGCACACAATAGCCCTGCATAGGATGGTGCACAAGGATAGCCCTGCATAGGATGGCCACAAGGTCAGCCTGCATAGGATGGTGCCACAGATAGCCTGCATAGGATGGTGCACACAGATAGCCCTGCATAGATGGTGCAGGATACCACATGCCTAGGAGGTGCCACATATATGCCTGCATAGGATGGTGCACACAGATAGCCCTGCATGTGGTGCACAGATAGCCCTGCATAGGATGGTGCACACAGACTGCCCATAGGATGGTGCACACAATAGCCCTGCATAGGATGGTGCCACATACCCTGCATAGGATGGTGCAACAATAGCCCTGCATAGAGGTGCAACATATCAGCCCTGCATAGGATGGTGCACACACATCAGCCCTGCATAGGATGGTGCACACAGATCAGCCCTGCATAGGATGGTGCACACAGATAGCCCTGCATAGGTGGTCACACATCGCCCGCATAGGATGGTGCACACAATCAGCCCTCAAGGATGGTCACACAGATGCCCTGCATAGGATGGTGCAACAATCAGCCCTGCATAGGGGTGCACACAGATGCCCTGCATAGGATGGTGCACACATCAGCCCTGCATAGGATGGTGCACACATATCCGCCCTGCATAGGATGGGCACACTATCAGCCCTGCATAAGAGGTGCACACAAGCCCTGCATAGGATGGGCACGATACCTATGGATGCCTGCACAGGATGCCCATCATAGCCGATAGATGGTGCACACACATCAGCCCTGCATGATGGTGCACACAGATAGCCTGCACAGGATGGTGCACACAGATAGCCCTGCAAGGATGGTGCACACTATCAGCCGTGCATAGATGGTGCCCTATCGCGTGCAAGGATGTGCACACAATGCCCTGCATAGGATGGTGCACAACATCAGCCCTGCATAGGATGGTGCACACAGATAGCCCTGCATAAATGGGCACACAGATGCCCTGCATAGGATGGTGCACGACACAGATAGCCCTGCATAGGATGGTGCACACACATCAGCCCTGATAGGATGTGCACACCATCAGCCCTGCATAGGATGGTGCACACAGATAAACCCTGCACAGGATGGTGCCACAGATCAGCCTGCATAGGTGGTGCCAATATCAGCCGCACAGGATGGTGCAGACAGATACCCGCGGGGGATGGTGCACACAGTCAGCCCTGAGGATGTGCACACAGATGCCCTGGCTAGGATGGTGCACACCATCAGCCCTGCATAGATGGTGCACACAAAAGCCTGCATGGGATGGTGCACAGATGGCCCGCATAGGATGGTGCACAAAATTAGCCCTGCATAGGATGGTGCAATTTCCGCCTGCATAGGATGGTGCACACAGATCAGCCTGCATATGATGGTGCACACAGATAGCCCTGCATAGAGGTGCACACAGTACCCTTTGCTAGATGGTGCACACAGATAGCCCTGCTAGGAGGGTGCACCACACAGCCCAAAGGGGGTGCACCATATCCGCCCTGCATAGGATGGCACAAGATCAGCCCTGCATAGATGGTGCACACAGATGCCCTGCAAGGGATGGTGCACACAGATACCCTGCACGGATGGTGCACACACATCACCCTGCATAGGTGGTCACACAGATCCCCTGCATAGGACGGTGCACACACATCAGCCTGTCATTGCCGGGTCTTCTAAACACGTGGTCGATTGTTCACTAGTAAACTCTCTCTAATGTTGACGTCGTATCGACTCTTAAAACATTTCAATAGTGGAAATCATGCCTCTTTACATCCTGCTTCGGGTTGCGTCTTGTGATCTCAATCTCTAAATTTCTTTTACACCCAAATAATATCACCAGGGTGGGGAACGACTCTAAATTAAATCAATCAAAATAATCAAGACCCCCACAAATAAATATGTTTTTTTAAAACTTTAAATGTCATGTATTAAATTCGACTTCTTTAGCCAGTTAACATCAAGCTGGAGGGGTCCGGCCATGTTTCTACTGATCTCACCAAATTTCCCGTGGTCTTCAGACACTACCATCTTACTTCGTTGCCCTCATAGGGTGATGTTCCTGTTCAATCCTTTTCTCAGACTTTCACCTGCTCCATGGTAACCCAGTTTGATTTTTTTTCTATTTGTCAAATTCGGTTGCCCATTTAACTTTCCCCCAGAGTTCTTAATTCTATTATTCCCTTTAAAAATAATTCATTCTAAAAATATCACACACACACACCACAACACCAAACCACACACACACACACACCCCAAACACACCAAACACACATACATACACCCACCCACACACACACCACACACCCCCACAACAAACACCCCAAACAGCACACACACAAAAAACAAAACCGAGAACGCGTGAAACCTAAATTAATTATATTTTGAGACTCTTGGCCCAAGATAAACGGTGCCCGCCAATTTATTAGTCCTCACCACACCCGGCATATGACACAGAATAACCTGAGCGTAACAGTTTACTTGCAAAACACTGAACAGTTATTTATATTTGACCATGCCACTTGACGTAGGGACATGGACTGATTTTTTTAGATAAAAATCACTGTACTCTCACTAGGGAAAACCTTTAATCCTGAGTATTTCAATCTTACACACTGCTAGGGGGAGAGGTAGGGCTCATTCATCCATATGCCCTGACGACAGAGGTCAATTTTCCCGATCAAACCACAGACATTGGACAGCGGGCTGATCAATAGGGGTTTGGTTTATAGCTTTGGAGCCCAACGGCTTGGGTCATTTTTCACTGTCACTGGTCTCGCAGGCTACTGTGGATACTCCGCAGCAGAGACCACCGTTGAATGTTATCACTAAACGATCAGCCAGTCAGTAACGTCTTCTCAGAGGCGGTAATGTCCGGCTCACAGCCCTCCAGGCCTCCGCCAGTTACTTTCTCCTCCCGCCACCAGCCTCGGGCACCAAAGGGGACCAGGAATGGTTTATTCATCAACACATGCCTAGTCGGCAACCCCTACTGACCGGTGCAAAATGTCTTATGAGCCCAAAACCAAAATGCAACAAATATTTCCCTATATAAGACTACTACATATGGTAGTATTAATCAATAGTAAAAAACCAACAATAAAGAATGATAGTAAGTATTTAAATATAATACATTAACAGAGCAAAGGAGAGGATAAGATTTTTCCAATTAAAAGCAAGCGGAAATATACTGTGATAAGAAGAGAGAGAGTCTGTATTAAGATAGACAGTAGCCACACTAGCAAGCGAAAGTATGTTTATAAGTAGAGAAGTATGTAATACCAGTGAACCCAGTATTTTCCAATAGGCCCCGCCCATTTGGGTACCCCAAAAACCCCAGCAGGGTCTTCCACCTCCACCACCAGCCCAGTATGTCCACCTCCACACACCACCCAAAGTACGGGCCCCCTCCACAGCACAGCCAGTACTGTCACCCTCACAGCACCAGCCCCAGACTTTTCCCCCTCCACAGCACCAGCCGCGTACTGTCCCTCCACAGCACCAGCCACAGTACTGTCACCTCCACAGAAATGCCCCCACAGCCCACCAGTACTGTCCACCTCACAGCACCAGCCTCGTACTGTCCACTCCACACACAGCCTCAGTACTGTCCACCTCCACACACACCCCACAGTACTGTCCACCTCCACAGCACCAGCCCACAGTATGTTCACCTCCACGCACAGCCCGCAGTACTGTTCCACCCCCACAGCACCACCGCAGTACGTCCATTCCCATGCACCAGCCCACAGTACTGCCCACCTCCACAGCACCAGCCCACAGTACTTCCACCTCCACGGGCACCAGCCCAGTACTGTCCACCTCCACAGCACCAGCCCACGTATGCCCACCTCCACACCACAAGCCCAGACTGTCCACCTCCACAGCACCAGCCACAGTACTGTCCACCTCCACGCACCAGCCGGCAGTACTGTCCCACCTCCACAGCACCACCCAAGTACTTTTCCACCTCCACACCCCAGCCCACAGTACTGTTCCCTCCACAGCACCAGCCTGCAGTACTGTCCCCCTTTCCACAGCACCAGCCGCAGTACTGTCCACCCCCACAGCACCAGCCACAGTACTTTTCACCTCCACAGCACCAGCGCCATTTACTGCCCCCTCCACAGCCCCAGCCGACAGAACTTCCACCTCCACTGAAACCAAACCGCATTTATGTCACCTCCACACCAGCCCACAGTACTGTCACCTCCACACACCAGCCGCAGTACTGCCACCTCCACAGCACCACCCGGCCTTTAAACTGTCCACCTCCACAGCACCAGCCGCAGTACTGTCCCCCTCCACAGACCAGCCCAGTCTGTCCACCTCCACAGCACCAGCCCACCAGTACTGCCACTCCACAGCACCAGCCACAGTACTGTCCACCTCCACAGCACCACCCAGTACTTTTCACCTCCACGCACCAGCCCCAGTACTGTTCCACCTCCACGCACCAGCCCCAGTACTGTCCACCTCCACAGCACAGCCCCAGTATCCACCCCACAGCACCGCCCAGTACTGCCCACTCCACACCCACCAGCCCACAGTACTGTCCACCTCCACGCACCAGCCCCAGTACTGTCCCCCTCCACAGCACCAGCCCCAGTAACTGTCCACCTCACAGCACCACCCAGTACTGTCCACCTCCACAGCACCAGCGGGCAGTACTGTCACCCCCAACAGCACCACCCCAAAAGTACTGTCCACCCCACAGCACCAGCCCAGTACTGTCCACTCCACAGAAACCAGCCACGACGTCCCTGCACATAGTCCACCTCCACAGCACCACCCAGTATGTCCAACTCCACAGCACCAGCCGCAGTACTGTCCACCTCACAACACCAGCCGCAGTACTGTCCACCTCCACAGCCCCAGCCTGCAGTACTGTCCACCTCCACAGCACCAGCCCAGTACTTTCCACCTCCACAGCACCAGCCTGCAGTACTGTCCACCTCCAAAGCACCACCCCACAGTACTGTCCCCTCCACAGCACAACCCACAGTACTGCCCCCTCCACCCCACCCCCAATACGCCCAAACCCCCACAGCACCACCCAGTACGGGTCCACCTCCACAGCACCACCCGCAGTACTGTCCACCTCCACAGCACCAGCCCAAAGTACTGTCCACATCACAGCACCAGCCTCAGTATTTGTCCACCTCCACAGCACCAGCCCACAGTACTGCCCCACCTCCACAGCACCAGCGCAGTACTGTCCCCTCCACAGCACAGCCGCAAGTACTGTTTTACCTCCACAGCACCAGCCACAGTACTGTCCACCTCCACAGCCCCAGCCCACAGTACTGTCCACCTCCACAGCACCAAAGCCAGTACTGTCCCCTCCACAGCACCAGCCGCATACTGTCCACCTCCACACACCAGCCGGCAGTACTGTCCACCTCCACAGCACCACCCCAGTACTGTCACCTCACAGCACCAGCCACTACTGTCCACAAAGCACCAGCCACAGTACTGTCCACCTCCCAGCACCAGCCCAAGTACTGTCCCCTCCACAGCACCACCCAGTACTGTCCACTCCACAGCACCACCCCAGCGTATGTCCACCTCCACGCACCAGCCCCAGAAATGTCCACCTCCACAGCACCAGCCCAGTACTGTCCACCTCCACAGACCACCCGCATACCCACCTCCACAGCACACGCAGTACTGTCACCTCCACAGCACCAGCCCCAGTACTGTCCACCTCCACAGCACCAGCCCACAGTACTGTCACTCCAAGCACCAGCTGGCAGTATGTCCACCTCCACAGCACCAGCCACATACTGTCCACCCCAAAACCACCAGCCCAGTCTGTCCCCCTCCCACAGCACCAGCCCCCAGTACTGTCCACCTCCACAGCACCAGCCCCGTATTGTCCACCCCCAAACACACCAGCCCAATACTGTCCACCTCCACAGCACCACCGGCAGTACTGTCCACCTCCACAGCACCAGCCCCCAGTACTGCCCATCCACGCACCAGCCCAGTACTGTCCATCCACAGCACCAGCCGAAAGAAACTGTCCCCTCCACAGCACCAGCCCACAGTAGTCCACCCCCACAGCACCAAACCCCCATTTCTGTCCCCCTCCAAGAAACCAGCCCCAGTACGTCACCTCCACAGCACCAGCCCCAGTACTGTCCACCCCCAAACGCACCAGCCCACGTACGCCCACCTCCACGCACCACCCAAGTTCTGTCCCCCCTCCACAGCACCACCCGGGCAGTACTGTCACCTCACACCCCAAGCCGGCGTACTGTCCACTCCACAGCACCAGCCGGCGTACTGTACCTCCACGCACCAGGCCAGTACGGGTCCACCTCCAGCACCACCCCCAATACTGCCCTCCCAGCCCCACCCGGCAGTATGTCACCTCCACATCCCAGGGTCTGTCCACCCCACACCACCCGGCATACTTTTCCACCTCCAGCACAACCCGTATGTCCCCTCCAAGCACCAGCCGGCAGTATTGGGTCACCCCACACACCAGCCTGCAATTACGTCCACCTCCAAGCACCATCCGCAGTGCTGCCCAACTCACAGCACCGCCCCTGTACTGTCCACCTCCACAGCACCAGCCCAGTATGTCCACCTCCCAGACCAGCCCAGTATGCCCCTCCACAGCACTCCACCCAGCATGCGTACTGTCCACCTCACAAGCGCCAGCCCATACTGTCACCTCCACAGCACACCACAGTTCTGTCACCTCCATAGCACAGCCGCAGTACTGTCACCTCCACAGCACCGCCACGTATTTTCACCTCCACAGACCAGCCCCAGTACTGTCCACCTCCCAGCACCAGCCCAGTACTGTCCACCTCACAGCACCAGCCCACAGTACTGTCCACCTGCCGACAGTTCTGCCCTCCACCACCAGCCGGCAGTAGGTCACCTCCAGCACAGCCGGGTATGTCCCCCCACAGCACCAGCGGCGTACTGTTCCTCCAAAGCTCCAGCCACAGTATGTTCACCTCCAAAGACCAGCCCACAGTACTTGTTCATCCACAGCCAGCCGGCAGTACTGTTCCACCTCCACAGCACCGCCAAAGTACTGGTCCACCCCAGCCCAGCGGCTGACTGTCCACCTCCACAGCACCAGCCCACAGTATGTCCTCCTCCAACAGTACTGTCCACCTCCACAGCACCACCGGCAGAAATGTCCCCCTCCACAGCCCCAGCCTGCTGTACTGTCCACCTCCACAGCACCAGCGCAGTACTGTCCACCTCCACAGCCCCACCCCACAGTACTGTCTACCTCCACAGCACAGCCCACGGGTACTGTTCACCTCCACAGCACCACCCCCGCAGTACTGTTCACCTCCACAGCCCCAGCCGGCAGTACTGTCCATCCTAAGCACCAGACCACAGTACTGTCCACCTCCACGCATCAGCCCACAGTACTATCCATCTCCACAGAAACCAGACACAGTACTGTCCCCCTCCACAGCATCAGCCACAGTACTGTCCACCTCCACACCACAAGCCCCCAGCACTGTCCACCTCCACACACCAGACCACAGTACTGTCCACCTCCACAGCATCAGCCGCAGTACGGGTCCACCTCCCCAGCACCAGCCCAGTACTGTCACCTCCACAGCACCACCCCAAAGTACTGTTCACCTCCAAAAGCACCAGCCTGCAGTACTGTCCACCTTCACAGCCCCAGCCGGCAGTACTGTCCACCTCACAGCCCCAGCTCACAGTACTGTTCACCTCCACACCAACCAGCTGGCAGTATGTCCACATCCACAAGCACCAGCCGCCAAAACTCTCCACCTCCACAGCCCCAGCCGCATTTACTGTCCACCTCCACAACACCACCCCACAGTACTGTCCCCCCCCACAGCACCACCCCGCAGTACTGTTCCCCTCCACAGCACCAGCCGGCAAGTACTGTCCACCTCCACAGCACCAGCCGCAGTACTGTCCACCCCCACAGCACCAGCCGCAGTGCTTCCACCTCCAAAAGCACCAGCCACAGTACTGTCCACCTCCACAGCACCAGCCGACAGTACTGTCACCTCCACAGCACCAACCGGCAGTACTGTTCACCTCCACAGCACAGCCCCCAGTACTGTTCACCTCCACAGCACCAGCCCCCAGTACTGTCCCTCACAGCACCAGCCAATACTGTCCACCTCCACAGCACCAGCCTGCAGTACTTTTCCCCTCCACAGCACCAGCCCACAGTAACTGTCCACCTCCACACACCAGCCCAGTACTGTCCACCTCCACACCACCCCACATACTGTCCACCTCCACAGCACCAGCCCAGTACTGTCCCCCTCACACACCAGCCTGCAGATACTGTTCACCTCAACAGCACCAGCCCCCAGTACTGTCCACCTCCACGCACCAGCCAGTATGTCCACCTCCACGGGCACCAGCCCACAGTACTTCACTCGCACATACTGTCCCCCTTTCACAGCCCCAGCCCACAGTACTGTCCACCTCCACAGACACCAGCCCACAGTACTGTCCACCTTCACAACACCAGCCTGCAGTACTGTCCACCTCCACAGCACCAGCCGCAGTACTGTCCCCCCTCCACAGCCCCAGCCGACAATACTGCCCACCCCCACACCACCAGCCGCAGTACTGTCCACCCCCACAGCACCGCCCCCAGTACTGCCCACCCCCACAGCACCAGCCGGCAGTATTGTTCACCTCCACAGCATCCAGCTCAATACTGTCCACCTCCACAGCACCATCCGGCAGTACTGTCCACCTCCACAGCACCGCCCCAGTACTGTCCACCTCCACAGCACCAGCCCACATATGCCCACCTCCCAGCAACAGCCCCCAGTACTGTCCACCTCACAGCGCCAGCCCCCACTACTGTCCACCTCCACAGCACCAACCCACAGTCTGTCCACCTCCATAGCACCAGCCCCATACTGTCCACCTCCACAGCAACAGCCCAGTACTGTCCACCTCCACAGCACCAGCCCACAGTACTGTCCACCTCCACAGCACCACCCCAGTTTGTCACCTCCCAGCACCACCCGGCAGTACTGTCCACCTCCACAGCACCAGCCGGCAGTCTGTCCACCTCCACAGCACCACCCGCATACTGTTCCCCTCCACAGCACCAGCCCAGTACTGTCCACATCCACAGCACCAGCCCCCCAGTACTGTCCACCTTCCCCGCACCAGCCGGCAGTACTGTCCACCTCCACAGCACCAGCCGAAAATACTGTCCACCCCACACCACCAGCGGCAGTACTGTCCCCCTCCACAGCACCAGCCCCTTATGTCCACCTCCACAGCACCAGCCGGCAGTATTTTTCCCACCTCCACAGCACCAGCCTCCCAATACTGTCCACCTCCACAGCACCATCGGCAGTGCTGTCCACCTCCACAGCACAGCCCATTACTGTCCACCTCCACAGCACCACCCCAGTACTGTCCACCCCCACAGCACCAGCCCATTTACTGTCCACCTCCACAGTTCACCTCCACGCTCAGCTTGCAGTACTGTCCACCTCCACAGCGCCAGCCCCCATACTGTCCACCTCCACAGCCCCAAACCCACGGGTTCTGTCCACCTCCATAGCACCAGCCGGCAGTACTGTCCACCTCCAAAAGACCAGCCCACAGTACTGTCCACTCCACACACCAGCCCCCAGTACTGTCCACCTCCACAGCACCACCCCCCAGTACTTTTCCACCTCCACAGCACCACCCCACAGTACTGTCCACCTCCACACACCAGCCCACAGTTTCTGTCCCCCTCCACGCACCAGCCGGCATTTTACTGTCCCACCTCCACAGCACCAGCCGGCAGTACTGTCCCACCTCCACCCACACCCGGGCCCAGTACTTTTCACCTCCACAGCACCAGCCCACAGTACGCCCACCTCACAAACCACCACAGTACGTTCACCTCCAAGCACAGCCGGCATTCTGTCCACCCCCAAAAAGCACAGCCCACATATTTTCCATCAAAAGCACAGCCCACAGTATGTTACCTCCACAGCACAGCGCAGTATGTTCACGAAAATACACACTACCGATTTATTCTTGGTATGTTACAGCTCTTTTCTCTTTTTTCCCTCCCTTCATGTCTCCATGTCTTGCAATTATCTTACTCACTACATACCATTTTCTTCTTACTCTGTTTTTTCAGTTACATAACTTCTTTTACGCTCTCTCTCTCCTCTCTCTCTCTCTCTCTCTCTCTTCTCCTCCTTCTCTCTCTCCTCTCTCTTCGTTCATTTTTTTAAATGTATGTGCAAAGTTGTTTTTTTTCCTAAAGGGCCAAAGGAACAAACGTTGTTGTGTTATTTTTGGATTGCGATTGTATTTCGTTTAGAGTTCCTTTCATTATTCAAATAAATCTTTCACTTTAAGTACTTTTTTTTCCCTCGTTGAGGGCAAGATGTTAAAACCAAACCCTGTGTGTTTATTTTTTTCCCCCACATTAAAAAAATATTCTCGTCTTTCTCTCTCTCTCTCTCTCTCTTCTCTCTCCTCTCCTTCTCTCTCTCTCTCTCTCTCCCCTCTCCCCTCTCATTCTTTTTTCTTTTTTCTTTTTTCTCTCTCTCTCTCTTTTCTTTTTTTCCCCCTCTCTCTCTTCTCTCTCTCTTCTCTCTCTCTCTCTCTCTCTTCTCCTCTCTCTCTCTCTCTCTCTCTCTCTTCTCTCTTTTCGCATGTTACGCTCAAAGTGTTCCTCTGTTTGCCAAAGCGCCAGGACTTTGATGGTTCGGGTCAATGTTGCCGAATGTCGGCCAGGCGTTTAGAGAAGCGCATCTCACAGTGCACAGCGGATAGCATGCACGATGTTGCGGCTCTGACAAGAGGAATGAACGGGTAATTTCGAACGAGCCTTTGGGGCCATGTAGGACAGTGTCTGGTTGGTGAAATGACAGATTCTGAAGTTGGATTCTGAAGAGGGAAAAGTACCGAATGAAGAAAGAAAAAAGATACACCCGAAGGTGCGGTTAGGATCAGAGAAGTACTGTCATCAACCGCCGAACAAACCCGCTGGGAGCAAATTTTGCACCACCCTCGGAACCCGCGCTGTGTTCACATAGGGTGCAGGCAAAGCACAGGGTATCCCATTAACACGTGAAGGGGCATAATTGCTCCCTGGCAGATGCCCTTGTGTAATGGCCATGGATAGGAAACGACAGAACCACGACGGGAGCGTTCCCATGGTGTACCAGCCCTTTTCCACGACCGCAGAGCCCACCGGCAAAAACACCCCCGCCAAGCACTGCCGTGTGCACCTCGTAGCCTCACTCCTGCTGTTTTCCGCTGACAGGTGATCACAGACAAGTCCAGCACGACCAAGCTTTCGCCATGGGTCTTACGTGCTCTCTGAAGATAATCCCCGGTCACAGTCTTCCCCGTTGTCAACAGGACTTCAGTGTGGTGATTTTCTTCAGTTGGAGTGCACAGGAAGGTCCCTTTTGGGGCCTTATCGGGGCTTTAAAGTAATCATGGGTTTGGTCTGAAAGGAAGGTTTATGATCTCTAATTACGTGCAAGTTGGACTTGGGATCTCACGGAGTGCGTGGGTGGAAGATGCGGCATGCGGTGGGTCGCTCTGTTACTTTTAGAAGTTGGGCTTCCAAAGCAGATGTTCTGGACACAGCTGTGGTGTGGGTTTACAGCATCAGTAATGGCGGACTGGGATATCCCCGGATAGTGACAAACTAACATTTTGTTGGTGTAGTGTGAAATCTTACAGAGCAAAGTCTGGACAGGCAGGGAAATTCAAAGCCGGGGCTGCTGTGTTTTGTGGATGGGTGGTTGGTAGATGTGAAGTCTGGGATGAAAGCGAATCGGTGGGTCTGTAGAAAACGACGTTTCGAGCTGTTCACCTTTCAGGGATGGAGATGTCAAAGAAGGTGACTGACTGAGAAATGGTGTATGTACATTTTGATGGATGGAAGATTGAAAAAACTGAGGAAGTTGCGAAGGTCTTGGTCTGGCATGGATATGGCTCCCAGACCGTCATCGGTGTACCTTTTGCAGAGCGGTGGGGGCTGTGTAAGCGGTCGTCCTGGTGTCCTATGGAAAGGTAGGGACAGGATGACCTGTCACGCCTCAAATTGTCGCCCGCAAACATTGTCATCGGGGACGATTTGGGCAGGTATCAGTACCCGAATTGTCATCAAAACCCAAACTGTTACTAACGACAATTTGGGTCTATCCCAGTGCTCAAATTGTACCAGCTGCCAAACTTGCTGCATAACACATTCGATGCTGACAAACGCTTCCAGTGTAAGTGATGGGACGTTAAACTGAAGAGGTGTAGGCCCAAACTGCTTCAGTGTAAGTGATGCACGTTAAACTGAAGAGGTGTAGGCCCTAACTGCTTCAGTGTAAGTGATGCACGTTAAACTGAAGAGGTGTAGGCCCAAACTGCTTCTACACTTGCAGTGGCTGTTACCAGCAGCTTCCTCTCAAACACAGGGACTTTGCAACATAAACCCTTTGTGTGTGGCTATTTCTCTTTGATATGAAGGGTTTTTTTCAGTGTTCCCAGATCTGGAGAAGCTCACGCTCCATTTCATCGTTTCCATCATAACCTCGTGCCATTGGTGAAAGATTCTTAATGTCATGGGAACATTTGGAAATGTGTGGGCATTGGCGACATTAGGACCACTGCAGTTGTTGAATTCAGCGCTGAGAAACACCCCACCCCCCTTTATCCATTCTTTTTCCTTTTTATTAGGCCTTTCTCACTTATTATAGAGTCCACACGAGTGCTACCGCTACGACAAACTAACCAGCAAATAATTAAAACAATAAAAAGAAAAACAATTTGTTTATTTTTCACCAAAACTGCTCTTTTATTCTATTTTTTTTCTAAATCTGTACTAATAGCAGATTATCATTATCATTATTATTACTACTATCATTTTAAATTTTTACTATTATTATTATTATTACTATTAACATTAATATCATCATCATCATTATCATTATTTTGATTATTTAATTTCATTATTATTATTATTACTATAACCACTATTACTTTTCTTTCTTCTTTCTTCTTCTTCTTCTTCTTTTAATTTTTATTTTTATTATTATTATTATTACTGTTGTTGTTGTTGTTGTCGTTGTTGTTTGACTTGCCATCTCCCGGTTTCAAATATCATTGTACTGCAAACAACTGAGCAACATTATTACAGCACACGGCTGGCTATCGAAGCCACTCTATGATGTCGACCTGTGCAGTGGACGAGGGCTGGGGTGCAGTGGATGAGGGGGATGGGGTGCAGTGGACGAGGACATGGGGTGCAGTGGACGAGGGCATGGGGTGCAGTGGACGAGGACATGGGGTGCAGTGGACGAGGGCCCTGGGGTGCGTGACGAGGACAATGGGGTGCAGTGGACGAGGGCATGGGGGGCAGTGGACGAGGGCATGGGGGTGCAGTGGACGAGGGCATGGGGTGCAGTGGACGAGGGCATGGGGTGCAGTGGACGAGGGCATGGGGGCAGTGGACGAGGGCATGGGGTGCATGGACGAGGCATGGGGTGCTGTTGAGACGTCTGTCAACAGGTCAGCAGGCATTGTCAGCACCCTGTCAACCAAACCCAAAGACCAACTCTAGAAGGGAGCACTGTATAAACCCATGCCATCTGAACACTGCTATTGCCGCCCCCACTGCTGCTTCTGCTACTACTGCGACTATTACTACTACTACTACTACTACTATACTACTAGTAGTAGTAGTAGTAGTACTACTACTATACTACTACTACTACTACTACTACTACTACTACTACTACTGTTAAGCGCCACTAATACGTTGCAGGTGTTTAGAGCTATTACTACCACAGCTACTATACTACTACAGCGACTCCAGCTACTTATATACTCCCAAAAACTGCTACTTGTACTACAGTCAGCACCACGCTACTAATACTGCTACTGCTGCTACCACACTACATTTTTACTGTTAACTGTGTGAGTCAGTGGGCGTGACTACTACTTTAACTGCTGCTGCTGCTACTGCTACTACTACTGCGGCGACGGCTAGTACCAGTGCTGGTACTGCCACAGCGGATTTATTCTTCTAATGCCGCTACAAATGCCTTCGCTTCTACTACTCTGTTGCTGCGCTGTTACTACTTCTACAACTACAACTACAACTACAACACTACTACTACTCGCTGCTGATTTGGTCACTTTCAGTACTCATGTTTGCTGCTGCAGATTCTAGTGCTGCTGCTGCTTCTGTTGCTTGTATTACTTCTACTGCTGTTTTAGCTTCGAAGCTACGGTTATGACTGCTGTTTCTGCTGTTAAATGCTGCTGCTAGTCCCGACTAGCTGTTTAGTCATTATAATACAACACCAGAATAGAATGAAAGAAAATGTGAATGCAAAATTTTTTGCTTTTTGCTTTGTACTTTGTCAGATTGTTATTTTCATTGTTCTTTGCTTTTTTGCAGTTCTTTTGACATCAGTGTATACAAAAACAGTTAAAATCGTTGAATCGGGTCATCAAAGCGAAATCAGCCCTAGAGTTCATTATCTCAAATATATACATCCCTGCTCATTTTGTCGCAATGGGCGACAATTTTGATTAAGGCAAAAAATCATTATTATTTCATAATCGTTTTTTTGAGCCGTGTTGTCTCCCCTTTGGCCTCTTGTTTCATTCTGTGCTTGTGGTCAGACACTAAGACAAAATTCAGTTCGAAGAGATCATTCACTATCTGTTCGTCCACCGCGTTCTTTGTCTTGAAATGTTATTTGTCTTATCTGGGGAAGACCAAATTGGTCAAACCGCGTTCTGTTTGTCTTTTTAATTTGTACTTTTTGCTTTTGTTTGGCGGCGCAGTTATTGTGTTTTTTGCTCTCGTCAGATTTTCTTTGTTTAGATTTATCAATGAAAATTTATAGTGGTTGAAAATTTCAAAATGTTACACATCAGCTGCAGACAGGGAATGACGGATATTATTTCCCCACATTTCGAAGAGTCAGGCTTCGTCATTTCACTCATAAAGAATATTGTCAGAGTTCCGTCTTCAGATAATTGATGGATGAGTAATCTTGGAATCATTGTGTATTTTCTCAGTGGTGTAACACATAATGCGTCTTTTGCATCTTAAAAAAATCTTCACTGACAATAATATCAGTTCTTTACTCGTCACCAATGTCGTTCAAAGGCCTATAACAGAGCTACAGCAAGCATAATTCAAAACACTACATGAAGCAAAGACATAACATATCAATGTGAAAAAATAACATTTTGACAACACACAATATGCATCATTTTGTGCGTACAATGTCCGTGCTATCAATGTCGTGATAAACGTTGAAGAAAAGAAACAGTTTATTTGTCCAATAACCACTAAAAGAGAACACATGTATCTTGCTGATATTCAGACTTTAAGGGATAGTTCCTTCCACTTCAATACAGACTGCTGAAGCACATTTAAACCTCACATTTGAAAAAAAATTGCCTTCAAAGAGCCTTGGGGGTGGCATCTGGAATGCTGAGGGCATTCCTCAATTTCGGTGTCCTTTTGGTTCTCCTAGCAGATAATAGTTGGGAATTTCCTTCTGAGGTAAAAGGTGAGCTTGTTTCCCTTTGGCCTGACGGTATGCTATCAACAGCTTTGTCATTCACGGTCACAGTGAGGCCTGCTGAGGCTGCCATGAACAATGCCCTGACAGCATGGAGGAGGGGCAGCAATACCCAAGCTGGAGATGGCGAGAAGGATGGAGATGAAGTGAACGACAGGAAAAGGAGAGGGACATGGGGATGATGAGGACATGGAGCTGGTGATGAAGTGGCGGGTGTGAAGATAGAGATGGTGAGAAAACATGCAGATGGCGAGAGACACGGAGCAGATGGTGAGAAACATGCAGATGGCGAGAGACATGGAGCAGATGGTGAGAAACATGCAGATGGCGAGAGACATGCAGCAGATGGTGAGAAACATCAGATGGCGAGAGACATGGAGCAGATGGTGAGAAACATGCAGATAGCGAGAGACATAGAGCAGATGGTGAGAAACATGCAGATGGCGATAGACATGGAGCAGATGGTGAGAAAACATGTCATGGGAGAGACATGGACAGATGGTGAGAAACATGCAGATGGCGAGAGGACTGGAGCAGATGGTGAGAAACATGCAGATGGCGAGAGACATGGAGCAGATGGTGAGAAACATGCAGGTGATGGAGAACATGGAGATGGTGGGGAAGATGAAGGTGGTGAAGGATAAGGAGCTGAAGATGGTGTGGTAGATGGAGATGATGAGGAGCATGGGGGTAGTGAGGGGAACGGAGGTGGTGAGGGAAATGGAGATGGGGATAAATAGGAACCAGGAGATCGTGAAGAAGATGGAGGGTGAGAGACGCAGAGGTGGCGACAGACATTTATATTGAAATTCCAAGCCAAGACCTAGGCATTCAAAGTTACGTATCGGTAACAGCTCATAAGGTGCCAAAGTAGAGACGAGAAACCTGTGTAACAAACATGCCACCCATGACATATTGTCAGAACAAAACCAATTAGGTCATACTAAGTTGGAAGTCGTATTTTTTGGGACACACACACACACAAACACAGACACACATACACACACACACACACACACACACACACACACACACACACAACACCGTCATGCGCATAGCTGCGCGCGCGCACACACAGCACACACACACACAACATCACACTATCAACAACACACACACACACACAACTATAACAGGACAACAGCTAATAAACTTATCGAGAAGTAGCAATCACAAACTAACGGTGAACAGAAATTTATATAATGCAACAGAACAGCACAATAAAATATAAGAGCTGAATATATCAAGTGGCATGAAAGTGCGCTGTGATGGTGTTGGTGGTGGTGCTGTTGCTGCTGGGTATCTTTGTTGTTGTGATCAATGTTTTGCTATTTCATCTTCCTTGCCATGTTAGTGGCTTTACTCCTAAGCTGTCCATTCTGACTCAACGTACACAACCACACCCTACTGTGTCCCTTCGCGGCCCGGGCTTTGCAAGTCCCCAGGAATCAGTGAATATACAGAGACATACCACCAGAGGAGACTCTGCACTGCATTGGAGTCACTACATTGGTATCCAGTGGCGCCTATTCTGATCCAACATACGCAAGACCCCTACTCAGCCCCCCATTGACTACAATAATTTCTCAGTCGTTCAGCCTGCTATGAGATTAACTTATAGTTCAACGAGACAACTCTTACTTTAGTATAGTTAGGGTTACCTCCCTTATAAAATTAACATTAGACATGCGCACAAGACAACAACGGTCAGACACGCCAGCTGGATGAACACTGTGCTGTTCATGAAGAGTCTCCTACTTCAAGACATACTCGCCCACAACCACGAAGCCTACCTACCATAACATGGTGTCAGAAGTATTACCTTGAGTATACTGAATTGAAGTTTCATCTGTGAAACGAGGTTTCCAGTTCATTTTGTGTTGAAAAATGTCTTTAAGCCACCTAGTAAGTTTGATTCTGGAGCCGCAACATGGCCTGCCTCGAAAAAACGCTTTCACCGATATCGTCTGGCCTCAAAACTCAACAAAGAAGAGGACGAAATCCAAGTAAGTTCCTTGTGTATGCGATGGGATCGGAAGCGAACAAAACTTTTAAGCAGTTCGAATTTCGAAACGAAGCAGAGAAGAATGATTATGATGTCGTTATCCAGAAATTTGACGAATATTTCATTCCTTCACAAAACGTCATTCATGAAAGAGCGAAATTTCACAGAAGAGATCAAAAAGCAGGAGAAACAGTGGAACAATGTCAGGTGTCTGAACTTGCAAAGCATGCACTGTTTGAAAACAAAAATGGCACAGTCAGAGACAGGCTAGTTTTAGGCCTATTAGACCAAGAACTTCAGAAAAGCTTCAGCTTCTTAGTGACCTTACTTTGAAAGTGGCAATTACGATGGCTAGACAACACGAAAGAGTGAAGCAAGAAATTGAACAGCGAGAGGTGCTAGTGGAAATCAGAGTGTTGATAGAATACACTATAGCCACCGTGACAGAGGAGTCGGGGGGGGGGGGGGGGGGGGGCATCATCTACAGCACATCGTGAGAAAACAGCATTCAACAGTCCTAAATCGAAGTCTTTCTCATGTGGAAAATGTGGGACATCACATGTAAAAGGAAAATGCCCAACAAATGGAAAAAAAACGTCTGAAATGTGGAAAGAGTTCACATTTTGCTCGTGTCTGCATAACCAAGACAAGCAAGAAACCGGATGAAGTGGAATCAACTGAAGAAGTTTTCTTCATTGGTGCAGTCAATTCCAAAACAGAAAACCTCCTTGGAGAGTCAAGACTGACATTGAAGGTAAACAGACAGACTTTAAAATTGACACAGGTGCTGATGTCAATGTTACAGCAAGTCTACATGGGTTGCATTGGGTCAGCCAAAACTTTTGCCTTGTTATGGAGTCAGCCTGCAGGGGCCGGAAGGAAAAGTGAAAACAATTGGAAATTTCAAGACAGTTTTTGACAAGAAACTGCAAGCTTTTATATATGTTCTTGACCCATGAGTTGTAGCTTATCCCCGGGCCCGTACTGCTACAGAAAAAAAAAACTCTTTAAAAAGAAGGGACAGTGCTCTCATACAGTCAGGTCATTGTAAAAAATTAAGTTGAGAGAAGGAGCACGCCTTCGCTCGCACCGCAAGACTGCCCCGATCCCACTTCAAGGATAGGGGAAAAGGAATTCAAAACGCTTTTGAAAGATGAGGGAAATTTGAAACATCACAAAACCAAACGAGTGGGTTTCATAAAGGGTCCCTCATTGAAACCAAATAAAAATGTAAATACTGGGGACTTGAAGAAACTAAACCCAAAGCAGTTGAACGTAAAAGATTTTACCCCCAACTGTTGAGACATCATACATCAACTTGGGGGTTCATCAGTTTTCTCAAAACTAGGCTCAGTTTGCGTTCTGAAAAATTCCGTTGGACAATCAACAGCAAAATTGACCACCTTTATCAACCTTTTGGGCGTTTTTCTTCACAAGAGTCCCTTTTAAAATACATCTGCCCCTAAAATTTTTCAGAGAACCGTAAATGAGACCCGAGTGAATTGAAGGGGATTGTACTTTATGACAAAATTGCCACCCCAAGACGGCAGAAGAGCCGAAAAAACCCTCCCAAGTACACAAAAGACTGCTAGAGTAGGTCTTGCATTGAACAATGGACTGTGAATACGGAAGTCTAAAAAAAAACTCCTGGGACTTTTAATCAGTGGTCAAGGAGTGCGCCGATCTGAGAAAAGTAAAAGCAATCTTAAAATGACCGAACCCTCAATGTAAGAGTTGAGCAGGGTTTTTGGGTGGTGAACTTCCCTTTGGGAGATCTTTCCTCACCCGTCTACCACCTTTAAGCCACTGAATGACCCCCGCTAGCAAAAGACTCAGCATGGACCCTTTAAAATCCACACAAACAAAAGCTTTTGCTTTGGGGAAAGAAATGCTGAAGAAAACCCACTCTTGCATTTTTGTCCCACCCAAACCCCCTGTGGTTAAAACAGACTCCGCAGCTATGGCATGGGAAGTGTGCGCAAAAACACATGATGGCCTTCGTCCGTAGCATTTGTTCAAAAACTTGACAAAAGCAGAACGCCGCTATGCACAGATCGAAAGAACGTTAGCAGCTCTCTGGTCTGTCGTTGCCTTCTCAGGGGATGGATTCCTCACTCTACATACGATTACAACCTCTCGTCCGATCACACGAAGACTTCAGAAACCCTGTCAGATCCCCAGCGCATGCGATTCGAAGACGCTTTACAACCATTGCTGACATCCCACGGAAAGTGATGCTAATATCAGACACTCTGTATGTAGTCCAGAACAAGCGGGAAAGGAATACATGGAGGAAGACTCAGTTTTCATGTCAACATACCTGCATACGGGCTTTAGTGCAAAACTTTTTAAAAATACGCAGAGAACACAAAGATGTAATCTAAAGTACACATGGAGTCCAAAAGAATGTTACAGGAACAGTGAAGATAAGAATTCAAACAATATCTAGACGATTTAAGAAAACTTTTACAAGAGTAACCAACTTTGGAATAAACTACACTTAACATCAAAGGCCCCTGTATAATGTGTTCAAGAACCCATAGAAACTGGAAATTATTAACAAAAATTTAGATATGAATTTGATGGTAATAAGTCTGAGCTAGCCTATGACTGGCCAGGGTTATGAAAAAAAAAGGATATAACATACAGAAGGGCTTTTAAAAGCCAAATAGGCTAAGTGTATTGTTTACAACGCCCCTGATCCTGTTTCGATCCGTCCTGAAGATGGGTGGCCACAAAACAGACAAGATGTCAAGCTGGCAGCACGGGTTTTCTTTGCTATCATGGTGAACTCAGTGTTGTTGATGGAATCTTGCTCAGAGGAGAGAGAATTGTCATCCCATTCTCAATGCGGAAAGAAATCCCTTTACAAAAACGATGATGGACATCTGGGCATAAAATTTAAAAGCCGGGAAAGAGCTAATCAAGCAGTTTTGGTGGTTCTCGCATTTCAAAAGAAATACAGAACCGTGTAGCATCTTGTAGTCCGCCTACGAAGCAGCCCTCACAGCAGAAACAGCCACTGATAACCACACCCCTGCCTGAAAGACCTTTCCTGAAAAATTTGGGGTGGATTTGTGTGAAACAAAAGGAAAGCATTATATCGTCAGTGTTGATTATTATTCAAGATGGAGTTGACCCTTTTCCCTGTCAACAAACTGACTTCATCAACTGTCATTTCTAAATGAAAGAAATCCCCCTTTTTCTTCATGGAATACCAGAGACAGTTGTATCTGTCAATGGACGTCAGTTCGCTTCAGCAGAATTTAAAACTTTGCTGGTAAATGGAACTTCACACACATCACCTCCAGCCCTTACTATCCACAAGCTAATGGTGAGGCTGAGAGGGCCGTGACAACAGCAAAAGAAATACTGCAACAAAAAGACCAACACCTAGCTCTGCTGGCATACCGAGCCATACCTATCGTTGCGCTTGGGGTAAGCCCTGCTGAACTGGCCCTTGGAAGAAGATTGCGAACAACTTTACCTGTTCTTCCCTCCAACCTTACTCCTCAGACGATCGATCCAGATTTTATGTGCAATCAGGACAGCAAATACAAAGAATCTACAAAGAGATACTTTGATAAGAGAGCACGTAACCTTCCGGAGCTTCATCATGGAGATCCTGTCCTGCTGAAGGAGGATGAGGAAAAGGGATGGAAGCGTTCAGGTGTGGTTATAAAGCAGTATGCTCCTAGATCACACGTTGTCAAGACTACTGGTGGAAATCCTGCTTCGGAAGAGAAAACATCTCCAGCCAGACACAGCCAATGAGGGCCTACCTGTACTTCCTGAGCAGCCACTAATGCAGACGGAACACCAGGTGATGGAGCCTGAACACCAGGTGATGGAGCCAGAACACCAGGTGATGATACCAGAATGGCCCGTAACTTCTCAGGGGTCAACAGAGACTCCTGCATCGTCTGCACCAGAGCTTCAAGCAAAACAACCTGAAGCAAGGCAACCCTACACTACTCGTTCTGCTCGCTGAGTAGTGAAGCCAGCAAGATTCCAGTGTGTCTGTGCTTTGTTGTGGTGTAACTCATGTGGCGTGAAGTCACATGGTGTTGCCTTTTTGGCAACTTAGGTTGTGTTTAGTTAGTTCAAGATAAATGTGTTAGTTATATGTTATTGGTGTTACATCACGTGATTCAAGCAGCAAGTCAGTTCTGCCACTCAAGCAGCAAGTCAATCCTGTGTCATATTGTTCAGTTTCATACGTGTATTAACTGTTGCAGAACTGATTTATAATTCTATTAGAATTTAGAACCGGACGCTCTGGTGAAGTTTGTGAAATAGGGTTTAAAAGTGCATTGACAATTGTGCCGTGCATTTTGTTTCCCAGATATAATTTCATGATCTAAAAAGGGGAGATGTTGTTAGATTAACTTATATTTCAGAGACAACTCTTACTTTAGTATAATTAGGGTTGCCTCCCTTATAAAGTTAACGTTAGACATGCGCACAAGACAACAACGGTCAGACACGCCAGCTAGATCAACACTGTGCTGTTCACGAAGAGTCTCCTGCTTCAAGACATACTCGCCCACAACCACGAAGCCTACCTACCATAACAGAGCCAGCATGGGTTTTTTGTTCTGTTTTGTTTTCTTTTCTTTTGTTTTGTTTTGCTGCTGTCAATAACGCTGCAGAGTGTTTCAGTCTCGTTGCGAAATTGTGTGTCCCTCTTACGATCAGTTTTAATGTTACAACACAGAAATATCTCTTACCTCATGCAGCCAACAGTCAGGAAAAGCTGTGCTGCTCTGACAGGGGAAGTGCCATGGTGCTGCACGTACTCTGGCAGGTGGAGGAACACCCCTGCTATATGGACATTGCACACAAAGAGACTGGCACAGTGCAGCATGAAGGCCATGTCAGACAGCAGGCCCAGGTAGGTCCCACAACACACCCGTTTTCTTTTCTCAGCACATTTCTCTGACACTCTTTCTGATGCTTTACTTGCAAAGTCATTGTATCCACTAGCTCTGATTCATGGTTGGTGACAACTTCAATACTTGGAAGATCTGCTCCAGGAGAAGGACATTGCTGACCTGCACGAGCTGTGTGCATAAAAGAATGTTCAACAGAAGATTGTGGTACACCAGTAACGAAGTCATCCGCATCGCTGATTGTGCTGTCTACTTCTTGTTGCCTGTTCGATTCAGAAACACAAGAGATCGTAGCATCAGGTGCATCAGATACTTCTCCATTCCTCTCTTCTTGGCCCCTCCATAGGTCAGCCTTAGTGACAGCAAGGTGGACCGACCCATGGTCAGACTGCTGGTCTTGAGTCAGTGGTGGCAAATTACCAAGCAGGCAAGACGTTTCATGCATTTCAGTGGTCAAAACTGTGACACACTGTTGTGTGGGAGCATTACGTTTTCACCCATTCCTTCTTCAGTATCCATGTTTGGAGTGTTCACTGGTTTGTCAAGGAGTTCACCTTGATGTCTTTGGGTCTGTCCCAGCAAAGGATCAGCCTCTTTTTCACTATCACTGATTCTTGATATTTCATCATGATAAGGGGAGGGCACTGTTGTCTTTACACCTGCTTCCACACTGTTGTCTGGACAACCGGGCTGCATTTCCATACATTCTTCCATTTCTTGTTCTTCAACAGTAATGTCCAAGGTCTTACCCTCATACATGGTAGGTCGGTAAAACATGCCGAAGAAACAGAAGTGAAGACTGACTGCTCCTAGGAGTAAGAACGTTCCGCTGACACTGAAGATTTCCACTAGAGCCTGAATGATACAACACACAAACACAGAAACGTGCATTCATCACACCCACACACACACACACACACCACACACACACACACACACACACACACACACACACACACAGCTTGGATCCAACTGCAAAGTTATAGTCTAATATCGTAACTTTGCCTAAGGTACATTTTCAAAAAAATATGCCTTAAAATGACTGTCAAGGTCAGTAAAGATCCCAGAAATAAACCAACGTTATTCATGGATAAAAGTGATTACAGAATAGGCCATTTCATTCAAAGATCAGAACAGATTCCAGAAATAAGACACACTAATTCATTGTTCAAAGCAGTTCTCAGAAATAAACCACGCTAATTCATAGATCAAAGCAGTTCCCAGAAAAAAAAAAACCACGCTAATTCATAGATCAAAGCATTTCCCAGAAATAAACCACGCTAATTCATAGATCAAAGCAGTTCCCAGAAATAAACCACGCTAATTCATAGATCAAAGCAGTTCCCAGAAATAAGCCACACTAATTCATAGATCAAAGCAGTTCCCAGAAATAAACCACCCTAATTCACAGATCAAAGCAGTTCCCAGAAATAAAGCACGCTAATTCATCGATCAAAGCAGTTCCCAGAAATAAACCACGCTAATTCATAGATCAAAGCAGTTCCCAGAAATAAGCCACGCTAATTCATAGATCAAAGCAGTTCCCAGAAATAAGCCACACTAATTCATAGATCAAAGCAGTTCCCAGAAATAAGCCACACTAATTCATAGATCAAGCAGTTCAGAATAGCCCTATTCGTTCATAGTAGAGAGCATCCCAGAAATAAATCCACTTCATCCACTGATCTAAAAAGATTCAAGAAACAAATCATTCATAAATTTAAACACACCCTAAAAATAACCTACTTCATTCAACAATCAGAAAAGATCCCAAATATAACAAATTCATTCACAGATCAGAAACAATCCAAGAAATGAGGCAAATCATTCTCAGATCCGAACAGCTCACAAACAACGGCCACGAGACATTTTTCATAGATCAGTACAGATCCCAGAAATAAACCATTTTGTTGACAGACCAGAACACATTCAGAAAATAAACCACCTCTTCCATAGATTAGAACAGACCACAGAATTCAGCCACTTTATCCATAGATCAGAAAATATCCTAGAAACTAGCTACTCCATTTACAGTCTAATAAGCAACTTCATTTAGAGATCAGAACAGATTCCAGAAATAACCACTCCATTCAGTGATCATAGGAAATCCCTGAAATACACCACTTCATTTAGAGACCACAACAAATCCACAAAATAAAACACACCATTTAGAGATAATAACAGATCCAAAATAAACCACTCCATTTAGAGATTAGAATAAATCCCAGAAATACACCACTCCATTTAGAGATTAGAATAAATCCCAGAAATAACAACTCCATTTAGAGATTAGAACAAATCCCAGAAATAAACCATTCCATTTAGAGATTAGAAAAAAATCCCAGAGATAACCACTCCATTAGGGATCACAACAAATCCAGGAAATAAACCACTCCATTTAGGGATCATAACAAATCCCAAAAACAAACCACTCCATTTAGAGATCTTAACAAATCCCAGAAATAAACCACTCCATTTAGAGATCATAACAAATCCAGGAAATAAGCCACTCCATTTAGAGATTAGAATAAAATCCCAGAAATAACAACTCCATTTAGAGATTAGAACAAATCCCAGAAATAAACCACTCCATTTAGAGATTAGAATAAATCCCAGAAATAACCACTCCATTTAGGGATCACAACAAATCCGGGAATAAACCACTCCATTTAGAGATCAGAACAGATCCCAGAAATAAATCACTCTATTTAGATATCATAACGGATCTCAGAAATAAACCACTCCATTTAGAGATCATAACAAATCCCAGAAATAAACCACTCCATTTAGAGATCATAACAAATCCAGGGAATAAGCCATTCCATTTAGAGATCACAACACATTCCAGAAATAAGCCACTTCATTTAGAGATCATAACGCATTCCAGAAATAAGCCACTCCATTTAGAGATCAGCCACTTCATTTAGAGATCAAAACAAATCCAAGAAACAAGCCACTCCATTTAGAGATCAAAACAAATCCAAGAAACAAACCACTCCATTTAGAGATCATAACAAATCCAGGAAATAAACCACTCCATTTAGAGATCATAACAAATCCAGGAAATAAGCCACTTCATTTAGAGATTAGAACAAATCCAAGAAATAAGCCACTTCATTTAGAGATCAGAACAAATCCAAGAAATAAGCCACTTCGTTAAACTCTATTTAGATATCAGAAAAGATCCCAGAAACAAGGCAATTTATGCACAGATCAGGAGAAGAAAAATAAACAAGAAAAAGAAATAGCCACTTCTCATGCATACAGCAAAATGATCACAGAAAAAGTCACTTTATTCACAAATCAAATAGATTCAAGAAATGAGCCACTTCATTCATAGAGATCAAAGCAGATCCCAGTCATATGCCATGCTAATCTTTTCGTAGATCAATGAGAAACCCACAAATCAACCTCTTCTTTCACACATCAGAAAAGATCCAAGATGTAACCAATTCATTCATAGATCAGAAACGATCCAAGTTATGAGCTATATCTTTTCAGATCTGAGCAGCTCACAACCATGAGCCACGCTACATTATTCATAGATCAGTATAGATCCCAGAAACAAACCACTTCATTCACAGATCAGAAAACATTCAAGATCTAAAACACCTTTGTCATAGATCAGAACAGATCCCAGAAATAAGCCACTCCATTTAGAGATCATAACAAATCCCAGAAAAAAAGCCACTTCATTTAGAGATCATAACAAATCCCAGAAAAAAAGCCACTTCATTTAAAGATCAGAACAGATCCCAGAAATAGAGATCTCTAGATGAAGTGGCTTATTTCTGGGATTTATTCTCATCTCTAAATTTGAGTGGCTTTTGGGGGGATTTGTTCTGATCTCTAAACGGAGTGGCTTATTTCTGGGATCTATTCTGATCTCTAAATGGAGTGGGGGGGGGGGGGTTCTGTGATCTGTTCTAATCTCTAAATGAAGTAGCTAGTTTCTGGGATATTTTCTTATCTACGGATGAAGTGGTTGATTTCAGTGGTCTGTTTTAATCTATGAAAAGGTGGTTAATTTCTTGAATCTATTTCTGGTCTGTGAATGAAATTACTTGCTTCTGGGATCCATACTGGTCTATGAATAAAGCAGCACAGCTTATATTTATGTGCTGCTCAGATCTGGGAACGATATGGCTTATTTCTTGGATCGTTTCTGATCTATAAATGAACTGGCTTACATCTGTTGTCTTTTGTGTTCTATGAATGAAGCAGCTTATTTCTGGAGTCTGTTTTAAATTTTTAATTAAGTGGTTTGTTTCTTGAGTGTTTTCTTATCTGTAAACGAATGAAGCGGCTTATTTCTGGGATGTTTTCTGATCTGTAAACGAAGTGGCTTATTTCTGGGATGTTTTCTGATCTGTAAACGAAGTGGCTTATTTCTGGGATTCTCACTGACCTGTGAAAGAATTATCATGGCTTATTACCTGGATCTGCTTTGATCTATGAATGAAGTGTTGTATTTCTGTGATCATTTCTGCTGTATGCATGAAAGGTGGCTTATTTCGGGGGGGGGGGGGGGGGGGGGGGGGGGGGGGTTCTGATATGTGCGTGAATTGCCTTATTTCTAGAATCTTTTCTGATATGTGTGTGAATTGCCTTATTTCTAGAATCTTTTCTTATATGTGCGTGAATTGCCGTATTTCTAGAATCTTTTCTGATCTTTGAATAGAGTGACTAGTGGCTTATTTCTGTTGTTGTTTTTTCTGATATGTGCGTGAATTGCCTTTTTCTAGAATCCTTTCTGATCTTTGAATAGAGTGACTAGTGGCTTATTTCTGTTGTTTTTTTCTTATATGTACGTGAATTGCCTTAGTTCTAGAATCTTTTCTGATCTTTGAATAGTGACTAGTGGCTTATTTCTGGGTTGGTTTTTTTCTGATATGTGCGTGAATTGCCTTATTTGTATAATCTTTTCTGATATGTGCCTGAATTGCCTTATTTCTAGAATCTTTTCTGATCTTTGAATAGAGTGACTAGTGGCTTATTTCTGGGAACTGTTCTGATCAGAACAAATCCAAGAAAGAAATCACTCCATCTAGGGATCAGAACGAATCCCAGAAATAAGCCACTCTTTTAGATATCAGTAAAGATCCCAGAAATAAGCCACTTCCTTCATTGGTCAGAAAAGATCCTGGAAATAAACTCACAGATAAGAAAAACAATCCCAGAAAAAAGCCACTTTTCATGCAGACAGCACACATGATCACAGATATAAGCCACTGTATTCAAAGATCAAATTAGATTCCAGAAATAAGCCACTTCGTTCATAGATCAAAGCAGATCCCAGTTATAAGCCATGCTATTCATTGATCAGAAAAGACAGCAGATACAAACCAATTGATTCATTGCTCAGAAAAGACCACAGATATAGACCAATAAATTCATAGATCAGAAAAGACTGCAGATACAAACCAATTGATTCATTGCTCAGAAAAGACCACAGATATAGACCAATGATTCATAGATAAAAACAAAGACTGCAGATACAAACCAGTTGATTCATTGTTCAGAAAAGACCACAGATATAGACCAATTGATTCATAGATCAGAAAAGACCACAGATATAATCCACTTCATTAACAGATAGAAACGATTCAGGAAATAGGTCATATCTTTCCTAAATCAGAGTAGATCCCAGAAATTAGCCACACTACTTTATTCATAAATCCTCAAGGATCCCTGAAATAAGTTGCATAAGTTATAGATCAGAACAGATTGCAGAAAAAGCCACTTCGTTCATAGATCAGAAAAGATTCCAGAAATGAGCCACTTCATGCACACAGAACAACTGATCCCAGATACACTCCACTTCACTCGCAGATCAGATTCCAGAAATATGCAACTTTATTCACAGATCAAAGCAGATTTTTTTAAAAGCCATGCTGATTCATTCATAGATCAATGAGCATCCTTTCATACATCAAAGCAGATCCAAGAAGTAAGCTACACTAACTCATTCATAGATCAGTGAGCATCCTAGAAAAGTAGCCACTTTATTCACTGACCAGAAAAGTTTCAAGAAATACACCATTTCAGTCCTAATTTAGAACAGACCCCAGAAATGAGACAGTTCATTTACACACACCACACACACACACACACACACACACATCCCAGAAATAAGTCACTTTATTTATAGATCAAAGCAGATCCCAGAAATAAGCTACTTCATTTATAGATCAGAACAGATCCTAGATATAAGCCACTTCATTTATAGATCAGAACAGATCCTGCAAATAAGCCATTTTATTATAGATCTGAGAAGATCACAGAAATCAGCCACTTCATTCTTGCCTAGAAAACATCGCAGATAAAAGCCGCTTGGTTCATAGATCAGAAAAGAGTCACAAAAACAAGATACCATATTTACAGATCTGAAAAGACTCAGGAACTAAACCCAGTTCTTTCATAGATTGAAACAGACTCCAGTCATCAGCAACTTCATATTTAGATCTGAGAAGATCCTAGAAATAAGTCATCTTATTCACAGATCAGAGACGATCCAGGATATAAGCCACTTTATGCCTAGGAAATCCATACATACGCCACTTCGTTCAGAGATCAGAGCAGATCCAAGCAACAAACCAAATATGCTACTTCATTCAGAGATTAGAACAGATTCCACAATCAAGCCTAATAAGCCATTTCATTCAGAGACCAGAAAAGATTCCAGAGACAGGCCACTTCGTTCATTGATCAGAGAAGATTACAGAAGTAAGACGTTTCATTCACAGATCAGAAAAGATCCCAGATGTAAGCCACTTCACTCCCTTTGTGTCCGGGACACTGAGGTCTGCTGACACACTGGTGCCTTTTACTCCACCACTCAGTTGGCAGAGCTGCCCAGTTGGAACCCCATAACTCATCAGAGTTAATACATCAAACTCTAAACTTAAAACAAAGAAGACAGAGATCACCAAAACAAAAATTACAATCACTTAGACGTTTGTAATTCATAGAATTTACTTCCATTTTAGCATCAAGAAAAATTGCCATTTATTGTGGAAACTATGCATTCTGAACAATATGTACAGGGAATATTTCCCCTCTAGTCTTACGCTAACAAAAAGCTCATCCTTACAGCTTCCAATGGCAAAATGTTTAAAGTATCCTTGATTTAAAATCAGTTTTATGTTAAAAACAAAAAAGTCAAATGACTAAGCATGGCACCTGAAACTAAATATCCAAAGTATATGAATACTTTTGCAGTTCTCGAGTGGTTTGCTACAATGTACCCAAATATCTCCCTGTAATATTGATATCTTCACTCAGAAAGTTCTCAGTTAAAAAAATCTTGTTGCTGCATTTGTATAACACTGAATCCAACATTTCAACAGTTTCCTTGGCCACTGACCTTTGAGCAAGACGCAGACAAAGATCATTTGTGGTCTTAAGTCATGTTGAAGTAGTGGTAAGATGTGCTACATTGGTCATGGGGGAACTGCAGTCTCCAGACATAAATATGAACATGACTAAGTGTATGACAACTAATTAATAATGGTCTGGAAACAATTCTAAAATGATGCTGCATTTCAAATTGGAGCATGGGCAGACATGTCTTATTTCCGTTTGTTCGAAATTGAGAGAGAACATACATGAATGCAAATGTTGGTAGGCTGCATGTTTGAAATCCTTGGTATTGGGAGGAATCCAGTAAACATACCTGAAGAATGACGGAACCACTCAGAATCCCTAAAGCCTGAAAACTGTTGGAGATGCCAGAAGCCAGACCCCGGTGTCGTTCAAAATAAAAACCGATGGTGACGTTGGTGGAGGAGTACGCCAATCCTAAACCTACGCCTGTGGGACAAAACAGTTCAAATAACAATGATAACTTCTGTAAGACGGTCAACAGTTGCAGATGACATCTGTCACATGTTAGGGGTGACCTCAAAGGGAAAAAAAGGACACCAAAAAGAAAACGAAATTAGCAAATGTCCCACTTGCACGATCATACCTGCACTTATACTTTATACTTCTTTTGTTATTGCAGTGGTTCCTAGTAATACACTTGACAAGAATACAACGTGTACATGTCAGTCAGAACGCCGTCGCCAGTGCTCAAATCAGAAAATCAGTTGATGACCAGTTATTTCTCCGCCGCTCTTAATGCACTAAGGGCTACCATCCTTCTCCTTTTCTCCTCCCTGATACTCCCCTGTCACTCCATTTTCCCACTCGCCCGCCCTTTTCCAGTGTAATTCTCTCTGGTTTTTTTTTACCCCATCTCACTGTCGGTAACAAAGAAGTCTGGACACTCTGACCTTGGTCAGCTCTCTTCAGTGTCGCTATTATGCGACATACACACCCCTAGTCCTCCTCTGAGGATCATGTTTGTCCCGTTCACTTTCAAACTTTGGTTTAGTTCCCTTTTTGTTAGATACAAGTCGTCGCCTGCTTGTGCTGAATGTGTATCAGGATGTGTGTGTGTGTGTGTGTGTGTGTGTGTGTGTGTGTGTGTGTTGTGTGTGTGTGTGTGTGTGTGTGTGTGTTGGTGGTGCATGTGAAACAATTTACATGAATGCTGATGAAACAACTGAATGACGCCATGTCTTATTTTGAAATTAAAAGTAGATTTGCTATCATGTCCTTTGCTATAACTGCATCATTTTGAAACTTCTGCACAACTCATGTAATGACTAACAAGAAATGCAAGGTCCTGCAAGACGTTTGTCCAAATGTGCTGAATTGAAGAGGATAAACACAACACAAAGAACAACATAGACGCACAAACGACACCCATCTTGGTACAGTTAAATTTAGTTTCCTCTTTCTGGCTTTAAGTAGTTCTTCTGTTACGTAACTGCGATGCCTCATGTAATAGGGCCTATCATGAGTCACTGGCTGATGCCAGACATAGGCCCTTCATCACTGTAATACTTATAAGCAGATACAGACATAGGCCCTTCTCTGATAGACTCTTATTAGTGCCTAGATGCTCATGAATTCAAGGGCCCATCATCACTAGAACTACTTAATAGATGCAGTAACCTCTGACATGGCCCACTCATCACTGTAGATACTTATTAGATGCTAGTAGCTCATTACTAGGCCCTTCATCATGATACTAGTCTAGTAAGTCCTCATGTACATGCCTTCATCATGATAGACATTCATAGATGCCTAGTATGCCTCATGTACATAGGGCCCCTTCATCACTGATAGGCTACCATGATGCCTAGTATGCCTCATGTACATAGGGCCCCTTCATCACTGATAGGTCACTTCATTAGATGCCTAGTATGCCTCATGTACATAGGGCCCCTTCATCACTGAGATCACTCATTGCCTGATGCCTCATGTACATAGGGCCCCTTCATCATCATGGTACTCATAGTGCTAGATGCCTCATGTACATAGGGCCCCTTCATCACTGTAGCACTTCATAGTCCCTAGTATGCCTCATGTACATAGGGCCCCTTCATCACTGATAGACTACTTCATTAGATGCCTAGTATGCCTCATGTACATAGGGCCCCTTCATCACTGATAGGCTACTTCATAGATGCTAGTTGCCTCATGTACATAGGGCCCCTTCATCACTGATAGACTACTTCATTAGATGCCTAGTATGCCTCATGTACATAGGGCCCCTTCATCACTGATAGGCTACTTCATTAGATGCCTAGTATGCCTCATGTACATTGGGCCCCTTCATCACTGATAGGCTACTTCATTAGATGCCTAGTATGCCTCATGTACATAGGGCCCCTTCATCACTGATAGACTACTTCATTAGATGCCTAGTTCCCACAATGGAAAAGTGAAACTGCACTTTACCAGCTTCATCGAACTCCCCATCAGCTACAAGCAACAAAGAACATCCTTTTCATTTTGAGAAAAGTATAATCAAGATAATCATTTGCACATCCTCTTTTTGATAATTTTCTTAAACTGAGCATCCATGACACCTCTCATCCAAAAGTTCTTGTTTGTAGAGCCAGTGACAGGTCAATACAATTACATATTCATTACCTCATAACAGATGAATAGATAAATGATAAATATATAAGTAAATAAACAAACAATGAATAAATAAATAGCAATGAATGCTTTCATTTTTGACAATTTTCTATTGAATCAGATAACTTTATAAGGACGATGGGTTGAGGTTCAGATGATCAAATGACATGGACTGAGAACCATACAAGATGGTGTACCAGCCCACTATTTCGTTTTTCTCTCTTGCCAGCGCTTGCAAACCCAGATTTGGTTGCCGTGTTTTTTTTTACAATAAATGTGTGATAATCACTGCTAATGCCATTTAAAACAATGTAGGTCATTCTCAAAAGATGGCTCCCAAACATGTGACGTAGGTGATAAAAACTTTTTTTTAATCAGTGCCATTCAAAATATACTTGAATAATCTAAATCATACAGGATCTTAAAATAAAATGGAAGAAAAAAAAACTGCAAGCGTTTGTTTTCCATAGACAGTCATTAGGGATTCTCTTTTAATTCTAAATTGCAAAACAGTTTTAGGCCTGGGATGATGGTCCCTTGAGCAAATTATTTCGAAGAAAACATAGTAACAGTTTTGCATCAAACAGTTTATCATTTCTAAAATTTTAAATCCTATGCAAATCCAAGCAGAGATAGCATCCTCTCTTTTTCAACTATGACTCAAAGAACAAGTGTGCTATGTCTTCAGTTTCAAAGTTTGATTCAAGGAACAAATGTAACGTACCTCAAATTTCAAGTGAATGCTACGGATAAGCACAACTGGGATGAACAATTCAGTAGTGGGGGAAAAACAAGTGCAGGCTGAACAAAAAGGAGGGGGGGGGGGGGGGGGGGGCAAGACGGAGAGGAATTAAATGAAAACTAACATGATGAAAATGTGTTCTTAATATTAAACCCTTCACTAGCAGCAGATGGAAACCATTGTAATCCTTCCTGACAACAGAGCTATCTATACTGCCTGCTCCCAAGCCTTTCGTCACTGGATCGGACTACTCATTGTGCCTGTGTTCCCTTGGCATCAAATGGAGATACACCACAGTCCATAATTCTGTGGTGTTCTCACCACCAAGGGTTAAAAAAAATCCACCCGCACCCAAAACTGCCATCGAACGGAAGAAAAGTTAAACAAAAGGAAAGGTTTTGGTAAGAAAAGAAGTTGCTGAAAAACTAAAATCATTATATAAGCAATATAAACTGTAGAAGAAAATCTTTGAGCCCATGCTTGAGGATCCATTCAAGGATGCAAGGGAGGTCAAAAGATGTCCAACAGTCCGAGTTGTCAGCTCTGCTGTTTCTAACCAAAGCATTGTAGGCAGCTAAGAACTGTGTAGAACAACCTTTACTTGGATCTCCTAAGAGAAAAGAAATAGGCTGTAACGAACTTCCCAATCTTCATGCTTGTACAAACCCTTTTAACGTTTTCAAAATGTTTTACAAGTTCTTCATTTCTTGAAGTCATTGCATACTCACCTTAAACAAGCATGATTGTCTATAGTATTTCTCTGGAATAAGCTCTTGCCGAAAATTGCTAAGTCTCGGCAAGAAAATACAAAATGAATTTCATCATCGCAAGCCTTGTAACAAGTGGGCAAAGGATATTATTACTGAGTTTTCTATAACGATTAAAATGACAAATAATTCCGTGATGCCAAATCAAAAAATTTCATTTTTTATTCATTTTTTTAAGAGAGAGGGGAGAGAGAGAGAGAGAGAGAGAGAGAGAGTACTTGTGTTGTGCACGCGTGCGCGTGCGTGCATTTAAATGTGTAGGTATGCATGCATGTATGCAGGCATACATTAGTGTGTATGTTTTGTATGTATGTATGTATGTATACACACATACACATACACACACACCACACACACACACACATATATATTAATAAAATTTATAAATATATATATATATATATATATAACAAAATAATAAATTTTCCCAAAGGGTAAGTACCGCACCGTTTCCAGCAACTTACAGAGCAGCTTGGTGTTTTCAATGACTGCAAGAAATATTGTTTTATAAAAAAAGCTTGTTTAGGGTTTGAATGAAAAAAAGGGGGAATCCATTATATCTGCATGGTAGATATTCTCCCTAAAAACAGTATTCTAGAGGGGGGTAAAAAGGGGGAAAAAAAAATAATGCTTCCAAAAGACCCTTAAGTTATATTCCCCAGGGGGAGACATCCCCTAGGGGGGGAAAACCACAAATATAACCCGGTATATACCGTTTTTTAAAATTTGGGGGTTTCTCCTCAGTACCGGGGAAATGGTAATTTGCTCCTCTGCTTTTTTCGTTTTAAGAAGAATACAATCCAGAAAAGGGTGGCAAACCGTAGTAGTTTTTTATTTTTAAAAAAACCAACAAAAGGGCCTTTAAAGAAAAAAAAAAATCAAAAAAGAGCAAAAAAACTAATTTTTTGTGAAAAGTAAAAATATAAAAAGTTCCTCTAAGACACATGTGAGGGAATTTTGGGAAAAATCCGCAAGGGATAAAAACAAAACTAAAAAATTCCCAAAGGGATAATACGCCCGTTCCACAACTTCAGAGCACTTGGGTTAATGACGAAAGAAATATGAATTATAAAAAAAGTTTCCCTTTTGTCTTGATTGAAAAATAGGGGGAGATACGCTTATAGCGGGGTAATAAACGTTCAAAAAGATTGTTTAAGGGGGTGAATGGGAAAAAAAAATAAATGCTTTAAAATGGCCCGAAAGTATTTTCCCCAAAGGGGAAAACCCTCCCAAAGGGGGGAAACCATAATATCCTGTCTATCCGATTTTCAAAACTTGGTGGTTTTCCCCAAAGGAAAGGGGGTGGTAAGATTTGTTTTGTTTTGGAAAAATTAAAAAAAATTGGGGGAATGAAGTTTTTTTGTTGATTTTTTAAAAAAAAAGGTGATTGGAAAAAAATAAAAAAGGAAAAAAAGTTTTTTTTTTTTAAAAAAAAAAATTTTAAAAATTTTAAAACAAATCTGAGGCAAGTCGGGGATAATCCGCGGGGACAAAAAATACAAAACTAATAAATCCCAAGGGATAAGTATATATATATATGTGTTGTTGTGTTGTGTGTGGTGTGTGTGTTTGGTGTGGTGGTGTGTGTGGTTGTTGTGTGTGGTGGGGGTGTGTGTGTACATGCTGCACGTATGTAGTATGTAGCCGTGCGTTGCACGTCCACATGCATGCTTGTTTTTTTTTTTTTTAAACCAGTATGTTGCATGCTGCATACATGTTGTATTCATGTATGTAGGTATGTATGATGAGTATGTAGTATGTATGTATGCACGCACCCCAGCATCATGATGCATTTTGAAAGTAGCCCTAGTCCTTTTCTTCTTCCTAAAATCGGGTTTTCATCAAAAACGGTAGGCACAGCGCCAGTTAAAAAGTAAATAACAAAAAATACGACCAGTATGTTCCCCCTGGGAAAAATTTGGAAAAAGGGGGCCCACTCCAATTCAAGAATTTAAAAAAACAATGGCCAAAATTGGGCCCCAGGTAACCCAAAAAAAATTTTGGGGAATTTAAAATAAAAACGCCAAAATTGCGACTAAAAACTGTCTATAAATTTGCTTTTTAAATAAAGGGCTTTTGTGGCAATTTTGTGGCACCCCGGCAGGGTTCCCGCCGTACAAACCCCGAAAAATAAATGTAAGTGGCTGTCAATATTTGATGCAGGTATGGTATAACTTGACCGCCATTTGGGTACTTTTTTCAAACAGTTGTTTCCTTTTGGAAATATAATTTAGTTTAGTCTGCTTTGAAGAAGATGTTAAGTTTGATAAAAGCTCTTCTCTCTTCTAAGGGTTTCCATTCTAATTTCCTCATGTTCTTCCTAGTATTCCCCTTTTCTCTGATGTGGTTCCCTGTTACGAACCGTGCTGCTCTCTTCTGAATCTTTTCGAGGTTATGTTTAGAGCCATATTCCTTTTTAGTTGAAAAACCATATTTAGAACCATATTCTCTCTTAGTTTAAAAAAAACGTATATATATATATATATATTATATATATATATATATATTGTGTGTGTGTGTGTGTGTGTGTGTGTGTGTGTGTGTGTGTGTGTGTGTGTGTGTGTGTGTGTGTGTGTGTGTGTGTGTGTGTGTATGAAGGTTTGTATGTACTTACGTATGTGCGCGTATATGTCTGTCTGTCTGTATGTATGTATGTATGTATGTATGATGTTATGTTTGTATGTAAACATGCATGCATGCGTGCAGTTATGTTGCACGTATGAGTGTTAATGGATGCGTGTGTATGCACGAGAAACTACAAGACATCATACGATCAACATGTAAACAAAAGGGTCACTTGTTTCCTAACATATTCCTCGCTTCCTCGACTGAGAAGGAATATCGCTCTAAACATGGTTCTTCAACGAGAGGGAATATTGCTCTTAACATGGTTCTTCACTGAGAAAGAATATTGCTCTAAAAATTTTTTTTTTTCAACTGAGAGGGCATATGGCTATAAACATGGTTTTTCAACTAACAGGGAATATAGCTCTAAACATGGTTGTTGTTGTTTTTTCAACTAAGAGGGAATATGGTTCTAAACATGGTTTTTCAACTGAAAGGGAATGTGGCTCTAAACATTTTTTTTCAGCTCAGAAGGCATATGGCTCTAAACATGGTTTTTCAGCTGAGAAGGAATATGGCTCTAAACATTTTTTTTGCAACTGAGAAGGAACCTGGCTCTAAACATGTTTTTGTTGTTGTTGTTTTTTTTCAGAGAGGGAATATGGCTCTAAACATGGTTTTTCAACTAAGAGGGAATATGGCTCTAAACGTGGTTCTTCCACTGAGAAGGAATATGGCTCTAAACATTTTTTTTTCAACTGAAGGGTAATGTGGCTCTAGACGTGTTTTTTTTTCATCTGAGAGGGAATATGGCTCTAAACAGGTTTCTACTGAGAGGGAATATGGCTCTAAACAGGTTTCTATTGAGAGGGAATATGGCTCTAAACAGGTTTTTTTTCTACTGAGAGGGAATATCGCTCTAAACATGGTTTTTCAACTGAGAAGGAATATGGCTCTAAACATGATTTTTCAACTGAGAAGGAATATGGCTCTAAACATCGATTTTCAACTGAGAAGGAATATGGCTCTATACAGGGTTCTTCAACTGAGAAGGAATATGGCTTTCAACATGGTTTTTCAACTGAGAAGGAATATGGCTCTAAACAGAGTATGTCTAGCCTGTATAGCCTGTGAAATGGACAATCAAGCCTGTCGTTTTACTGCCCAGAAGAGATCTCTCCATGCAGACTTACTGTCCTAAATGGAGTCCCCCTGTCGCCCCTAATGTCTGATGTCATTTATTAGCGAGGTCACTCACCCCAGCCCGGATGACAATATCTTATATCTGTCTCTCAGCAATAAATCGACGACAAGAAAAGCCTACCTGCTGTGAGCCCAAAGGTGAAGAAAAGCAGAATAACGGAAGTGACGAACGCCGATGACGTGTATCCGGCGAAGCAGAGCAGTCCCCCCAGCACACAACAGGTCCGACATCCGAATCGGTTGATGATGTAGCTGGCTATGGGGCTGACACACACACACACACACACACACACACACACACACACACACACACACACACACACACACACACACACACACACAATCTGTTTGCTTTTATCCGTTCGTAAGTTTGTTTGCTTGTTTTTTTTATTCATTTGTTTGTTTGTTTGTTCGTCATTTGTTTATCATGCCTACTTCAATTTAAATATTAACGTAACAGATAGCAAGTCACAGTGGGGGCACTACAGTAATATTAAATCAAAAACACAAAGCGTACATAAACATGGGCATGGAAGAATACACACTGGACATTTTTCCTTTTTTTTTTTTTTTTTTTACTATACATATGAATAGTTAAATTTTGGATAGTTCTTTAATGTGTGTGGTTGCGTGCGTGCATGAGTATGAGCGTGCGTGCGTGCGTGCGTGCGTGCGTGCGTGCGTGCGTGCGTGCGTGCGTGCGTGCGTGTGTGTGTGTGTGCGCGCGCGCGCGCGTAAGTGTGCGTAAGTGTGTGTTTTTGTGTATATGAGTGTATCTATATGTGCAGCTGAGCAGCGCAGGATTATCAGGAAGACCAGTGTCAACAGACTCTCCAGCTGCTGCCACCATCCCCTGTCCGTACTGTGATAGATCTTTCCGGTGTCGTATAATATCTAGGAACCGTGATATCTGGGAACGCATTCCCAGATTTACCGTGATATCTGGGAACGCGTTCCCAGATTTCCTGAACTTCCAATCGTGAAATCTGGGAACTGGTGTGAAATCTGGGAACGTCTCAGAGAATAGACTAAATGTGGCCTTCCTAGCAGATTTTCTTTCAATTTCATGAAATTTCATGATATGCATGCACGCATTTGAATTATAAGTTGCATTTCTTTCAAGTTACATTGCTTCTCACGCACACTTGAGACATGTACGCACGCATCGAGCGCTCATCTTACGCAAAGAAGGCCCCAGAAAGAGAGTACTTTGTGAAAATCATGCCAAGAAATTAATGAAAAAAAGTGACAAGAAGGCCAAAGATCTCAATTGCACCTAAATGAATTATTTCCTACCTTATCTCGAAATCCATTCTTTTTTCGTCTTCTTTCTGCCCTTCTGAGCTCTGAAAGACCACGTTCCCAGATATCACGGGCCTTCCCAGATATCACAGTACATTTTGGGAACGCGTTCAAAAAAATCTGTGATATCTGGAAGCCTTCCCAGTTATCAGATTTCACGCGACACCGGGCGCAGATCGGCCTGAGCAGCCATCTACGCACTAACCCCCGATCCCAGGATGACTAGATGTTCTTCGTCGTCTCGACGGACAACAACAAACGTGCGTGCGTGCGTGCGTGCGTGCGTGCGTGCGTGCGTGCGTGCGTGCGTGCGTGCGTGCGTGCGTGTGTGTGTGTGTGTGTTCCTGCCTCTATCCTGTCATTCCTCTTCTCTTCATCTTTTCCTCCTCTAGCCACTCAAAGTCACTCACACACAGCAACCCACACAACAACCACCCACACAAACACTCACACACAACCACCCACACAAACACTCACACACACAACAACCACCCACACAAACACTCACACACAACAACCACCCACACAAACACTCACACACAACAACCACCCACACAAACACTCACACACAACAACCACCCCACACAAACACTCACACACAACAACCACCCACACAAACACTCACACACAACAACCACTCACTCAAAGTCACTCACACACACAGTAACCCACACAACAACCACTCACACAAACACTCACACACAACCACTCACTCAGTCACTCACACACAGCAACTCACACAACAACCACTCACACAAACACCCACACACAACAACCACTCACTCAAACTCACTCACAACACAGTAACCCACATAACAACCACTCACACAAACATTCACACACAACAACCACTCACTCAAAGTCACTCACACACAGCAAACCACACAACTACCACCCACACAAACACTAACACACAACAACCACTCACACAAAGTCACTCACACACAGCAACTCACACAACAACCATTCACACAAACACTCACACACAACAACCACTCACTCAAAGTCACTCACACACAGCAACCCACACAACAACCACTCACACAAACACTCACACACAACCACTCACTCAGTCACTCACACACAGCAACTCACACAACAACCACCCACACAAACACTCACACACAACAACCACCCACACAAACACTCACACACAACAACCACTCACTCAAAGTCACTCACACACAGCAACTCACACAACAACCATTCACACAAACACTCACACACAACAACCACTCACTCAAAGTCACTCACACACAGCAACTCACACAACAACCATTCACACAAACACTCACACACAACAACCACTCACTCAAAGTCACTCACACACAGCAACCCACACAACAACCACTCACACAAACACTCACACACAACCACTCACTCAGTCACTCACACACACAGCAACTCACACAACAACCACTCACGCAAACACATCACACACAACAACCACTCACTCAAAGTCACTCTCACACAGCAACTCACACAACAACCACTCACACAAACACTCACACACAACAACCACTCACACAAAGTCACTCCACACACAGCAACTCACACAACAACCATTCACACAAACACTCACACACAACAACCACTCACACAAACACTCACACATCCGTTCATTTAGCCACTCACACAAAATTCACATAGCCATTCACTCAGTCACACAACGAACCATTTACACACAACCGCATACCCATTCATACATACTTCCATCTATACTACTGCTGACAACAGCAATTCTCACAGAGCCGCACACACAATCATTCACACACAGCAACTTTCACAGAGCCGCACACACAATCATTCACACACAGCAACTTTCACAGAGCCGCACACACAATCATTCACACACAGCAACTTTCACAGAGCCGCACACACAATCATTTACACACAGCAAGTCACACAGAGTCGCACACACAATCATTTACACACAGCAACTCACACAAAGCCGCACACACAATCATTTACACACAGCAAGTCATACAGAGCCGCACACACAATCACTTCCACACAGCCTCCACCACACACATTCACAGTCACAAGCACAGAAGCTCACACAACCAGATACACCACTACTCACACTCCCATTCACACAGCCACTCATGGAGCTAGTGACGTAGCCATTCCAACCATTCACTGAGCCACACACACACACATGCGCGCGCGCGCGAGCAATCCACTATTACCGCCACCGCCATCATCTCCACAACCACCACCCCACACTGCAGAGAGAGAGAGAGAGAGAGAGGAGAGAGAGAGAGAGAGAGAGAGAGAGAGAGAGAGAGTTGAAAAATTTAGACACAGCAATGTACACATTCATTTATAAAGCCATTTACACACTAACGCACAGCCATTTACACGTGCATTCACTCACACCATAATCAGCAATTACACCGTGACACACAACCTTTAACACAGCCACTTACACAGCTACTCACAAAAATTACTGACACATCTTTACTCGCAGCCACTGACAGGCACACCTACATACACGTGCGCGCGCTCCACCGTTAGCTCATAGGTGGAGGTGGAAGGAGTGAATATATTAGGACAGCCAGAAGTTGTTTTAAACTATATTGACAGATAATCGCTTACGAATGTCCGGCTTGCAGTTGTCCATCTAATACAGCCAACGACGGACAAAGTGTAACCGTTTCAGAGCCAGTGAGGCAATAGCGTTTCAGCCAGAGTTGGCGTTGATGCTGCCTGTCTAACACCCCCCCCCCCCCCCCCCCCCCCCCCCCCCCAGACGGACAAAGTGTAACCGTTTCAGAGCCAGTGAGGCAATAGCGTTTCAGCCAGAGTCGGCGTTGATGCTGCCTATCTAGCCCCCCCCCCCCCCCCCCCCCCTTCGACCGACAAAGTGTATAGAGCCAGTGAGGCAATAGTGGTTCAACTAGACTTGGCGTTGATGCTGCCTATCTAACCCCTATCTAACTTTAGCAATGCTGGTATCACAGAAATTTCAATGCAATGCCTTTAGCAATGCTGGTATCACAGGCACTTCAATGCAATGCCTGTAGCAATGCTAGTATCACAGGCATTTCAAAGCAATGCCTTTAGCAATGCTGGTATCACTGGCACTTCAATGCAATGCCTTTAGCAATGCTGGTGTCACAGGCATTTCAATGCAATGCCTTTAGCAATGCTGGTATCACAGGCATTTCAATGCAATGCCTTTAGCAATGCTGGTATCACAGGCATTTCAATACAATGCCTTTAGCAATGCTGGTATCACTGGCACTTCAATGCAATGCCTGTAGCAATGCTGGTATCACACGCATTACAATGCAATGACTTTAGCAATGCTGGTATCACAGGCATTTCAATGCAATGCCTTTAGCAATGCCTGTATACAGGCATTTCAATACAATGCCTTTAGCAATGCTGGTATCACAGCCATTTAAATGCCATGCGTTTAGCAATGCTGGTGTCACAGGCATTTCAATGCAATGCCTTAGCAATGCTGGTATCACAGGCATTTTAATGCAATGCCTTTAGCAACAATCCTGGTATCACAGACATTTCAATGTAATGCCTTTAGCAACAATCCTGGTATCACAGGGATTTCAATGCCATGTGTTTAGCAATGCTGGTGTCACAGGCATTTCAATGCAATGCCTTTAGCAATGCTGGTATCATAGGCATTTCAATGCAATGCCTTTAGCAACAATCCTGGTATCACAGGCATTTCAATGCAATACCTTTAGCAACAATCCTGGTATCACGTGCATTTCAATGCAATGCCTTTAGCAATCCTGGTATCACAGGCATTTCAATGCAATGCCTGTAGCAAAGCTGGTGACACAGGCATTTCAATGCAATGCCTTTAGCAACAATACTGGTATCACAGGCATTTCAATGTAATGCCTTTAGCAACATCCTGGTATCACAGGCATTTCAATACAATGCCTGTACCAATGCTGGTATCACAGGCATTTCAATACAATGCCTTTACCAATGCTAGTAACACAGGCATTTCAATACAATGCCTTTAGCAATGCTGGTGTCACAGGCATTTCAATACAATGCCTGTACCAATGCTGGTATCACAGCATTTCAATGCAATGCCTTTAGTAATGCTGGTATCACAGGCATTTCAATGCAATGCCTTTAGTAATGCTGGTATCACAGGCATTTCAAAACAATGCCTTTAGCAATGCTGGTATCACAGGCATTTCAAAACAATGCCTTTAGCAATGCTGGCATCAAAGGCATTTCAATGCAATGCCTTTAGCAATGCTGGTATCACAGGCATTTCAATACAATGCCCTTAGCAATGCTGGTATCAAAGGCATTTCAACGCAATGCCTTTAGCAATGCTGGTGTCACAGGCATTTCAATACAATGCCGTTAGCAATGCTGGTATCACAGGTATTTCAATGCAATGCCTTTAGCAATGCTGTGTCACAGGCATTTCAATGCAATGCCTTTAGCAATGCTGGTATCACAGGCATTTCAATGCAATGCCTGTAGCATTGCTGGTATCACGTGCATTTCAATGCAATGCCTTTAGCAATGCTGGTATCACAGGCATTTCAATGCAATGCCTTTAGCAATGCTGGTATCAGGGGCATTTCAATGCAATGCCTTTAGCAATGCTGGTATCACAGGCATTTCAATGCAATGCCTTTAGCAACAATCCTGGTATCACAGGCATTTCAATGCAATGCCTTTAGCAATGCTGGTATCACAGGTATTTCAATACAATGCCTTTAGCAATGCCGATATCACTGGCATTTCAATGCAATGCCTTTAGCAATGCTGGTATCACAGGCATTTCAATGCAATGCCTTTAGCAATGCTGGTGTCACATGCATTTCAATACAATGCCTGTAGCAATGCTGGTATCACAGGCATTTGAATGCAATGCCTTTAGCAATGCTGGTATCACATGCATTTAAATGCAATGCCTTTAGCAATGCTGGTATCAAAGGCATTCCAATACAATGCCTGTAGCAATGCTGGTATCAGAGGAATTCAATACACATGGCTTCAGCAATCCTGGTATCACAGCACTTCAATGCAATGCCTGTAGCAATCCTGGTATCACAGGCATTTCAATGCAATGCCTTTAGCAATGCTGGTAACACAGGCATATCAATGCAATGCCTTTAGCAATGCTGGTATCACAGCATTTCAATGCAATGCCTTAGCAATGCTGGTAACACAGGCATATCAATGCAATGCCTTTAGCAATGCTGGTATCACAGGCATTTCAATACAATGCCTGTAGTATGTTGGTATCAGAGGAATTTCAATACAATGCCTTTAGCAATGCTGGTATCACAGGCATTTCAATGCAATGCCTTTAGCAACGCTGGTAACACAGGGATTCATGCAATGCCTGTAGCAATGCTGGTATCACAGCATTTCAATACAATGCCTTTAGCAATGCTGGTATCACAGCATTTCAATGCAATGCCTTTAGTAATGCTGGTGTCACAGCATTCAATATAAGCCTGTAGCAATGCTGGTATCACAGGCATTTCATGCAATGCCTTAGCAATGCTGGTATCACAGGCATTTCAATGCAATGCCTGTAGCAATGCTGGTATCACGACATTTGAATGCATTGCCTTTAGTAATGCTGGTATCACAGGCATTTGAATGCAATGCCTTTACAATGCTGGTGTCACAGGCATTAAGAGACGTGGCTGTTTTGTCACTTGCACTGTAAAGGCCGAGATTCAAGGACAGATGGCGTCAAAGGAGGAAAACAATGAAATGAAATAAAATACACGGTGGCTTAAATATCAACAAGGTGTGATACCATTGTAAGTCATCAATGCGTTTACTGTTCATGAAACATCGCAGACATGTATTTAGAAGCCAATCAGTGGTCACCAGAACGACTGTGGCACCATGGACCGCCATCTTGTTCTGTTGGTGAAGCAGTCATCAAACCGATGGCTGGAACCTTGGAGTGGTGTACAGTTGCCTGGATCTGAATTGTAGGTCCGTGTGCGCAGTGGTTCGCCGTACAGCAACACCACCTTACACGCTGACACGCCTTCTTCAGGCCTCTCTGAGCGCGCCAGCTGACGTGGAGGCCTGCCGCCAGTAACGCCTGACCTCAAGTCATCATACTGTCATTAAGGTCACACAGAACGCTAACCGGGGACTGCAGGAAGGCGTGTGTATTGATCACGTGCATGTTAATGGACACCGCCATTAATGTTCGTTTTATTGCGTGCCGTATTAAAAGTTAGCGGTGTGAGAGCACAGTGAATGACATGATATTGAGGAGGTAGGGGAGAGGAGAGGGAGGACGAGGAGGGAGGTGTGAGAGGGAGTGAGCTGACAATTTACGCAGGAATGAAGGTTCGGTGGCGGCACAGCGCGCAAGATTCATGTGGTAGCTTCTTGTCAGCGGTCAGCCCATCCATGTTATTGTTGTTTTCGTTTTTTTGTTTTTTCTTTTTCCAAACGTGGCCCCATGCCAGCAGTGGAGTAAGGCCTGCGGCAGGTGTCTGGTGTTGTCACGTTCTCCCCGCACCATCAGCACCCGTCAGCACAGCTTGCAAGGAAACTATCCACCATTAGCTTCCATCACTCTTCTTTTTCTGTGTAGTCTGCCTCCATTCACAGGAATTTCATGTAAAGCTACGTGATTGTAAAGTGGAAACATAAATTTGTTTAAACCAGGAATTTTATGGTGTTTTTTTTAATTAGATTCAATAGCTTAAAAATTGACCTAATTTGCATTCGATCATATTGGTGTCCATACTGTGATATGAGTTGGACCCCCGTCTCTTTTGCATTGGGGCTCCCCAGGACCCAATTCTTAAGCCACTGTTGTTTATGCAATAAGCACGGCCATTTCCTGATATGATATATCACCACCACAGAATTCAACGTTAAGTGTTTGCTAACAATGTTCAAACTTGTTATACACCATCACTCATCGATCTGGAGTCTGTAGTTTGTTTTCGGTTGTACAATTCAGTATCAATCATGGGGAGTTAAACACTTTTCAATAGCAGAATAGCAGAGGCCAAATCAATATGAGATTGATGCCCTGTCAATCTTTCAGATGTCCCCGGTCTCCCATCTTCACGGGCTCTTGGACAACAAACTGCCATGCCTTTTACTGATACAATTCTGAGCGCTGGTATCATTTCTGTCAATACCCCCCCCCCCCCCCAGTTCTCTCTCTCTCTCTCTCTCTCTCTCTCTCTCTTCTCTCTCTCTCTCTCTCCTCTCTCTCTCTCTCTCTTATCTATCAAAGACCGACTAGAACGGCATCTTGACATGTGGGCTGGTTTCCACAGAGACAAGGCCCACAGCGCCACTGCACAGCGCCACTGATGTCTGGCGCTGAAGCGGGTCAACAGGAACCCCGACCCTTGAAAACTGCATCTGATCAGGACATGTCTGACCACTGACGTCACAAAGATCTTAGGGTGGTGCCACTTGTCATCCCACAATTCATCACTGCAAGTCCCCAACAGTGGGACTCCACGGGAGCGGCACTGGCAGGATGGACAGCAATGAGCTGAACAACACACCGAGCTTCAGACCGATCCGGCGACAGACCAGAACATGGAGTCCCCCTTGCAGTGACCTGTGCCAGTAAGCTGCACCCGTTGCCTGTTCGTCTGCACAGACGTCTGCGGCTGGACACTGCGGCATCCCTGCTTCAAATACAACACCTACCGACACCACGTTTTGTCTTCTACTGGTGAAAAATTGTACAAACGAAACAAATGTTAGAGGTGCAACTTTTAGTATTGTTTCAAAACTAATACAAACAAAACAAACGTCACTGGTACTATAACGACTGCTGATCACATAAAATATATTTCTAGTACAATCTTTACTTCTTCTTCTTTTAAGTTACTAACATAACAATCATTACTGCCGCAAAATATTTACAAACCTAACAGTAAACATAACAATATTATGTACAAAACTATTCTCCTTTCTGCAATTTTCATATCAAAGCTAGAAGTATTACTGGTTCAAATAGTACAACTGTTACAAAACACATACAAACGTCAAATGTATTATCGATAAAACTATTGATACTGCTGCAGACCTAACGCAGACACATCAAGCATTATTGATGCTATTGACACAGCCGCAAGCTCAGTGCAAACATATCAAGAATTATTTACTCTATTACTTCTGCTGCAAAACAAACACAGCAAGTAGTACTGACTCCGTTACTTCCGTCGCCAAACCAGTACAAACATAGTAAGTATAGGGACGTGATTACTACTGCCGCAACACGCGTTTACACACATACAAACGTGACAAGTATTACTGACTGCACTACTGTTACTAAAAACAAAAACTAGTACAAACATAACAAGTACTTTGATACTTTCATTACAGTTGCAAAACATTCAAATAACAAGTCTTACTGGTGCGATTACTATTGCTGCAAAACTCACACCAACACAACGAGTATTACCGCTACTGTTACTACCTCTGCAGAAATACAGATATCAGCAGTAATGGCACTATGACTTCCATTGCAAAACTTATGCAAATATAACAAGTACCGCGATTTAAACAGCTGCAAAATTGATAGATATACAAAGAAAGCACTCCTGATACTATTGCTGCTGCTGTAAAACTAAAACAACCACAGCAAATGTTCTTAATACGATAACAACTGCTGTTTAACTAACGAAGTTTTACTGGTATTACTCCACCAGCTGCAAAATTAATACAAGTTTGACAGACAGTACTGGTACTATTACTACAACAATTATTAATGGTACCATTACTACTGCAAAAAACGAAAAAGAAAAAAAACTAATGCTGACATAATAAATAACATTGCAGGTCCTACTGCGACTGCTGGAAAATTCTGGTACTAGTACAAGTGTTGTCAAACTAATACAAACGTAAAGAGGCATTATTGACGATCTGGGACTGCTGCAAAACTATCACGGCTTAACAAGACACTGCGAGTATTGCAACAGCTGCAAAACTGATACAACGAAAACATGTATTACCAGGACAATTACAATTGCTAGAAAGCTAATTCAAACATGAAACCTATTAATGATGATAGTACAACCGCTGTAAATTTAATACAAACATAGCAAATGTCGATTACTATAGCTGCAGAACAAATGCAAACAAAGCAGGTGTCATTGGTACTATTACAACTGCTGTAAAAACTAACACAAACATATTTTTAACACAAACACAACAACACAAACATAGCAAGAACCTCTGATAATATTACCCCTGCCGCAAAACCAGTACAACTGTAACGAGGAGAATTAGTATGATTACTGGTACTCTTATGACTTGCAAAAGTCATAGAATCATCTTTCGCTAATGCTAATATGATTACAACTGCTGTAAAACTTCTACAAACATGATAATATAAACACAACTACTCTTGTACAAGTGCTGTGAAACTAATATAAACACAACAAGCGTCGTTCACTTTCTACAACTGCTGCAAAACAAACACAGATTTACAGTATCACTGAATCTATTACAGGAGCCGTAAGACTAATTCAAACTTAACACGTTTTACAGGTACAATTATTGGTACTGCTGTCAAATTAATTCAAACATGAAAAGCATTATCAGTACTATTACAATCACTGTAACACTAATATAAACGTAACAGACGTTATCGGTACTATTACAAATGCTGTAAAACAATCATTACAGGTACAATTACAACCAGTGTAAAACTTATACAAACCTGAGACAAATTTCTAGTACAATTACAAATGCTGTAAAACAGATGCAACCCAAATTGTCTCTGTCAATGGTTTTTCTTCAAGCTCTGCTGACTTGAATTATGGTGTTCCCCAAGGCTCTGTCCTTGGTCCCATTCTGTTTGTTCTATATACCCAACCCATCTCTGACATTGTAGCCCATCATGACATTTCACACCACTGCTTCTCTGATGACAATCAAATCTACATTTCTGGTGACATCTCTCTCCTCTCCTCTATCATTGATCGCTCACAGCTCTGCATCTCTGACATAAAGGCATGGATGACTTGCAACAAACTTCAGTTAAACAATGACAAAACTGAACTGATCTTCATTCTCCCAAAACGGCTCATGTCTACAATCTCTGTTCCTTCTTCTGTCCAACTTGGTACCTCTCTCATTCAGACCTCTACCACTGTGCGAAATCTAGGCGTTGTACTTGATCAGACACTCTCTTTTCAAAATCAGATTTCTTCTATCTGCCGTGCTTGCTACTTGGAGCTTCGGCGAATCAGTTCTGTGCGCCACCTTCTGTCTGAAGAAGCCACCAAGACTCTGGTTTCTGCTTTCATTCTCTCAAGACTTGACTACTGTAATTCTCTTCTTGCTGGCTGTCCACAGAATCTTCTTGCAAAATTGCAGAAAGTCCAAAATAATGCTGCTCGCCTTGTCTCGAAATCTCCGAAAACCTCTCATGTTTCTCCCTTGCTTAAATCTTTGCACTGGCTTCCTGTTGAAAAACGCATCAAGTACAAACTTTCTTTGCTCTGTTACAAGGCATTGGATGGCCTCGCTCCATCTTACCTCTCTAAACTTCTGTCGACCTATACTCCTTCCAGACAGCTTCGCTCTTCCTCTGACACTCGCATTCTAAAGATCCCTCGTTTTCGGGCCAGAACACTTGGTGAACATTCTTTTTCTTTTCAGGCTCCTTCCTGCTGGAACAATCTCCCTTCTGCACTCCGAAACTCAAACAGTCTTTCTTCTTTCAAGTCCTCCCTCAAAACAACTCTCTTCAAAACATAATTTTTCTGCTCCTTCGCTGGTGTGTGGGTGTGTGCGTGTGTGTGTGTGTGTGTGTGTGTGTGTGTGTGTGTGTGTGAGTGTGAGTGTGTGTGTGTGTGTGTGTGTGTGTTTGTGTGTGTGTGTGTGTGTGTGTGTGTGTGTGTGTGTGTGTGTGTGTGTGTGTGTGTTAGGGCTTATTGCTGTAAGCGCTTAGGGCTTTTGTTTAAGATTAAGCGCACTAAATGTTCCTTATCATTATAACAATTATTACTGGTACCATTACAACTGCTGTAAAACTAATACAAACATAGTCAATTTTACTGGTACCATTACAACTGCTGTAAAACTAATACAAACAGGCAATTTTACTGGTACCATTACAACTGCTGTAAAACTAATACAATCACAGGCAATTTTACTGGTCACAATTACAACTGCTGTCCACAAACGAATGCCAACCTGACAGCTACCACTGGTACTGCACTACGCACAGTTATTCAGGACCACCTTGATGTGAGGGTTTGTTCATAACATATTAACTTCACTCAAACAGACCACATGTAGAGGGTTCCGTGGTCCAATGGTCGGGGCGCTGCCTGCACAGCTGACGGTCGTCAGTTCGAATCACATGGAAGGATTAAATTTGGGGGGAATGAAAACCCCTTGTCTGTCCACCCAGCAGTTTGGGGGGTGGGGTGGGGGGGGGCTTGAAAACCCCTTGTCTGTCCACCCAGCAGATTTGTTGTTTTTTTTTTTTTTTTGGGGGGGGGCTTGAAAACCCCTTGTCTGTCCACCCAGCAGTTGTTTGTTGTTGTTTTTTTTTTTGGGGGGGGGCTTGTAAACCCCTTGTCTGTCCACCCAGCAGTTCGGGGGGGGGGGGGGGGGGCTTGAAAACCCCTTGTCTGTCCACCCAGCAGTTTTGGGGGGTTGAAAACCCCTTGTCTGTCCACCCAGTAATTTGGAGTGGAGGGTGGGTGGGGGGGGGGGGGGCTTGAAAACCCCTTGTCTGTCCAACCAGCAGTTTGGGGGGGGGGGGGGGCTTGAAAACCCCTTGTCTGTCCACCCAGCAATTTGGAGTGGGGGGGGGGGCTTGAAAACCCCTTGTCTGTCCACCCAGCAATTTGGGGGGGGGGGGGCTTGAAAACCCCTTGTCTGTCCACCCAGCAATTTGGGGGGGGGGGGGTGGCTTGAAAACCCCTTGTCTGTCCACCCAGCAATTTGGGGGGGGGGGCTTGAAAACCCCTTGTCTGTCCACCCAGCAATTTGGGGGGGCGGGGGGGCTTGAAAACCCCTTGTCTCTCCATGCAGCAATTTGGGGGGGGGGGGGGGGGGGCTTGAAAACCACTTGTCTGTCCACCCAGCAATTTGGGGGGGGGCTTGAAAACCCCTTGTCTGTCCACCCAGCAATTTGGGGGGCTTGAAAACCCCTTGTCTGTCCACCCAGCAATTTGGGGGGCTTGAAAACCCCTTCTCTGTCCACCCAGCAATTTGGGGGGCTTGAAAACCCCTTGTCTCTCCACTCAGCAGTCAATGGCTTCCTGGGTCAGCGACGGAAGGACAGAGATGGGCTCCGCCTTCCATCCTGCCCTGCCTTAGACACAGTGAACCTCTACAGTTCACTGCTCCTGAAGGTGATACACTAGGGAACTTGAATCTTTTCACTTTGACCGTACGTGTGACCACAGCAAAGAATGGGCAATGTTTCTGTCCTCTTGATTTGATTACATCTGACCACGAACGTTTATTGTCATCCGCAAAAGAAAAGCCGTAGTTTCTTCAATAGCGACTTCAGTGATGTGTATCCAGTTACAGACAAGGGAAGCGGGCGTCTCATGTTGCCCCTGGAAAGTGAAACCTTCCTGCCAGTGTACCGATAGGAGACGTAGAAAGAGCCGTGTGATATGAAGCAAACCAACCATGCCAGCACACAAAGAGCACTTTGGCAAGCAGACAGAGGAAGGGTGTGACCTGGATCCAGGAACAGACGGGAGTCAGTCATCCGAAGACTACAGGCACGTACAATCAGCATCGGGCAGTAAGGAGGAGGGGGGAGGGGGGCGAGACCCTGTTGACACGCTTGACAGCACCAAGACAGACGCAGTTCTTAGTCATGAATGCAACACGCTGCCCGTTTTCTGCCTCAATGATCTGCCAGTTGATCTGCCTGAGGCAAACTTGTATGCTAGCCACCAGACCAACTAATGCGGCAGGACGCAGCCGTTCATCCAGTTCTCAGTTCTTACTCAGGCCCACGGGACAGCTTGATGCAGAACACACCAACACCGGACCACAATGGTCGACAGTCCCGTTCACCGAAGAATCGATTCACCTTGTCATTGAGCCATGGTGGGAGGAGAGTGTGGGGACAAGCATGCCAACAATATGTTTACGGAGCTGCACTGAAGCGTGACCCATTGGGCGGAGAGTCCGTTATGGTTTGCACAGGTATCAGTCTTCATCGCGTACATGAAACCAACACAGGCCTGCAGTAGGGACATGAAATCTTGCGACCTGTGCTGTTCCACCTGTTCAAGCAAGCAGTCTGCAGGACGATACTGCC
>CM031623.1:28527224-28545622 GCA_018398815.1 Conus ventricosus
AATTTTCTCTTTCCCAACCTTCATAGGCCAGTCTTTCTAGACAACATAAACTATCGTGTTCTCTCTCTCTCTCTCTCTCCTCTCTCTCTTCTCTCTCTCTCTCTCTCTCTCTCTCTCTCTCTCTCTCTCTCACCACACACACACACACACACACACACACACACACACACACACACACACACACACACACACAGGGAATGGAACGCTTCCATTTAAGGGACAAAAAGAGGCAGTGTAGGAAAAAACGGGAGAAAATAAAAAGACAGAGAGGACGCGGAAGAGAAAGTAGTGAGAAAGTGGGACATGCTATAGAAAAGAGGCAAAGATTTCGAGGAAGGGAGACAAAGAGGAGATAAAAGAGAATGAAACAATGCGGAGAGAGGTAGGAGAAGAGAAGGGGGGTGGCGTGGGGGGGGGGGGAGATTGGAGGGGATAAGGTGGGGTATGGAAGTGGGGGTAGGGTTGTGAGGAAAGGGTGATAGGAAAGGATGAATATACAGACACAAAAGGAGAAACAGACAGACGGACACAAAAGCAGAAACAGACAGACGGACACAAAAGGAGAAACAGACGGACGGACACAAAAGGAGAAACAGACAGACAGACACTACACAACAAAAGGTCCAGCTCTCACCTGCTATGCAAACGAGACCTGTATTCACCGCCCCTGTCATGGCGACCATGGTGACGGACTCTGGCTGAAACTGGTTGAGGAGCCCCGTGTGCAGGATGCCCACAGAGTAGACCAGAGCCCCTGCCAGAAAGTGGCTGCCCAGGGAGGCCAGCAGCAACCACCCAGGCCCAGCCCCTGTCCACCGGGTGCTTCCCTCGTTTGGTCACCTTGACCCTGGACAAAGAAAACAGAAACATCAGGATGGGTGTACCAGCCTATTGTGTTGTTTCCATGGCTCTGATCGCCTTAAACTAATACTGACTAATAGCAATGGAAAGTGTTCAAATTCTCTGCAGAGAAGTCGGGAATATGATATGTAGGATTTTCAGGTAAAGAAATAAATTGCAATCCTTGATTTTACAGCTTTTTTTTTTTTTTTTTTTTTTGGGGGGGGGGTATACAAGGCCATTATTTCTTTTAATTCTGCCTTATTCTTACCTTTCTCTTCCCTCATCTCCGCCTCCCTCTCCCTCCAAACCTTACTCCTACTCCTCCCCACCCTCACCCTTTAGAAAGCACTTTAATGACTCGGAGAGGTCGGGAAAGGGGCCTTCACCAACAAACAGCTGACAACAGTATAGTTTACACACGCCCTTTGTTCAAAAGAAAAACAACTTAGTGGACACAGTATTTGTGCCCTAGTAAGTCAATGTTTAAGTCCATTACTTTTTTCTGTCCGCCATTCCTTTCCCGACTTCAAATCGAATGTGACCCCCCCCCCCCCCCCCCCCCCCCCCCACACACACACACACACGCACACAACTTATACGGTTGGCCTGTAGTTAACTGCCAATGGATGTGTGTGGTGTGTGTGTGTGTGTGTGTGTGTGTGTGTGTGTGTGTGTGTGTGTGTGTGTGTGTGTGTGTGTGTGTGTGTGTGGAATTGAATCATTCGGTTAACCACCCATATGAATTATTCGATTAACTACCTGTATGAATTATTCGATTAACTATCTATATGAATTATTCGGCTAACTATCTATGAGAATTATTCGGTTAATTACCTGTATGAATTATTCGGTTTGATAATGCACGTCATCCTTCGTGTCATGTGCCAAAGCTGACTCACATCAATGAATGCAATCAGAGCAAGGGCCCTGCCTCACATCAATGAATGCAATCAGAGCAAGGGCCCTGCCTCACATCAATGAATGCAATCAGAGCAAGGGCCCTGCCTCACATCAATGAATGCAATCAGAGCAAGGGCCCTGCCTCACATCAATGAATGCAATCAGAGCAAGGGCCCTGCCTCACATCAATGAATGCAATCAGAGCAAGGGCCCTGCCTCACATCAATGAATGCAATCAGAGCAAGGGCCCTGCCTCACATCAATGAATGCAATCAGAGCAAGGGCCCTGCCTCACATCAATGAATGCAATCAGAGCAAGGGCCCTGCCTCACATCAATGAATGCAATCAGAGCAAGGGCCCTGCCTCACATCAATGAATGCAATCAGAGCAAGGGCCCTGAATACGATGGAACGCCTCTGGGAACTCAAGTTGGAGTTTCTGACACGCCGCTACGCTAATGCCTCACCGCACCCCTCTACAACACTACTGGACAGGACTGTACGGCCGTTTTCACGACAATTAAAAAAGTATCTTTCTTTTGTTGCAGTAGTTTGTTGTTGGGGTAGGGTCAGGGTCTGCCAACGACAGTCGTACACAGGCTGTGCCAGTCTGGAACTTGTCCCACGCGCAGACTGTGGCAGCACAGCTGGTCCCACACACTGGATGCAGTTGTACTGTTCAAAGCTTTCACACTGGATTCCAAACAAAACAAGGAATGACGCAGTTGCCTTCTTCATGGGAAACTCATTCAGGGAATCTTTGCTGCAGCCGTGAGACTCAACAGAAAGAATTTTGCCATCCTGGCACGCAGGGAGTATTCATGTGTGAGGGGTAATAAGGGACTATTCATGTGTGATGGGTAATAAGGGAGTATTCATGTATGAGGGACAATAAGGGAGAATTCAGGTACGAGGGGCAATTCAGCAAACTTTCAAAAATCTGAACATCCATCTTCTTTTTTATGAAAAGGTTCATGTAAAATGCTTGGTTTATATAAAATACTTCGTTTATATAAAATGTTTGGTATATATAAAATGCTTGGTTTATATAAAATGCTTGGTTTATATAAAATGCTTGCACAAAAATGGAGCTCAGTCGCTCATTCACCATTAAAAATGTCCGTTCCAGCCAGAGTTCTGGACTGTCAGCGTGACATGGAGACTTCCCTGCACGTTGGAGTGGCAAGGTTTTCCACCCGGACCCTGGCGGTCTGATCGTGTCCTGGCGATTGTCTCAACCCACTGTGCTGACAGGGCACTGCGCTCTCCTGGCCTGGGGGTGGGGGGGGGGGGGGCAGACTGGCAGACTGACCACTGAGCATCTTTACACCCTCACCGAACGCTCTAGCCTGCTGGGTGTACGGGTATTCACTGAACACTAACGTTACTTTTCACACAAAATGTTTTTTGGCCACTTATTTACAAACGAGTCATGGCGGGAAAAGGAAAAAAATACTAATGCCTTTTTTTAAAATTCAGTTTGGCGAACAATTTTTGAGTTATATAGAAGCGATTTCCAAAACAAAATAGATAGCAAGTTGTACGCAATTTGGAAGTCACGGTGTTGAGTCCCATCATAGACTAACTCTGCTGCCTCTCCTGCCTGGGTGATCGGGGACTACCATAAGGTACGGGATGTTGCCACTAGGGGGCGCCCGACTGACTGCCCGACGGTTCTATTCCAACAAGCGGGGCGTGTTTCTGAACTCCACGCATTTCGGTTGTACAATCGCGGGGCTCTAAAACTTGGTCCAGATTACGGATTAGATTCAATAGACTGGGACCACAACAAAGACCTTTTTTCGGCCGACGACAAAGTCCAATGTAATGGTGGGATGGGAGGAGGGTGGAGGGGGGGGGGAGCAGACTTTGTGAGGAGGAAAGTGACTGAGAACATTAATTTGTTAAATGGGAGAGAGAGAGAGAGAGAGAGAGAGAGGAGAGAGAGAGAACACTTGAACTCTGAATGTTTATAATGAATAGGCCATTGGCCCATGTCTTAAAGGGCTGTCACAAAAATATATATACCAATAGAACTATTGGACATATGGCATGAATAACACAATGTGTTGAACTCAAATTCCAAAACATTTCACCCTTCGTTCAAAATACTGTGGCGCATCTTCACAGCCTTGTCTAGAAAAAGTGCAAGGCGTACATTCAAGAGAGAGAGACAGACAGACAGAGAGAGAGAGAGAGAGAGAGAGAGGTGTGTGTGTGTGTGTGTGTTGCAACAAGATTACCACCCAAAACAGACACACCTTTTCACAATAGCTGCCTCAGGCAGATCGTCAACATTCACTGGCCAGATACGATCAGTAACACTGAGCAGTGAGAGAGGACTCGAAACACGGAGCCACTGACATAACGGCGCTAGACAGGGCCTTCAGTGTGCCAACCAGGGTACCGCTGTACAAAACAGTCTGTCACCTGGAAGCCCCTGGCCACAGAGAGGCTGCCCGGACTGTGGCGCCGGGCCTGGAGACAGAAGTCATCAGGGAAAGGAAGGGCCGCGACAGGACGTGTGCGCAACGGGTGATGGCAGTCCCGGTGTAACACCCCAGATTGCCCCCCATCCCAGAATGCCCCCCGGGGGACGTTTCAGTATCCCAGAATGCCCCCCGGGGACGTTTCAGTATCCTAGAATGCCCCCCGGGGGACGTTTCAGTATACCAGAATGTCCCCCGGGGGACATGTTGGGTATGCTAGAATGTCCCCCGGGGAAATGTTGGGTATGCTGACACGCCCCTGGGGGGCAATCTAAAATGTCCCCCCCCCCCCCCTATCTATTATGCCCCCCATGAGGACAAATATATTTTCATCCCAGAATGCCCCCCATCCCATTCTCTCTCTCTCTCTCTCTCTCCTCTCTCTCTCTCTCTCTCCTCTCTCTCTCTCTCTCTCTCTCTCTCTTCATATATGCGACTCCACCCAAAAAAACACACCTAAATACTTATTAATTACTACCAGGCAAAACCGTCAAAATCTTTCTTGTAGCAATCATTACCTTTGTATTAATGGAGAAAATCTCGAGGAAGTTGATCACCATAAGATCCTAGGTGTTATTATTGATAACAATCTGTTATGGTCGAATCATATTGCGTTATTATGTAAAAAATGTGTCCAGAAAGATTTGCCAGCTTTCCAGAATGAAACACTTTTTAGATCAACATAGCCGTAAGTTGTTCTTTCATGCCTATGTTGAATCTTACATAAACTATGCCTCAACAATATGGGATTCCGCTAGTGATAATATTTTAAAACCTTTATTCGGTTTACATAGACGTGCCATTAAACTGATCCTCCTGAAGTCATCCTCCCCTACTTTCTCAGAATATAAACATTTAGGAATTCTGCCTCTAAAATGGAAACTAGTTTACAACAAAGCTATCTTTATGTTTAAATATGATGTCCGACCGTGCCCCTATGGCTTTGAAAAATAGATTCGAAATGAGGAAGATTCGTCATGTTTACAAGATAAAAGTACCTCTTCCGATAACAGATCTGTTTAAATCAAGCTTGTTGTACTCTGGTGGCTGCTTATGGAATTCTGTTATAACTTCATTCGATGTAAATACAAGCCTCCGAGTCTTTAAACACAAATATCAAACACCCTTATGACGCAATACATGAACAGCATCTCCTGATCCTTATTGTCAGTGAATATTTTTATATCCGGCCTCTCTCTCTCTCTCTCTATCTCTCTCTCTGTTTGAGTAGGGTTGGTTGTGAACGGACGGGTAGATGGGGTGAGGTGGGGTGTTTGTTACGAGGGGTGAGGATGGAATTGTTTGCAGAGAACACGGGATAGAGAGGAAAGGGGAATTGCGTGCGTATCTGGAAGGCGCAAAACTGTGTGTTGTACGCCCCCTTCCGGAACAGATTCTTGGTTTTAATATTGATTTACTATCATGTTGATTTATATTTGTGATTATCATGTGTTCTGTATTTCTATCGTTTTCAGATCATGCTATTCGATAGATGTAATGTTTCACAATGCATATGTATGTATGTGCGCATGGTGTTATATTTGAATTGTAATGTTATCATTTTTAATCATTATCATTCATTACTATTGTTATTGCTATTATTATTGCTTGGAAACGATTGTGCGACAGGTGGATGTTTGGTTATTGGTTGGGGTGTGGAGGATGGCTTTTGTGTTTGAAATGTTTCCTTTTCATTTTTGAGGGCAAGATGCAAACAAGCCTGCCATGTGCTTATTCTTTTCCCTCATTAAACAAGTTTCGTTCGTTCGTTCGTTCGTTCTCTCTTCTCTCTCTCTCTCTCTCTCTCTCTCCTCTCTCTCTCTCTCTCTCTCTTCGCAATATAGACATAACTTATGGCGTGCGCGCGTGCATGCGTGCAAGCGTGTGCCCTTCCTAGTTGTGTGTGTGTGTGTGTGTGTGTGTGTGTGTGTGTGTGTGTGTGTGTGTGTGTGTGTGTGTGTGTGTGTGTGTGTGTTTGTGAGCGTGCGTGTGTCCAAGCGTGAGAGTGAGATTGTGTGCATGCGTTTGTATGTGTGAGTGAGACAAACAGACGGAGAGCGAGACAGACGGGCAGACAAAGGGAGACAGATAGACAGACATCGAGACAGACAGATACAGACATATAGACAGAGATATAGACAGAGAGACAGACAGGAAGACATACAGGGAGACAGAGATAATGTGAGACAGACAGCGAGACAGACAGACAGCAGGGCAGACAGACATAGAATGAGACAGACAGAAAAGGAGACAGAAAACAGAGTGAGACAGACAGACTGACAGACAGAGAGAGCGAGACAGAGAGAGCGAGACAGACAGACAGACAGAGAGAGTGAGACAGACAGACAGACAGAGAGACAGAGCGAGACAGACAGACAGAACAAGACAGACAGACAGAGAGCAAGACAGAGAAAGCGAGACAGACAGTCAGACAGAGAGAGCGAGACAGACAGACAGACAGACAAATACAGGCAGAGGGAGAGAGAAGACAGTCAGAGAGAGCAAGACAGACAGAGTGAGACAGACAGACAGACAGACAGACAGACAGACAGAGAAAGCGAGGCCGACAGCCAGACAGAGAGAGAGAGAGAGGGGGGTGTTTTCGGGAGGTGACTCTTCATGGCAAGTGTCAACTTGCTTTAAATGGAGACATTGTTTCATTAAAAAATTAGCACTGGATGAATGCTAATCAACGGAACATAGTAAGCGTGACGCGTGTCAACAAGTGTCAGAACACAGAAATACGTCCACCTGGTTAGTCCAGGCGATATTTAGGGGTACCTTGTTTTGTGTTTTTGTTGATCTAACATGATTTTGGGGTGCTGAATCCAAATCCTTTGGAGGCCACTTCGTAAATGTTGGGCATTTTGAGTTATTGCGTAAAATCCTAGATGGCCGCCACCAGATTTGTAAACTGCAAATATAGAGGACAAATGATGCCTGATTGTGATTATTATATAATGAATGTTTGGTCTCATCAAGAAAATTATTCAGTTAACCAGAATGATTCATAGTATCTAAATTTTTATCCAATTTCAGTATGTTTTATCCGATTTTCGATTTTCCAAATTGGCTGCCATTGGAAGGAAATAGTGCATTTCTTTATTATAATTGGCATGCAAAATCAAATCAGTGAAGCCGACAATCTAAATGGAAAAGAACTGCTAAAATGGAATAGCAAGCCTTCTGTCCTTCCAAAATTGTGGCATCAAATAATTATTAATGGTTGCATGTGTAGAATAATCAATACATAGGCCTACATGAACAAAGTTGATCCGTGTCCACCAGGATCTGGCCTCAAAACGTATAGTGATTAACAGTCTGTAAGTGAACTATTTCTTACAAGTACTGTCTTATCAGAGAGGCAGTGAGAGAGAGAGGAGAGTGTGAATGCACAGCGAAATTTTGGAATTACAATATCAATGATCAGTCATATTTTCGCTTACACGCATTATTACAGACGCGCACGCACCCACTTACAGAGAATATACTCAGACACATACACGCACGCATACACTCGAGCACACACACACACACACACACACACACACACACACACACACACACACACACACACTCTCTCTCTCTCTCTCTCTCTCTCTCTCTCCTCTCTCTCTCTCTCTCTCTCTTAATAGAGAGAGAGAGAGTGGGAGGGAGAGAGACAGACAGAAAGAGACCGAGAGAGAGAGAGGAGAGAGAGAGAGAGGGAGAGAGGGAGTGATAGATGGGAGAGAAAGAGAGAGAGACAGAGACAGACAGAGAGACTTACACTAAGTTGGGGGGGGGGGGGGGGGGCATTCTGGGATGACAGTGATTGTCAACCATGGGGGACATAACAGGTATGGGGGGGGGGACATTCTGGAATGCCTCCCCAGGGGGACGCATCAGTATACCCAAGACGTCCCCAGGGGGCATGATGGGATGGGGGGCAATCTGGGGTGTTACACCGGCCCTGGAGGGGTGACGGGCGAGCAGAGTATGCACGTGTGAGGGGCAATAAGGGAGTATTCATGTGCAAGGGGCAATAAAGGAGTATTCATGTGTAAGGGGTAATAAAGGAGTATTCATGTGTAAGGGGTAATAAAGGAGTATTCATGTGTAAGGGGTAATAAAGGAGTATTCATGTGTAAGGGGTAATAAAGGAGTATTCCATGTGTAAGGGTAATAAAGGAGTATTCATGTGTAAGGGGTAATAAGTGAGTATGCACGTGTGAGGGGCAATAAGGGAGTATTCATATGTGAGGGGCAATAAGGGAGTATTCATGTGTGAGGGTAATAACAGAGTATTCATGTGTGGGGACAATAAAGGAGTATCCATGTATAAGGGGGACAATAAGGGAGTATTCATGTTTGAGGGGCAATAAGGGAGTATTCATGAGTGAGAGCAATAAGGGATTGTCCTGTCCATATGAAGGAAGTCATGTTTAACCTGGGACATGTTCCCACTACATTGCGTTCGTTGTTAGTTCGATCACAATAACGGAGGAGTGTACAGATACAGTCTATTATGAACAGTACATTGCGTTCGTTGTTAGTTCGATCACAATAACGGAGGAGTGTACAGATACAGTCTATTATGAACAGTACATTGCGTTCGTTGTTAGTTCGATCACAATAACGGAGGAGTGTACAGATACAGTCTATTATGAACAGTACACTGCGTTCGTTGTTAGTTCGATCACAATAACGGAGAGTGTACAGATACAGTCTATTATGAACAGTACACTGCGTTCGTTGTTAGTTCGATCACAATAACGGAGGAGTGTACATATACAGTCTATTATGAACAGTACACTGCGTTCGTTGTTAGTTCGATCACAGTAACGGAGGAGTGTACAGATACAGTCTATTATGAACAGTACACTGCGTTCGTTGTTAGTTCGATCACAGTAACGGAGGAGTGTACAGATACAGTCTATTATGAACAGTACACTGCGTTCGTTGTTAGTTCGATCACAATAACGGAGGAGTGTACAGATACAGTCTATTATGAACACTACATTGCGTTCGTTGTTAGTTCGATCACAGTAACGGAGGAGTGTACAGATACAGTCTATTATGAACACTACATTGCGTTCGTTGTTAGTTCGATCACAGTAACGGAGGAGTGTACAGATACAGTCTATTATGAACACTACATTGCGTTCGTTGTTAGTTCGATCACAGTAACGGAGGAGTGTACAGATACAGTCTATTATGAACACTACATTGCGTTCGTTGTTAGTTCGATCACAGTAACGGAGGAGTGTACAGATACAGTCTATTATGAACACTACATTGCGTTCGTTGTTAGTTTCGATCACAGTAACGGAGGAGTGTACAGATACAGTCTATTATGAACAGTACACTGCGTTCGTTGTTAGTTCGATCACAGTAACGGAGAGTGTACAGATACAGTCTATTATGAACAGTACACTGCGTTCGTTGTTAGTTCGATCACAGTAACGAGGAGTGTACAGATACAGTCTATTATGAACAGTACACTGCGTTCGTTGTTAGTTCGATCACAGTAACGGAGGAGGTACAGATACAGTCTATTATGAACAGTACACTGCGTTCGTTGTTAGTTCGATCACAGTAACGGAGGAGTGTACAGATACAGTCTATTATGAACAGTACACTGCGTTCGTTGTTAGTTCGATCACAGTAACGGAGGAGTGTACAGATACAGTCTATTATGAACAGTACACTGCGTTCGTTGTTAGTTCGATCACAGTAACGGAGGATGTACAGATACAGTCTATTATGAACATACACTGCGTTCGTTGTTAGTTCGATCACAGTAACGGAGGAGTGTACAGATACAGTCTATTATGAACAGTACACTGCGTTCGTTGTTAGTTCGATCACAATAACGGAGGAGTGTACAGATACAGTCTATTATGAACAGTACACTGCGTTCGTTGTTAGTTCGATCACAATAACGGAGGAGTGTACAGATACAGTCTATTATGAACAGTACACTGCGTTCGTTGTTAGTTCGATCACAATAACGGAGGAGTGTACAGATACAGTCTATTATGAACAGTACACTGCGTTCGTTGTTAGTTCGATCACAATAACGGAGGAGTGTACAGATACAGTCTATTATGAACAGTACACTGCGTTCGTTGTTAGTTCGATCACAATAACGGAGGAGTGTACAGATACAGTCTATTATGAACAGTACACTGCGTTCGTTGTTAGTTCGATCACAATAACGGAGGAGTGTACAGATACAGTCTATTATGAACAGTACACTGCGTTCGTTGTTAGTTCGATCACAAATAACGGAGAGTGTACAGATACAGTCTATTATGAACAGTACACTGCGTTCGTTGTTAGATCGATCACAGTAACGGAGGAGTGTACAGATACAGTCTATTATGAACAGTACACTGCGTTCGTTGTTAGTTCGATCACAGTAACGGAGGAGTTACAGATACAGTCTATTATGAACAGTACATTGCGTTCGTTGTTAGTTCGATCACAGTAACGGAGGAGTGTACAGATACAGTCTATTATGAACACTACATTGCGTTCGTTGTTAGTTCGATCACAGTAACGGAGGAGTGTACAGATACAGTCATTATGAACAGTACACTGCGTTCGTGTTAGTTCGATCACAGTAACGGAGGAGTGTACAGATACAGTCTATTATGAACAGTACACTGCGTTCGTTGTTAGTTCGATCACAGTAACGGAGGAGTGTACAGATACAGTCTATTATGAACAGTACACACTGCGTTCGTTGTTAGTTCGATCACAGTAACGGAGGAGTGTACAGAACAGTCTATTATGAACAGTACACTGCGTTCGTTGTTAGTTCGATCACAGTAACAGAGGAGTGTACAGATACAGTCTATTATGAACAGTACACTGCGTTCGTTGTTAGTTCGATCACAATAACGGAGGAGTGTACAGATACAGTCTATTATGAACAGTACACTGCGTTCGTTGTTAGTTCGATCACAGTAACGGAGGAGTGTACAGATACAGTCTATTATGAACAGTACACTGCGTTCGTTGTTAGATCGATCACAGTAACGGAGGAGTGTACAGATACAGTCTATTATGAACAGTACACTGCGTTCGTTGTTAGATCGATCACAGTAACGGAGGAGTGTACAGATACAGTCTATTATGAACAGTACACTGCGTTCGTTGTTAGATCGATCACAGTAACGGAGGAGTGTACAGATACAGTCTATTATGAAACAGTACACTGCGTTCGTTGTTAGTTCGATCACAATAACGGAGGAGTGTACAGATACAGTCTATATATGAACAGTACACTGCGTTCGTTGTTAGTTCGATCACAATAACGGAGGAGTGTACAGAGACAGTCTATTATGAACAGTACACTGCGTTCGTTGTTAGTTCGATCACAATAACGGAGGAGTGTACAGAGACAGTCTATTATGAACAGTACACTGCGTTCGTTGTTAGTTCGATCACAATAACGGAGGAGTGTACAGAGACAGTCTATTATGAACAGTACACTGCGTTCGTTGTTAGTTCGATCACAATAACGGAGGAGTGTACAGAGACAGTCTATTATGAACAGTACACTGCGTTCGTTGTTAGTTCGATCACAATAACGGAGGAGTGTACAGAGACAGTCTATTATGAACAGTACACTGCGTTCGTTGTTAGTTCGATCACAATAACGGAGGAGTGTACAGATACAGTCTATTATGAACAGTACACTGCGTTCGTTGTTAGTTCGATCACAATAACGGAGGAGTGTACAGATACAGTCTATTATGAACAGTACACTGCGTTCGTTGTTAGTTCGATCACAATAACGGAGGAGTGTACAGATACAGTCTATTATGAACAGTACACTGCGTTCGTTGTTAGTTCGATCACAATAACGGAGGAGTGTACAGATACAGTCTATATGAACAGTACACTGCGTTCGTTGTTAGTTCGATCACAATAACGGAGGAGTGTACAGATACAGTCTATTATGAACAGTACACTGCGTTCGTTGTTAGTTCGATCACAATAACGGAGGAGTGTACAGATACAGTCTATTATGAACAGTACACTGCGTTCGTTGTTAGTTCGATCACAGTAACGGAGGAGTGTACAGATACAGTCTATTATGAACAGTACACTGCGTTCGTTGTTAGTTCGATCACAATAACGGAGGAGTGTACACATACAGTCTATTATGAACAGTACACTGCGTTCGTTGTTAGTTCGATCACAATAACGGAGGAGTGTACACATACAGTCTATTATGAACACTTCTTAGCCACACTCAGCTCTGGGGTTTTTTGTTTGTTTGTTGTTGTTTGTTTTAACCATCACAGGGGATTATGTTTTCAACTTCGTACTTTGGTTGGTTAGTTTGTCTGCCTGCCGGCAAGATCTGAACACCTGACTGTTAGGATTTTAATGAAACATGGTCAAAAGATGGACCGTGGACCAAAACGAATCCATTCCATAGAGGTACGGATCCCAGGTGGGCATCTGCTTCCCGAATCAAAAGACGGATCTCGGTTCCGTTAAAGATGATGACACAAACCTACTGGCGGATCGGAAGAAAATCTGGGGTGAACATGGAACGTGGCCCGAGACCAAATCCATGGAATGTGGATGCTGATCCGGATCAAGGATCCGTTCCACCTTGATGAAATCTGCGCTTTAGCTGGTGCCCTACCTGGCTTTGTGGTCGTTTGCTACGTTCTTGTAGCGTTTTCATCCTCGTCTTTACCTATCTTTTCCTTTGTAACTGCTTTGAAAATCCGTTGGGTTGTGATTTCCCACGGCAATGATGTAGGTACCATGGAATGATATTATGCAGAGTGTCATCTGTTCCATATCAAGGGGAAGGGGGGTGATTGGAGGCAGTAGGCGGGGGGGGGGGGGGGGACGCTAACAAAACGAAGCCTGGATCACAAACAGACCAGGCATGCATGGTGTTGTTGTTGGCAGCCGGGTGGTGGTCTGCTGCAGTCTGCGTTATTGCCCCCTTCCTCACCTTCCTGACTGTCTTCCCTGACTTCTCACACAACACATCTATCCTTTATGATTTCGGTAAAGACGGAAGAAAAGTGGCTTACTGATACACAGAGAGAGATAGAGAGAGAAGAGAGAGAGAGAGAAGAGAGAGAGAGAGAGAGAGAGAGAGACAGACAGACAGACAGACAGACAGAGATAGAGAGAGACAGAGTGAAAGGGTGGAGGGAAGGAGGAGGATGTGGGGAAAGGACGATGGAGGTGGAAAAACCCAAGTTTGGGAGCTGGAGGTAGATGGGGAGTGAGTGAAGAAATTTGAAAAGGGAAAACGACAGAAAAGGAAAGAAAGAAGAAGGGGAGAGAAAAAAACTAAATTACAGAGATACGGCGTGCTACAATACAGGCCTGGGCTGGGGCAAACCGCTGTTTTTGGTCTTTGAGTAAGAGTATCGGTACTCATGTGGGCGGCTGACTGGGAAAGCGTACACGACAAGCTGAGCAATGGTCAGTGCTTACTGTGGTGCATTTTGGCACAGCTTCAAAGCAGTTGTTTTCGAAAATTGTGTAATGGGGGTCACTCATCTGAAGGCTGGGCATTTTGTCTCAGATCAGTGTATGATTTTAATCTTTTTAATTCACAGATCTTGACAAATCTTAACAAGTGTTTGAAATCACTTTTCCCAACAAAAACGAACAAAAAACAGAAGACAAACAACGCTTTTTTCGACCTCTCAGGTCCTCTTCGGCAAGATAAGCAAAAACTCAGGACGACGAAATGAAGATGAAGAACGAGCAATCACTCGGCTTACAGCTCTTGTTTAAAGTAGATTTACAAAATATAAAAGGAATTTAACCAGTGTTTGGTGTGCGTTCTCCCTCCCCCTCCCCATGAAAATCAAGCATTATTCAAATATTTCAGGATACAAATATCATGGTGGAATTGTGACATGAAGAAGCGACAGCTGACAGTGGTGTACACTGTGTGAACAGAAACAGTTTGAGCTGACTGAAAAATGCAGGCCTTCAACCTGGAAACCAGGGCGCTCTCCGACACATCGGCCCTTTTCCCCAGCTGCACTGTCTGTAGGTATGTTCCCAGCGCACTGTCGTAGGTGTGTTTCAGCTGCACTGTCTGTAGGTGTGTTCCAGCTGCACTGTCTGTAGGTATGTTCCAGCTGCACTGTCTGTAGGATGTTCCAGCTGCACTGTCTGTAGGTATGTTCCAGCTGCACTGTCTGTAGGTATGTTCCAGCTGCACTGTCTGTAGGTGGTTTCAGCTGCACTGTCTGTAGGTGGTTTTCCCGCTGCACTGTCTGTAGGTATGTTCCAGCTGCACTGTCTGTAGGTGTGTTCCAGCTGCACTGTCTGTAGGTATGTTCCAGCTGCACTGTCTGTAGGTGTGTTTCCAGCTGCACTGTCTGTAGGTATGTTCCAGCTGCACTGTCGTAGGTGTGTTCCAGCTGCACTGTCTGTAGGTATGTTCCAGCTGCACTGTCTGTAGGTGTGTTCCAGCTGCACTGTCTCTAGGTGTGTTCCAGCTGCACTGTCTGTAGGGATGTTCCAGCTGCACTGTATGTAGGTGTGTTCCAGCTGCACTGTCTGTAGGTATGTTCCAGCTGCACTGTCTGTAGGTGTGTTCCAGCTGCACTGTCTGTAGGTATGTTCCAGCTGCACTGTCTGTAGGTGTGTTCCAGCTGCACTGTCTGTAGGTGTGTTCCAGCTGCACTGTCTGTAGTATGTTCCAGCTGCACTGTCTGTAGGTATGTTCCAGCTGCACTGTCTGTAGGTGTGTTCCAGCTGCACTGTCTGTAGGTGTGTTCCAGCTGCACTCTCTGTAGGTGTGTTCCAGCTGCACTGTCTGTAGGTATGTTCCAGCTGCACTGTTTGTAGGTATGTTCCAGCTGCACTGTCTGTAGGTATGTTCCAGAATGTCACCTCCAGTCTCACTCCCTTTGGTGACGTCGCAACGGTGATGTCTGCTTGAAACTGGATCACGCAAAGTTGGTGTACTAATTTATTCAGGCATTCTTGAAAAGTTTCATGATGTCATTGCTGTGTTTTTAAGTGTCCCTTCATCGTGCAAACAAGGAAAAAAAAACCGTTAATGTGTTCTCATGTATAATCATATTAATTTCTAAAGTTTCTCAAACTTTGTTGCTGTTCTTCTTTTTCTACCTGCTGTTTATCCATTCATAACAATAAGACAGGTTTGAGAACCATTTTTCACTATTGTCTTTTGAGAATTCGGTATTTTTCAACTGCTTGGTGGTGGTGGTGGTGGTGGTGGTGGTGGTGTCGGCTGCTCGGTTGATTTATTAGTTCATTGGGATACGGTTTGGTTTGCTTTTGTGACCTTTGCCCTCTCGTATGAATTATCTGATTTCCAGTAAAAGCGTGTGGTGTGCCTATGCATTTCGCATGATGAGTGAGGATGAGGGAAAAATTGGGGGATGTGAGGAAGGGGAAGAATGTGTGATTTGGGAGGTGAGTGATGGCGCTTGTGCAATGATGGAAGATGGCCACACACACACACACACACACACACACACACACGCTAGCACGCACGCTCGCACGCATATTATCCTCTGTGTGTGTGTGTGTGTGTGTGTGTGTGTGTGTGTGTGTGCGTGTGTGCGTGCGTGCGTGCGTGCGTGCGTGTTTGTGAAAATATGCCCAAACTGAAAGGATGGGGTGTACACGTAATATCAAAGCGGACTGGACCGGCAAATTGACAAACAAACCGGAACCGAAATGAGGACAATGTTGAACAGCCACTCAGTTCCTATCTCACCTGGCAGGTGTCCTTTCACAGTCCGGGCACTCTGACCTGCATGTCGGTGCATGCCTGTGTACTGCACGAGTTCACGTGGACTTCAGAAGGAAATTGTAATAGATTTGTTATAATATTAGACGGCATGGCTCTTCGTGACGCGCACTTTGCACGTTCCTGCACTGCAGCTGAGCTCCGACTGGTTCCGCCTGTGACCGCCCAGTGACGCGGTCACTCAGGTCCACACTGGAAGTTACTAACAAAAAAACACCGCGCACAGCCGCTGCTTCAGCAGAGTTTTGCATGGAATTTTTTACTGGACAGAAAAAAAGCAGTAAAGAAATTCTTTACGTATTTCATACAACGTGGGCACCTTGGCTGTTGTCAGCCAGTTTCTGTCCTGCATTTCAAGTTGCAGCCATGTGCTGTGTGGACAGTTAAAACTTCAGGTGCCCGGAAAGAGAGAATAGCGATCAGGTGCCAGGAAAGGAAAGAGAGTGAGAATAGCGATAAGGTGCCCAGAGAGTGAGAATAGCGATAAGGTGCCAGAAAGAGTGAGAATAGCGATCGTATTATCCACCAAACACAGGATGTAGCTGCTTAGGGTGCATGGGGGAGGTGGGGGGGTGTACACACACAAATTGTCCCTTTTTGATCTCTAACCTTTAAACAAAGCGTGCAACTTTGATATAGTAAAGATTTCTCGCTTTTCAGATGGCAAGAAGCGGAATCAGATACGCTGCCTACATTTCTTCTTCATCATATTTGTCACACACACACACACACACACACACACACACACACAAATGCATACATACATGCAGACAGGTAGAGAGACAGGGGATCAGGGAACAGCTCTGTTTACCCATCTGGGAGGTGCAGTACGTACTTGTTTGACATGGCAGCGTCCTTGTTGTTCCACAAGCATGCAGCCAGGGATTGGGAACAGGGCAGTTCAGGGCTCCCCACCCCTCACACCACCTGTATCAGCTGGCCTCAGTGCAAACCTCGCCGCCCGGACACTGTCCACATCAGTAACGGCAACTTATGTGCCTGGCCCGATTCGCTAAGCTTGATAAGCAGGTCAAGCGAAGTGTGGCGTGCAGCAACACACACACATTGCAATGTGCAGCGGCGGCTCCCTCACGGTGTTCAGCTCCAACACTGCCACGCGCGCAACGACACGCTGGATAGAAAACTGTGTCGGAGGAACACGCATCGGAGTGGGTATGGGAACTGACTGGCTTCAAAAATCACATAACGGTCGGTTTGTTCCCAAGAAAACTAACCTTCTTCAAGAAAACAGGTGATAATTATTGTTTTGATGTACAAGCAGTTTTTGCGTAAAAACAGTCATTCTCGTTCATGTTATACTGATTTTTCGTTATGACCACATAGACAGTGAGCATGATGCATGAAAATAGACATCAATGACTGATCAACCCAGGTAACTTGGGGCTCAGGTGCAAAAATATCACTGGCATCAGCGTGCGGACTTCAGATCCTTAACAGACCTGCGTGTCGTGCTCAAGGCCGGAAAGAAATGACCGATTGACCGTAACTGACGGTTCACTCACACTCTTTTAAGACTCATTGGGTGGTTTTCTTTCTTTTGACTTATCATCTCATTTCTTACCGCGTCGAAACCAAAGAATGAAGTCATAATTACGAAGAAGATTCTGTGTTCATGCCGTAGCTAGTGTTCGGAGTTACTGTTGTTAGGCAACATAGTAACAGCCTTTATATGATCATGAATATTCTCATCGCTGCAGCCCTGATGTGGCCCTTTGCGATCGGCTGGGCTATAAGCAACATTATCTCATCTTATCTTATCTCACCGCTGCCTCCGCTTATGACCTTTGAGTTTTGTGCCATGTGGAACCCTGTTAAATAAGGAGTTATGGAGAGGTACATGTATGTCCTTTACAGGAAACTGTAGAACATTATGGACCAGCAGTCGTGTCAAAATACACATCTACCCTCCGCTGTACTCTGAAGAATGGTGTGGGACAATGAGTCATGACCAAAAACGTGTCTTCCTGAAGCGCTGTACTCTGAAAGAATGGGCCAGGGCAGAGTCATGGTGTTACATATGTCCACCCTCCACTGTACTCTGTAGAATGGGCCAGGGCAGAGTCATGGTGTTACATATGTCCACCTTCCACTGTACTCTGTAGAATGGGCCAGGGCAGAGTCATGGTGTTACATATGTCCACCTTCCACTGTACTCTGTAGAATGGGCCAGGGCAGAGTCATGGTGTTACATATGTCCACCCTCCACTGTACTCTGTAGAATGGGCCAGGGCAGAGTCATGGTGTTACATATGTCCATCTTCCACCTTATCCTGTGGCATGGGGTTGGACAGGGAGTGGAGGTGGAATACGTGTCCCATCTTCCACTGTACTCTGTAGAATGAGCGTGGACAGGGAGTCATGGTGGGATAGAT
>CM031623.1:28546622-28565517 GCA_018398815.1 Conus ventricosus
GATCACCTCCTACTGTTCCCTGTAGAATGGAATTGGACAGGGTGTTATGATGAGGTACATGCCCCCCTCCCCCTCCAATGTACCTTGTTGGTTTGAACAGGGAGCCATGTTGAGGGACGTGTTCACCTTCTACCATACCCTGTAGAATGGGATGGTCTTGGTCAGGGGGTCATAATGGGTCACATGTCCACCTTACACTGCCTCCTGTAAGGTGGGCTTGGACAGGGGGTCAAAGTGGGTCACATGTCCACCTTACACTGCCCCCTGTAAGGTGGGCTTGGACAGGGGGTCATAATGGGTCACATGTCCACCTTACACTGCCCCCCTGTAAGGTGGGCTTGGACAGGGGTCATAATGGGTCACATGTCCACCTTACACTGCCCCCCTGTAAGGTGGGCTTGAACAGGGGGTCATAATGGGTCACATGTCCACCTTACACTGCCCCCCTGTACGGTGGGCTTGGACAGGGGGTCATGATGTGATATGCACCCATATCAGGCAAACTTACAATGCTTGATAACTAACAAACAGTTTTGGTGGGCAGGCATCAGTGTTGACAGTGAAATAAATGACATCTGCCTTCTGCCACCACATCCATTTAGTCAGAGGGTGAACATGTATCCACTACGTCATGGAAATAGGTGTGTGTGTGTGTGTGTGTGTGTGTATGTGTGTGTGTGTGTGTGTGTGTGTGTGTGTGTGTGTGTGTGTGTGTGTGAATTTTCCAGATTAAGGAAATCCTCCAAATGGGATTTACGAGATGTCCCACCTCGCGACTTACGAGCCTGCTGGTTGAACTCGACAGGTGTGGAGAACGAAGGAACTTGACAAGAACCAGTCACTGGGGCTTCAGGCAGCTGTTGGAGACATGGTCTTCCCTGATCTAAAACAATCAGAACTTTGCATTTGGAAGATATGTCCCTGGAATTAGTAGAATGGTATTGTCTGACAATTAAGGCTGGGGCGAAAGGGGGGGGGGGGGGGGGAGAGATTCTACTTTTTTAACCGTGTGACGAACTAAACGCATGCAGACAAACCCAACATAATTTTTAGATGTGTATGATGTGTGATGTGTGTATGTGCACCAAAAGAGGAGAAGTTGAAGAAAAAAACAGAAGGCAAAGAAATGAGAGATAAAACAGACGATAGACGACCCAACGGCACAGTGACTGGTTTGTAGAGAGACACGTGAACTAGCTAACAGGCAGAGGGCAAACCACAGACAGAAAAGACATGGGGAACGAGCAGGGAGACTGCTGCTCATTTCATCAGTTGTTGTTGTCGTCTGTATTGACAGCTTCACCCCAGTGGGCAGGCCCGGCACATCCTTTGTGTTGACAGCTTCACCTCAGTGGGCAAGCCCGGCACATCCTTTGTGTTGACAGCTTCATCTCAGTGGGCAAGCCCGGCACATCCTTTGTGTTGACAGCTTCACCTCAGTGGGCAGGCCCGGCACATCCTTTGTGTTGACAGCTTCACCTCAGTGGGCAAGTCCGGCACATCCTTTGTGTTGACAGCTTCACCTCAGTGGGCAAGCCCGGCACATCCTTTGTGTTGACAGCTTCACCTCAGTGGGCAAGTCCGGCACATCCTTTGTGTTGACAGCTTCACCTCAGTGGGCAGGCCCGGCACATCCTTTGTGTTGACAGCTTCACCTCAGTGGGCAAGTCCGGCACATCCTTTGTGAGGACGTTTCTTTCATTGTCCTGTGGGTCTTGTGTCTCTGCTTTGCGCCAGGCGCAAACAGCATTCGTTTGGAGTTGTGTCCCTGTCTCGCCATGGGAGCAAAACTCATCTTCCTCTTGTAGCAGGTAATTGTTGTGAGGTTTCTCACGGCCTGTAACGGTAAACTAAAACGTCGGGCATCATCCTTGACCCATAATGAACATTCGTACAAATTTTCAGAAAGATCGGCCCAGTAGTTTTGTCTGGAGCGAGTGGAACACATTTTGACCACGGACACACAGACAAACACACCACACACACACACACACACACACACACACACACACACACACACACACACATGCAGACAGCATTTCTTCGTTCCCATTCCAAAGTACTCCCTGTTCTATAAGAACTGGGAGTACAACAAGATGCAAAGCATATAAACGTACTCCCAGTTTATCCTGAATACGCGTGAGATATTCCATAAAAAGGAAAAACCGTCTTGGGCTGGTGTAACCGTTAGTAATGGCTATTCTGGTAAACATCGGCCATCGTCTGTGACCTAAAATGAACATACTTACAAATTTTCAGAAAGATCGGCCAAGAACTTTCTGAGATTTTCCATAAAGAAGAAAACCATTATGGGCCGTTAGTAACGGCTATAACGGTAAACTTAAACATCGGGCATCATCCGTAACCCATAATGGAACTTACCTCATTATTTTTCAGAAATATTGCCCACACGATATATAACATCGGCGGTGGGCAAACCAAAAAACCATCCTGATGACAGCGCAACGCGCTCGGATAACAAATTTGTAGATTCTATTTTAAAAATACCTATTTTAACAAAATGTTGCTCCCCAAGGGGTTCGAGCACTATCAAATATCATTTTGGGTATTTTAACCACAATAATCTTATATATATATATATTTATTTTATATATATATATATATATATATATATATATCAGAAGAAACAGTAATATGCCGACTCTAAGCACCTTCAGCCCTCCAACACGTTTTCGGGCGAAGGTGGCCCAGAATGAGGTTTCCCGTTCTCTGGCAAGTAAGACTTCAAAACTATGTTTTCCTAATCATTTTCGCGCATACAGTCATTTTCAAATACCATCTTTTTGCGGAGGCAGTCACCAACTAAAACTTGCTGAGGACCACTGCACGAACCAACCCTAATTAGAGGGCTTGGGGTTTGTGGCAGGCAGTCCCTGGACGGATCTATGGCTGTTAATTATGGCGCCAATAAGGTAGGGCTGGCGTCACCTGGCGTGTGGCGAAGGATTGCTTGTGTGATTTTTCATTTAGACCACGGACGCCAGGAGACATACGTGTTTTGCGTTTCACAACAATACGTCGCGCACACACTCACACTCAGAACATGCATACACACACAAAACACACACACCGCGCACACACACACAAACAGAGCACATACACAACACAAACAACAAAACCACAGACAGACAGACAGACACACACACACTCACACGCACACACACACACACACCACACACACACACAACCCATAGAAACAGGCAGCCGAGCGGCTCGTTTTTGCACCTGTGGGGCTTCCTATGTTGTAACCAAAAAATCAAAAACCATGCTCTCGCGAGCTTACTGCGTTTGTCTCTTACCTGGCCAAGTGCGCCGCCGGGCAACTTTGCCCATATTGTACAGCAAATGTTCGCGAATATTCTAGACTGCCACGGTGACACTCCACGTCAACACTACTACGCCGGCACAGAGCCGGCCATTATAGCCATGGCTTCTAATGGGGACGGACGGGCTTTGTTTACAGAGGAACAAGTCTTGTTTATGGTGGATCATATGCTATACTACAAAGCTTATGATGAGTTATAACAAAGAAAATTAGGTGAGCGCTGTTTTTTCCTTGTAGCCAAAGAGCAGTATTGCCGTTGTTGGGAAGGTGGGGAGAAAGAAAAAACGAGAAACTAACCATTATAGAAATAACAGCCACCTTCGAAAGCTTGTTGGTTCCACAAAGAGAGTTAGAAAGATTTGGGCATATTACTGAAAAGAGATGTGATGGCTTTGATAATCTTGCGGATGGTTGACGAAATGATTCCATTTTTACAAGTGGTGCTCTTTTACTAAACTTGGCGAAAGAAAAAACTATTCCTATCATGCTCTGATTATGGGTCAATGCCTGAAAGTGCCGCAAACAATTGTTTTTAAAGATCAAACCAAATGAGACATGGCGTTCATTTTTACGAAGCACATTGAAATATTGATGGACTTCATATGCACGAACGAAAACCTGATGCAGCTTTCAAAACATTTTTCATTAGTGCCCAAAATTTCTTAACCTTAACATCGGCATCAAATGTTTTGTTTGCTAAAACGAAGTTGGATCGCAAAAGTACTCGCAGCAAAATGATGAGTTTCGAAACTTCGGCAAAATTAGACCAAGTTCTCTTTAGTAACTTAAACAGAACGGGGTGGGGTAGTGGGTTGGCCTCCTCTATTCTTACAAAAAGCTCCTAGTGTTCAGGCGACAGGTGTACTAACTGGCGATTAAGAGCCGCCAAAAAAGCTCTGCCCCAAAGCAGTATTTTTTTTTTTAAAAACCCCACTAAACTCTGCCTAATTGCCCGGTCCCAAGCCCGGGTAAAAAAAGAGGAGGGGTGTGGTATAAACTTTTTTTGTGGCAAGAAGGAAATGTTTGATTGAAAACTCTTGGTTGATGGGGGCAAACGGCGGTGAAGTTAGCCGTGCTGACTGTACTATAAATTAAGCCGTTCATGCTTATGTGAACGCCTTATTTTCGTAGCAAGCGGATCTGAAGTGAAGGTAGTCTTGCTGACTGCTACTAAATAGACGTTCATGCTGTGAACGCCTTATTTTCGTAGCAAGAGGGCTGCGGTGAATCCACCCCTTGCTATAAATAGCCGTTCATGCTGTGAAAGCTTATTTTAGTAGCAAGAGGGCTGCGGTTAAAATCCGTTTTTGCTATAAATAACCGTTCATCAGGTGAACGCAATATTTATAGCTAGCAAGAGGGCTACGGTTTTAAATAAAATCCGCCTTGCTATACATTAGCCGTTCATGCTGTGAAGCCTTATTTTTAGTAGAAGAGGGCTGCCAGTATGCTGTACTTGCTATGTGCGGACACTAAGGAGAGGTTAACTCCTGCTTCCCCACACCCTCGCATGCACACCCTCACCCCCACACCCCCCACACCCCACCCACGCATCACACACCCCACCCCCCCCCCCACACCCCCACCCCCGCATGCACTCAAGTTATCCACAAGTTGCCCTTAAGTCATCCTCAAGGTCACCCTAAGGTCACTTCTAAGTTTTACTCAAGTTGTCCTGAAAGTCATCCTCCAAGTATTCCCAAGTTTTTACCCAAGTATCTCAAGTTATTCTCAAGTCACTTTAAGTTCTTATTCAAGTCATCCTCAAGTCATCCTGAAGTCTTCCTCAAAGTCATCCCAGTTTTTACCCAAGTTATCCTCAAGTTATTATCAAGTCACTTCTAAGTTCTTACCCAAGTTAACCTAAGATTCATGTCTAATGTCATCCTCTAATGTACAACCAAGTTCTTTATTTAAGTTATCTTTTAATTATCAAAAAAATACAATCTATGTTTTTATCCTTAAATAGTAAATGCTAATATCAGTACACACACGCCTCAAAAACGTGTGTCATTCGTTGAGAAATGTCTTGACTCATGCGTTCTCTGCATAGATCTTTTGAAGGTCTTACATCCGAAGGCAACCGCATGATACATACGGGTCTATGGAAATGACTTTTATAGACTCCAGGTCTTTATTTAATGACTTCATCATTTTATAATACGCCATGATTATTTTATAAAAAAATTTAAAATTTAAGTTCTTAAAATATTATCATTATAAATGGATCTAAATGATGCTTTGTTATTGGCGGTTTTGGCGTGCTGGTGTCTTTTTTTTTTTTCTGGCATTTAGTGGCTCAGATTTTTTTGATTTCCTTTTGTTTCTGTTGCCATTGGTTATATTTTTATAGCCGTAATACCACACACTGCCCCCAAAGCAGCAATGGCGCCAAAAAAATGGCAACAGTTTTAAGTTCAATTTTTCCTTGAGACTTTGGGGCCTTGTATTACATGGAGTTTTTATAGCTGGCATTGAATCAACTTGTTCTGGCGTTGCGCGGTGTATTGTTTTTCATGAGTGTCTATTCTGTAAAAACATTAATTTTTTTTTGTTCTGTTCCACTCTGTAATTTTTTTCCTGCCTTTCAACACGCCCAGGATTTTAACGGTCTCCCACCTGATTCAGCGTTTTCTGCTGATTTTATGGCTTGGGTACTTTCTCACCTGATTCAGTGTTTTCGGTTTCTGTGATTTCCAGATCGTTCATTTTGAAGGGAAATAAAATCTATATGATTAAATGTTTTAATCCATGATTAATGGCGATAACAATGTTCCAAATTCTATTGTTTAAATCACACCCTAGAGACCTCTAATGACTTTGTTAAAACTGGATCTTGCGTTAAATCATACGTAAGAAGCTTGTTCTGATTCAATGGGAGCAAAATCTACTGACTAGTTTAGTGTACAAACTAGAACCGTTTGCCCCCACCACTTTTCACCATTCTAGACCCAGCTGCCGCTTCATACCTGTTATGATACTTTCTAATGTCTTTGTGGAGACATCTGTGAATCTGGTTCTATGCTGAATTCAGTTCGAGGAACTGTTTTGTTTTCCCACATGCTGCCCAAAGATATACAGCCTTCCTTTTTGGGCATAATAGCTTGATCATCAACTTGGTCATTCATAGTTCAGGAAGGTTTAGGCGCCTTGTAGCTGTAGTAGATCATCCTGTTCATGTTTTTTAATAATTATAATTATTTTATTTTATAAAAATGAGCACCCCCTGAAAAAACTGTTACCAACCTTGTATAACCATTCTGCTGTTATTGGAGGACTAAGTGTTAGGATACTCAATGCTTGGTAATAGTTGTTAAAATAAAAACCAGCAGATTCTTGGCAAACTAGACTTTGAGGATTCAGCAAAGATGATTGCTATCATTGCGCTTCGGTTGCTACGAAAGATTTTTCTAGTTAAGCAAGGAATAATTTCCAAGACAATATATAAATATGTAAGAAAAAAATACATTTATAAAAAATGGCTTTCACTCGCAATAATGTTAGGCGGGCAGCGCTGTGATGAATGCGCTTGCTTTTGCGGAAGTAATTGCATTTAGTAAACTGCGGGATGACGGCGAGAGAGAAAAAGAATAAACAAAGCTATGGAGGAACTAGCGTCTGCACAAGAGCCTATGAATGAATGCAGAGACTTGAGCAGTTAGATTTTATTAATGACACACTGGATTGAAAGGGGCATGCAGCTTACATACTTTAAAGTGTTGATCAAGCAATAAAAACAATATTTATCTAGTAATACAGGCAACCTAAGTCCATGGACATTGCCCCCCACCAAATTCAGCGACTTTATCAACCATCAGAAAAAACAAAAGATGCAAGAAATCGGGTTTATTGTCGGTTGGTATGACCGTTCGTGTATTTTGTTGCACATAATATTGGACTGAATAAAAAATGAACAAAATCTATTATTCGCCAAAGGATATTGGAAAGGGCACTCACAGCAATTAAAAAGCTAAGCCAAGCAGACTGGAGTCAGTGAACAAACAGCAAAAAGAACGTGGTTAGCTAACAAGCGATTTGGCAAATTTATTATTACAGCGCCTAGACGATACAGAGGACCGCACTTTGCTGTGATACAACACCGAACGGACACCATAAAAATGGATCTTCTATATTTAACCTCTGATGCGATTAGACGAAAAGAGTTAAGTACGCATCACAGTCATTGACATAGCTTCAAGATACAAAGAAGCGGAACCATTAACACAATTAAGAGTGCCTCTGCTGTTGCTGTTGCTATACAACTGATACCACCAAAACGAGGCCACTAACTTTCCCTCGCATTGATCAAGTTGTGATGGAAAAAGAATTTAAAGGCCAAGTGATCATTTATTGTTGAACATTGAGTACCATCTTTAAAAGAGGCATTCGGGAGCTACAGATCCAGGCTTTAGTTGAAAACGTTAAACAAAACAGTTAGCTGAAGGACTTTTTCTCCTACCGGTATCATAGAGCGCTGGATTGGGACAATTCTCGCACCCAGGAATGGGTTTTAGAAGACTGCCCTCAGTTTTGCGCGCAATGGAATAATGAAGAATTTAAAGGGCCCTAAAAACCAGTTACAAGCAATCAAAAGAAAAGTCAATAAATGTTGTTGAAGGAGAGTCTTCATCGGAATTAACATTACCGTTTGGATTGAAAGTTATGGGTACCTTTATTTACCGGGAGAAGCAGGAAGGGGACACTCGCATCAGGGCCACGTTCCGGTTTGGAGTGTTGATCCATATGAAATAAAAAAGATTGGTTAATATGAATCCGCCCCGTGTATTATTTTACGAGAAACTGGACACATCAAAACAACCAGCTCCTCAAAGATCTTTTGTGAAAGAAGAAACTGCAGTAATTCCGCCCAGACACAGTTCCGCTTTAATTAATTTACGTAAACATAATTTTGGTTTAAAAATGGAAGGCCAGAAGGAAGCGCTGATCAGAAACAAGAATGGTAAAGGAAGAGACTTGAAAATGATACGGGATTCATTTCAGGAGTATGTAATGCTTTTAAGGAAAACATTTTCGAGGATTAATCAATGCATGCTAAATCATCCAGATCACCTACAATCCAAACCCCCAAAATTGGGAAAGTAGAAGAATATTCTTGAAATAATAAAAAAAATTCGAAAACTTCGTCAAGCAAACATGAGATAAAGATTTAAATGATTTGGATGAAGCTATGATTGATCTTATAATAAAAGTTGATGCCAAAAATATAAAAACCTGTTTATGCGGCCTCCAGTGCCCGATTGCATATGGAATACTCGGATTAACAAAACACCCGTTTTGTGTATGTTCTATCTAATGACTTTTTGTTACAAACTGTTGTGTTGCATATCTTTGTAGATTAGATCGCAGTTTTACGTTGTCATGATGAAAAGTTTATTTGCAAACAATGCTTCTTTGTTGTTGTCATTTGATATGTTTGATGCCTACAACGCTGCGAGATATTTCCCTTTTGCTTTCTTAATGATTTTCTCCTGGCTCGAATACTGTACATTTTTGACCTTAAACCAACAAAACTCCTTGATCACCTTTCCAGATAATTCATCCTTCATCTTTCCTAAAACTTATTGTTAGTAATTGAATGTTTAAGGCGAATCTTTAGGGTAATCCGGATGTGTCGTACCATCCTGCATGACTTTAGCCACTTCGATTTCCATGTCTTTATAGATGTCTTCGTGGGGAATATCTATAACAAAACTGTCTGTATCTGTGTAAAGACTCTGGACTCAGGATACAGGGCTTAAAGTAGTCTTAAAGAAACATCTAACATCAAAATCTTTGATAATTCTAAAACAGTAAACCCTATAATTACATGTTTGTTAATTTGACTTTCTTTTTTTTCATCATTATGCAATAAGTGATCTTGAAATTTCTAAAATCCTGATAATTTAGGTTTTGAAGTCAGCTTATTGCTCATTTCTCTCTGGTGACAAATCTGACATCTTAGCGCTTGTGACGGAATTCTCCATAGTCTTTCCAAAACAGCTGTTGTTCATCAGCTTGGAAAAAGTTTTTTCTGAAGCATCTTGGGATTTAGTTCTGAGGTCAGTGTTCTTCATGTTGTATGGTTTCATTGACTGTTTTGATCAATAGCAATTATACGATGAACAGCTGGTCGCTTCAAACCATGTCTTAAATAAAATTGTTGAAGTCTTGTAATGACAGACAGAATTTTTTTTTTGCCCCGAAGATTAGGCACTAGTTTAGGTGGCTCTGTTGATTATCTTTTGACTTTCTGCTGCTAATGGGGTAGTCATTAGCAGGTCATGGAGTTCATGAGGATATTCCTAAGTCAACTTCTAGAAATGAAACCACGCTGTTGACAGCCGTTAAAACTGCCCAACCACTTTATGCTTTTTGAATATTGTTGGATCACCGCCTGTGTACATTTTAAAGTTGCGTATGGAAGTGATTGCGCCCATAGCCCATCCATACGATTGTTTGCATTCTAATACATGAGTTTGTTAGACCTTTTACTCGGATCATAGCGTCCAAGTCATTTGTTGTTTGCTTTACGTAATGATGCGAACGCCCATACTAATTCCTCCCACGCAATCCGTTTTCAATCATCTGAATCATTGGTAGGTCAGGACAATAAATCAATCTGTACTCCCAGTAAACTTTAAGGAAAGCGTCCCAACTCATCCGGCGCAGAATGTAATGCGTGGATCAGGCTATAATGGTTATGCACGGTCTTTCTATATTCTTCAAAAATATCCGCCAACAAACATGTATCTGCCCTTAAATATGAATCATGATAAGTCTCCCTCGTTTTACAATCTAACTTTCTGGCCACGCAACTTTGAGCTTGCCGGTAATCGGAAGTCGCTGATGTCTTTTCCTCTAAGACTAGAAAAGAACGCGCCTTTAGGCGGAAGTGTATCTTCGTCAAACCTTCCCAACTGTTCATGTACTCATAAGGGTAAAACCCTTTCTAACAAGCGTTGGGTCAAAAATATTCTTTCGGTATTGGGCAGGACTTTAAGGGACATAGCTAGAGTGACTCTATATGATCCCAACATGTGTTGCATAGGAGTCATAATAAGAACATGTTATTTAGATTAAAGCACATGCCCCCCCCCTACTTTCTGATGACTGTGCAATGCATGCCTACCCTTAAGGGTGGTTACTGCCTTGCATTATAAGGTGTGTGTTCGTAAACCTCGCAAGTTGTGAAAGAATACAGGCAGCTTCCATGTCTTTGGATCAACTTTAGTTGAAGATAGCATTTACAGTGCGCTTGCACCTCAAAAACTTCCACTATGTGATCATGGTCTTTACTGTGGGGTTTACACTCTTGGGCGTTAGCTCTAAACCGCAAAGCTACAATGCGTGGCTGAGTAATACTGTTGTCGGTCTTCAGGCGCCATTATGATTTCAGATAAGTTTAGATTATAGAACAGGCGTTACGCACTTGTGCTGCATGCGTTTTAAGAATGTTTCTGCAGCATCTGGTCCTCTATATAATTCTGGCTCTGATTAAACGCCATCCGACCTAACAATTAGGAAAGCAAATGACAAATTGATGATTACTCTTAAGACTGTTTTTCGTTAGTTTTTGTGGTGCTGGCCTTCATAAGGAACAATAAAGCGACTCGAAGTCTGCGAAAACTACGTATGGACTGTTTGCAGGCCCGTTTCCAGTTTTAAAACTAACTTTAGATCTGGAGGGGGCGTAGTTAGTTTGTCTTACAGTTACAGAACTTTTACTATGGTTTGAATATGTTCAAGCGCGGCTTGAGCGGTTGGAATTCTTGTTAAACATTTTCTACAGGAATTCTTGTTTATGTTCATGTTTTGTAAGTTTGCTCTAATAATCTGCTCATTGTGCGTATCATTGTGTAATGGGGCAGCCCTGCTGGCGAAATAATCTCGTCTCTATTAGCGTAAGTCCACATGACTTTTGGCTGGTTAGGCCTATTGTTGGATGTTCTTGGACACTTTAATTGGCACCAAATTTGTTTCCTCATCCCATGTGTATTACATTAAAACGTTATTGGTTTGTTTTGTCTTCAAACTGATATTTGGTCTACACTAACAGGAAAGGATATTCCATTGAAGTTAAGCTTCTTTGGTTGTATTGCGATAGTTAGTCACTCTCTCTGCGTGTTCGCGGACATGAAGCAGCTTGCAAGAACGCACCACATGAAAAACATTTGTGATGTCCTGAAATTTTTTTATGTTTAAAACTGCTTCTTTAAACCAACTTCGGGTAGGCGGAAGGTAAGCCGTGCCTACAATCGTGCCATACTTAGCCTGTTTTAATTAATCTCTAAGACTTCGCCCTCTGACACCAGAGCCTCTCATTTTAGCTTCTTCAGCGGCAGCGTCAAAACTGTTGCAAGCAGTTCGTCTGCCCAACGGGTGTCTAAAGCATTATGAGAAAGATTAGTTGCTGTTTAGTTGAGACCCAGACTTCTAGATTTTCTTCATTTATTGTTATATAGTCGATTAAAACAGCCTAACATTAACTTTAACTGGCGGTCTATTGTTAGTTTGCCTGGAACTGAGATATATAGCATGAACAACACTTGCCTGTACGTTTGTTGGGTCAATGATCTTATAATCATAATAAATATCATTCAGTTGCTCTTGACAAACGCTCTCTCTCAAAGCATCCCTTCAAAAAAATTCGTCTTGCCCGTCATATATCTTAGCCATGGCTGTCTTTCATTTCTAAGCCAAAATATTTATTTAATTAAAAAAAAAATACTTAATCAGAACCAATTCACACGGTCTTTTTGCGCTTGGACTATAAAAATAAAGTATAACGCCCTTTAGGCATTGTTATGTGAGCTGATTAGAACTGAGTTTATTGTTTCGTTTACTTTTTTTAAGCATTCCTTTTTTTATCTGACTGGGTTCTGGGTGTTGAGAAAAACTTGTCCCCGCATTTCTTTGAAGATCAAACTTTTGTCTTTTGTAGTCCATCAAAATCGGCTGTTAAACGATTAAATTTCTTCATCCGTGATGTTTGAGTCAGTATGTGCTTTAATTTTTGTCCAGTTTGTACGCATCGCGTAAGTTTAGCTGTTAATTAGTTGAACCATAGCTGGTGCTTTTGGCTGTTTTGTTCTTATTTTTTTGCTAGCAGCACCTACAGCTATGAAACCAGGCCCGAGAGCTAAAGACAAACCGCCTAGAGGTTAAAGCGGCGGCGCGCACCTACGCTGTTGCTAAGAGACTACCACTCGATCAGCGGATAGGGTCCACTTATAGTCGATGCTCCAGTATTAAACATAGGTAACAGCATTAAAGACAAGAGAATTTCCTTCGTTTTTTGGTTTTGCTGTATTTGAAAGGTCCTGCTCTAGTTTTTGTTGCATTTGTGTAATGTTTGTTTTTCCCCCCCCCCCTCTTAATCTGAGAAGGTTTTATGCTAGGGTTTTCTACTATCTCTTCTCTTCGGCATCTCGGTGCTGTAAGGCACATTTGGATAAACTTAACAGACATGCTTTTTATAAAATGAAAAAATAATTTAGTATAATACATATTCTATGTGTTTTCTTGAATATTCAGACTTGCGCATCTATAATAAAAACAAATGTACAGTAAGCGGTTTATCGGCTTCTTCTTCTTTATCAATTTGAATGTTTTACGTCTCTCACTTTTCTCCCGCTTCCATACAACTATTATCCTCTGTTGACCTTAGGTCCATCCATAACCCGTATTTTTGTTGTTAAATAATCATCATGCCTAACCATTGTGAAGATGTTAAATCTTTAGAACTAGGTCTGCTTTTGGATTTCTACCCCTCATCACCCCAACAATTTTCTTATTTCGTCAAAAATGATGTTTAGGTCTAAGCCCGCTAGCGTATATTTGGTTTAAGGACTAGTCAATTGTACATTGCACTTCGTATTTTAGGATTAAAATACTTTTCGGCTTGCTCTTTTGAACGGTTCTTCATCTTCACACAGCAATAAATACCTTTAAGCGATATTGCTGTGGTGCTAAAACTAAAAATTCCATATAGTGTCTGCCCTGCTCTTGGGAATGTTGTATGATGAATTCACTCTTCGTAATATATTGCTAATTTTGACTCATAAGTTGCTTAATCAGCTTTGGCTTTAATCAGGGTTTGCTAACAAATGTCAAACTCTAACGGAGATGTCAGAAATGCTGTACTTTGCTTCGGTGTTGATGATTTGAGAACACGTTTGTATTCGTTAAAAGTTAGTTCATATGACAATCTGTCTTTTAATGCTCCTTGAAAGTATGGTGCATTGCGCTTTTAACAACTCAAAATCTAAGGGTTATGAAAAGCGATTCCATACGCAAAATTTACAGCTACATACTTTTCTGCCGTCTTTAATATCTGCGGCGCCTATTCTATGTTTTAGCGCTTCTTCATTTTCGATTCCTTGAAACGCTCAGATCAGCCCTTTCCTTCCCGGTTAGCCATAGATCAGAATAGGTTTAAAATATGTCTGCATTGTGTAAAGAAAATATTTCTTGCCCCTCAAGTTTTAAGAAATTTTCTTAACAATTGACCGCCCCAGATTCTGTACAAACTGTCCTGTTTGGTCTGTTGTTGAAGCGAGTTCTATTTTGAAGTAAGGACGTTGCAGAGCTGGAACAATCTCTGTTCATCCACCCTAGGTCTGGAAAGTTGGACAGTATGAATTTGTTCCGCATCAATAGTTGAGGGATTTATTGGGAACAGTATTAATTTTCCGCTTATTTCCCTTCAAGGCATTGGGTTCTTTCTGGCTTTCTATTTCGGGTTAAGAATAGAGCCATTGAGGCTTGTGCCATTTTTTTTATAAAACAAAATAATAGTTAATTATTTAAAACATGGCAGGAATGAAGCTGAAGAGATTATTGATGTTTTTGATTGGGGACGACATGAGTGAAATGATCCCTTTGAAACAGCATTGCTCAATGCTCTCAATGCGGCATGAATTAACAATAGAAAGTAAGGTTAAACTCATTTACGAGAAGTTTAGGCCAAGAACCTCCCGAATTTATAGACCCAAATGATTTGAATTAAAAGATGATCATTTGTCTGTAAAAAAAACGATCAAGGGCAACTTGTTCGGCTTACAACTAACCAGACCCATCAAAGTTTTTTAGCCAAGAGTAATTATACAAGACTCGTGTGAACGATCCAAAATCGCCTTGGTCTTGTTAGACCGAAAATTAGATAAGGATTGCAGTTGCTAAACTTCAAAACACACTGCAGGAACTCCAACAGCTAAACCAAATACAAAAACATCGGAACTTAAAGAATTAAATCAATCGGCAGATAAAATATAAATGCAATGAAGCAGAAACCAAGTTTTCATGAGAAACAGCATTAAAGACTATACACGACTCGCCGCTACCCATGCGAGAAATAGCGGCCATTGATCTTGCTTTGAGATGCATCAGAGGCGAATTAACCAAACAATTTAGCAAAAACTAGGTGAACAAGATGAGCATATAAAAAGAGAAAAAGAAAAACTAGTTGAGGCTGGATGACGCCAACTTAGGGTCCTGATATTAAGAAAGAATAGACAAAGACTAAACAAATTCTTGAAACAAGAAAGTCAGCAAGACTAGAAGCGCTGACTACTAACCGAGACCAATTACGAACTCAAGTGAGAATAGAATGAAGAGAAACTATCGAAAAAATTTTATTTGAAGACAACAACACTGCAGAACGAATACAAAACACTGTTTAGAGGAGCAAGGAGTCCACATTAGTAAGCGTTATTACAGCCTTAGGATTGGCAATAAGTACACTGGTGTGGCTATTTTACCCAAGGGCCGGCAGTAGCCAAAGTTCAGTACCTCCACCTCCATCGCCAGCTGAAAATCATGGGTTTAAAAAAAACAGCTTGATCATCTTGCAAGTTTATTAAAAAAATTAGCCGTAAAGCGTGGGACGCTTTACCAGGAATATTGGGGGAGTATTGTCAGCTGGCTTTTTCTACTGCAAGCAAAGCTAGTAGGCTTTATGGCGTGCACTTATGGAATTAGTTCTCGTTATAGTTGGGTTACTATTAGGAAGATAAAGGACCCAAGTAATCCTATGCCAGTTAATCCAAGAACAAGCGCTCACTGTCTTTTATATTCATGGTCATCGCGAACAGAGTCGCGAGCTTTGCGAGTCTTAATGACTTTGGGGGTTTGTGACTTCGGGAATTAGATGGACTTAATCTTCGGATGTTCTTTTATTGTTTGTAATATTTACTGGCTCGAATTTATGTCCGTTTTTCCCAACCTTCTGTGGTCATTGCCTGCTATAAGAATTTCATTCTTATAGGTTATTATTGTACCTATCTGGAGTCGAGGTAAGAAGGCAGCATGTATAAACCAGTTCCAACCGCAAAAGTTACTTTCGATCTTGCGTATTGTAAAAAATTTTGGTATCTTTCAATACTTGAAGGTAAATCAACTGTAGAATTATGGCGTCCTCTAAAATTTGCTAAGTATTGTTTTTGTGCGTCAAAGCCAGTAGAAAGATCCGTTATGCTCGATATTCGCCTGTGCTTGCGAAACTAGCAAAACCAAACGTAAGTACAATAGGTCGTTTTATTCGTTCTATATTCCCGGCTCTAGTTAGGCCTTGAAAGTGTCTAAAGATAAAATTTGTCCATGCTGTTTTATGCTCTTGCTGTAGGGACCAGCTGAACAGTTTGCCAAAAAAGAAAGTTTTGAAAGGAGGATGCAGTCATAGTTATACTTTCTGTGGGTGCCCGGAAAATAAAGGTCGGCCTAGGACCATGATTTTGATCCAACGTTTGTCTAAAGCTGTCTTGATGTTAATATTGAATTCGTTACAGATCCTTTCAAAAGCCTTCATGTCTATTCTGTTGCTGAGTGGATTAAATGGTTTGTCATTTGGCAATGGCGCTTGCAATTCAGTCAAATAACGTCGAAGGTAATATAAATGAAATCTGTACACTGACCTCACCAAAGGATCGTGGTGATTTAAATGATCAGCATACGACACTCCACACCCAGTTGATGCGCAAAACACAGCAAAGTTTAACTGGTTCTGATAAAACTGCATCGGATGACTAAACCACGCTTTTTGATGCGGTCGTTTTCAATAGGGGGTTAAGATAGCTCTTCAATGGAGTACTCACCTTTTTATGAAAAGAGGCAGTCTGGGTCACAGCAATGTCAAGAGTATCAGTTGCTATATTTTTAGATATTGTAGTGCGGCCCAACAGAATATTTTGCACCAGTATATTTGAATGCACTCATTTTTATTTCGTTTAAAAAAATGTTTGTAACAATAACAACCCAAGACCGTCCTTCGTTTTTAGAACATGCTATTGATAACGAATGCGGGGCCAAATGGTCGCGCTCCATGAAATATTCTACAAAGTCGTATGGTTTAATATAAGCGAAGCCAAGGAGAATAATAAGGTTCTAAAAGTTGACAAAACAGGGAACAAAGTTAGCGAGTTAACAATAGCTGATGGTTATTACGGGTTTTGCTCACTAAAAGAAGCAATGAGTAACTTTGACATTACTCTCAAACTTAACAATGCAATCTAAAAACAATGTTACATTCAAACCTGAAGAAGAAGGAGGTTACTATTTTGATAAAGAGCTAGCTAAAATGTTAGGCTTTACGGCTAAGAATTATAGATTTAGAGTTACACCGACCAAAACTACTTATGAGGGGAAAGTCCGCTCGATCTTGCATTACATTCATTACTCTATGTTCATTTGGATGAGCTAAGCACTGATGAAACTTATATGATGGAAGGCCCTCAACTGTTTAAGAGCTCTTCCATCAGGGAAAGCTGCATATGCGATTATGAAATTATACAATTCCCTAATTTACAGTTTAAAAGATTAGTTTGTGGGAGGTCGGATCATTTAATATAAAGATCAAAGACAAAACGGGGAAAGTCGTAAAATGTGATAACCTGCACATTGTTTTGGAAATAAAATAATAAACTGTACTAAAAAATGTCGCGGGGGCCAGAAGAACCAGGAGTTACATTGGCGCCTGTAAGGTGTATAACTTTAGAATTAAAAGACCTTGCAGACGTTGCGGACTTTGAACAGAATGGCGAAATAGGCACTTTGTATGGTTTTGAGTACACTAAAGATGGTGATTATAAACGTAAAGAGGTTGGCGACAACAAAAAGTTTCCTAAACAGAACAACTGCGCAATCTAGAGGCAAATAATGTTGGCCAGTATGAATAATAAAATAGTCCGAAAACCTGACCTCAAATGGCACCTAGAACCATATTTAGAATGGGACATAAAAATTTGAATTCATAAGCCCATTTACATTTTTTGGCCGTCAAAAAAGTTTCAGAAAAGCATTCAACTCTGGCCCTTTACATGTAAGTCTTATGCCAGATGACAATAGTCGGAAAGAGATTGAAATAAAGCCGTATGGGAAAAAACAGTACATCCTCCACAGAAGAGAAGCGTTTTAAAAGATGCTTCTACAAAATTACAGTTCATGCCGCAAATGAAATTAGGGACACGTTCACAATAATATTTGAAATTTCTGTCTTAAAAGATAAGGAGAGGGATGGGGTTGTGGGCGTTTAGTGACGTCCTTTTAAAGGAATTCTAATTAGCTGGCAAAACTTAGACGTTAACAGTCTTAAAGTTACTGTTGTCATTCTTCACAATGGTGAGGATATTAAGGTCATAACAACAGCAACAAAATCAATATTAGTCTAAATAGAAACAATCTTACAGCACTGAATTGGATTAATCTTACACATTAGACCTTATAGGATTTTATTATACTGAACAAGTTTTAACAGAGGGCATGATAAAAACAATAACCGGATTAGATTAAGTTCTGTTATAAAACTATGGAGCAGTTAAACTTATGACAAAAACTCCTCATTGCTCATTGATTTGTGGCAGACTGGTTGTGGAAAAACAATATTTGTCCTAGACCTATTACAAACAGTTTATCGTTATAATTTAATCATATTGTGGTTTTCTGTCCAACACTTAAATTGAAACAAAGCAATCATAATATAAAGGTTTATATGGACAGATGATGACATATATTTAGTTGATCCTAGCAATAAACTGAGTGAGTGTTTAGAACAGTTTTATAGACTGTTTGAAGGAACGCAGACACTATTTATTATAGATGACTGTTCGGCAGAAAGAGACATAGTTAAAAAAAGAAACACTTTATCGAAACTAGCTTTCAGTGGAAGACATGCTGGGATAAGTGTGTGGATTTTATGCCAGAAATATAACTCAGTTTTAAAAGACTTTAGAGAACAATTAAAGACTGTAGTTTTATTTCACATGAAAGACAGAGACTCATTTGATGAATGTTTGCGTGAAAATGATGTTATTGAAAATGACCAGGAAAAACACAGGATTAAACAAAAACTGAAATCTGAAAAGTTTAGTAAATTAGTATTGAAAACGGATAACCCTACACAGTATGTTTGTTTGTAGATAAACGTTATTTTTGGTTATTGAAGTCTTACTTGTCAGAGAACAGGGAAATACCAATCCTGGGTTACTTTCGCCCGAAACTGGGTGAGGGCGGAAGTGGCCCAGGATTGGTATTTCCCTGTTCTCTCCTGAAGAAGTG
>CM031623.1:28565617-28610023 GCA_018398815.1 Conus ventricosus
AATATCTGTATGACCACAACTTTTCCATGTTTGGCTAAAGAGAAATATCTGTATGACCGCAACTTTTCCATGTTTGGTTAAAGAGAAACATCTGTATGACCACAACTTTTCCATGTTTGGTTAAGAGTAACATTTGTGTTTCATGCCGATATATTTTATTTATTAATTATATTGGTGCCCAGAAGAAAACGAAGAGGACAGGTTTATATTCGTCTGAAGGCGTTCAGCAAGCAATCGATTCGACAAGAAGATCATCTAGGTGTATTGACTGTCTTATTAACTGTGCAACAAATAACGGTGTGTGTGATCGTGAAGCAGCAAGTTTGCAAAGTGAAAATTCCATGCACGGTGACCACAACGACGACTTCTCTAACCAGATAAGCAGGGAGAGAATGTGACACGAAAACGATGCAGCATACACGCACACAGATGCATCAAGAATTTGTAAGTGGCGCGAGAGAAACGTATGAGTGCAAGGTTGTGAATTCGTTAATTTCAAATCATTGTCTGCGTAATTTGCAAATCCATCGTCACTCATTCACATCAAATCATCCTTCGCTCATATGTATACACGGCATTCATATTCATATCATTCATCATTAGTTTAATAAATTTTATTTTGAATCGTATCCATCCTTGTGAGTGTCTCCAAGTTGAGAGGAGAGAGACTTGTGGGAGAGAACATATTCACCCCATATACACCACATCCCCACAAGGACCGCGACAGTGGTAAAAATAACAGGTCAACACATATTCTCAGAAGAGAGAGCTTGCTAAATTGTCTGCCACAGACAGTGTAGAGTGCACAGCGCAGTTCTGTGCTTGTCGTAAGGTGTCGTTTGGAGCATTCTACATGTCCCTCTCTTTACCCATCCATCCTGTGTCCCTCATCCTGTAGTGGCATGTATTCATTACATGATAGGCAAATAGGCAAATAGCCCCCTTGTTTTAATGTACATGACATTATATCTTCCTGGTCCTCCTTCTGTGTGTATGCAGGGAGGAGGGGGTGGGGATGGGTATGGGGGCTGGGTGCATGGCTGTGCATGTGTGTGTGTGTGTGTGTGTGTGTGTGTGTGTGTGTGTGTGTGTGTGTGTGTGTGTGTGTGTGTGTGTGTGTGTGTTTGTGTGTGTGTGTGTTGTCGTCGGTTTAATGTCCTTCCACTACAGTGATTCAGACAGGTGTGTGTGTGTGTGTGTGCGTGCGTGCGTGCGTGCGTGCGTGCGTGCGTGCGTGCGTGCGTGCGTGCGTGCGCGGCGCGCGCGTGTGTGTGTGTGTGTGTGTGTGTGTGTGTGTGTGTGTGTGTGTGTGTGTGTGTGTGTGTGTGTGTGTGTGTGAGTTCAGGTGTTCTTTGATGTCACTTTTGCCCAATGCACGTCAAGAGAAACAAACAAACGTAAAATAAACAACAAAAGAAACAACCCGGCTGTTCTTTGATTTAACATTTGCCAAATACAGATCAACAAAGATAATTAAACAAACTGAAAATAAACAACAAAAGAAACGACCACCATGAGAGCATTGATCGTTTGTATTTGTAAGTCTGATAAGCAGTGAACCTGTGCTTTGTGTGTGTGTGTGTGTGTGTGTGTGTGTGTGTGTGTGTGTGTGTGTGTGTGTGTGTGTGTGTGTGTGTGTGTGTGTGTGTGTGTGTGTGTGTGTGTGTGTGTGTGCTACTTCATTTTCTACACCCTGCACATGGCGTTACTTTTATACTGTTTGTTTGAGGTGTTCCAAACATAGCCACACCCAGATTTACATATGATGCAGTCCCTGTGGCAGCACTCCATACGGAGCTACCAGTGTCGGCTCATCTTGAGCCCCGTGTTTGTCACAAGGTGCTGTTCAGTAATGTCTGTACTGCTTGGTCATATATATGGCGTTCAATGATGTCTGTACTGCTGGGTCATATAGGTGGTGTTCAGTGATGTCTGTACTGCTGGGTCATATAGGTGGCGTTCAGTGATGTCTGTACTGCTGGGTCATATAGGTGGTGTTCAGTAATGTCTGTACTGCTGGGTCATGGAGGTGGTGTTCAGCGATGTCTGTACTGCTGGGTCATGCATGTGGTGTTCAATAATGTCTGTACTGCTGGGTCATATAGGTGGTGTTCAGTAATGCCTGTACTCCTGGGTCATGTAGGTGGTGTTCAATAATGTCTGTAGTGCTGGGTCATATTGGTGGTGTTCAGTAATGTCTGTACTGCTGGGTCATATAGGTGGTGTTCAGTAATGTCTGTACTGCTGGGTCATATAGGTGGTGTTCAGTAATGTCTGTACTGCTGGGTCATATTGGTGCTGTTCAGTAATGTCTGTACTGCTGGGTCATATAGGTGGCGTTCAGTAATGGCTGTACTGCTGGGTCATATAGGTGGTGTTCAGTGATGTCTGTACTGCTGGGTCATATAGGTGGTGTTCAGTGATGTTATGTACTGCTGGGTCATATAGGTGGTGTTCAATAATGTCTGTACTGCTGGGTCATATAGGTGGTGTTCAGTAATGTCTGTACTGCTGGGTCATATAGGTGGTGTTCAGTGATGTCTGCACTGCTGGGTCATATAGGCGGTGTTCAGTGATGTCTGTACTGCTGGGTCATATAGGTGGTGTTCAGTGCTCTCTGTACTGCTGGGTCATATAGGTGGCGTTCAGCGATGCCTGTACTGCTGGGTCATATAGGTGGCGTTCAGTGATGTCTGTGCTCTCGGGTCATATAGGTGATGTTCAGTGATGTCTGTACTGCTAGCATCATAGATGGTGTTTTAGTGGTGTCTGTACTGCTTGTTCATATAGGTAATGTTTTAGTTATATCTGTACTGCTGATTCATATAGGTGGTGTAGTGCTGGTTCATATAGATGATGTTTAATGATATCTGTACTGCTAGTTCATATAGGAGGTGTACTCCTGGCTCATATAGATGATGTTCAGTTGTGTCCATACTGCTGGTTCATATAGGTGGTGTACTGATGGTTCATATAGGTGGTTGTACTGATGGTTCATATCGGTGGTGTACTGATGGTTCATAAAGGTGGTGTACTGTTGGCTCATATAGGTGGTGTACTGTTGGCTCATATAGGTGGTGTACTGTTGGCTCATATAGGTGGTGTACTGCTGGCTCATATAAGTGGTGTACTCCTGGCTCATATAGATAATGTTCAGTTGTGTCCATACTGCTGGTTCATATAGATGGTGTACTGCTGGCTCATATAAGTGGTGTACTCCTGGCTCATATAGATGATGTTCAGTTGTGTCCATACTGCTGGTTCATATAGGTGGTGTACTGTTGGCTCATATAGGTGGTGTACTGTTGGCTCATATAGGTGGTGTACTGCTGGCTCATATAGGTGGTGTTCAGTGATGTCTGTTGTGCTGGGTCATATAGGTGGTGTTCAGTGATGTCTGCTGTGCTGGGTCATATAGGTGGTGTTCAGTGATGTCTGGACTGCTGGGTCATATAGGTGGTGTTCAGTGATGTCTGTACTGCTGGGTCATATAGGTGGTGTTCAGTGATGTCTGTACTGCTTGGTCATATAGGTGCTGTTCAGTGATGTCTGTTGTTCTGGGTCATATAGATGCTGTTCAGTGATGTCTCTACTGCTGGGTCATATAGGTGGTGTTCAGTGATGTCTGTTGTGCTGGGTCATATAGGTGGTGTTCAGTGATGTCTGTACTGCTGGGTCATATAGGTGGTGTTTAGTGATGTCTGTACTGCTGGGTCATATAGGTGGTGTTCAGTGATGTCTGTACTGCTGGGTCATATAGGTGGTGTTCAGTGAAGTCTGTACTGCTGGGTCATATAGGTGGTGCTCAGTGAAGTCTGTACTGCTGGCTCATACAGGTGGTGTTCAGTGATGTATGTACTGCTGGGTCATATAGGTGGTGTTCAGTGATGTCTGTACTGCTGGGTCATTTTGGTAGTGTTCAGTGATGTCTGTACTGCTGGGTCATTTTGGTGGTGTTCAGTGATGTCTGTACTACTGGGTCATTTTGGTAGTGTTCAGTGATGTCTGTACTGCTGGGTCATTTTGGTGGTGTTCAGTGATGTCTGTACTGCTGGGTCATATAGGTGGTGTTAAGTGATGTCTGTATTGTTGGGTCGTATAAATGGTGTTTTAGTGAAGTCTGCACTGCTGGGTTATATAGGTCGTGTTCAGTGATGTCTGTACTGCTGGGTTATATAGGTGGTGTTTTAGTAATGTCTGTACTGCTGGGTCTTTTGGTAGTGGTCTGTAATGTCTGTACTAATGGGTCATATAGGTGATGTTCTGCTGGGTCATATAGGTGATGTACTGCTGAGTCATATATGTGAAGTACTGCTGAGTCATAAATGTGGTGTACTGCTGGGTCATATAGGTGGTGTCCTGCTGGGCCACATAGTGATGTTTAGTTATGTGTGACTGCTGGGTCATATAGATAGTGTCCTGCTAGGTCACATAGTGGTGTTCTGCTGGGTCATATAGGTGGTGTTCAGTGATGTCTGTACTGCTGGGTCATATAGGTGGTGTTCAGTGATGTCTGTACTGCTGGGTCATATAGGTGGTTTTCAGTGATGTTTGGACTGCTGGGTCATATAGGTGGTTTTCACTGATGTGTGTACTGCTGGGTCATATAGGTGGTGTTAAGTAATGTCTGTACTACTGGGTCATACAGGTGGTGTTCAGTGATGTCTGTACTGCTGGGTCATATAGGTGGTGTTCAGTGATGTCTGTACTGCTGGGTCATATAGGTGGTGTTCAGTGATGTCTGGACTGCTGGGTCACATAGGTGGTTTTCAGTGATGTCTGTACTGCTGGGTCATATAGGTGGTGTTCAGTGATGTCTGTATGCTGGGTCATATAGGTGGTGTTCAGTGATGTCTGTACTGCTGGGTCATATAGTGGTGTTCAGTGATGTCTGTACTGCTGGTCATATAGGTGGTGTTCAGTGATGTCTGTACTGCTGGGTCATATAGGTGGTTTTCAGTGATGTCTGTACTGCTGGGTCATATAGGTGGTGTTCAGTGATGTCTGTACTGCTGGGTCATATAGGTGGTGTTCAGTGATGTCTGTTGTGCTGGGTCATATAGGTGGTGGTCAGTGATGTCTGTACTGCTGGGTCATATATGTGGTGTTCAGTGATGTCTGTACTGCTGGGTCATATAGGTGGTGTTCAGTGATGTCTGTTGTGCTGGGTCATATAGGTGGTGTTCAGTGATGTCTGTACTGCTGGGTCATATAGGTGGTGTTTAATGATGCCTGTACTGCTGGGTCATATAGGTGGTGTTCAGTGATGTCTGTACTGCTGGTCATACAGGTAGTGTTCAGTGATGTCTGTACTGCTGGGTCATATAGGTGGTGTTCAGTGATGTCTGTACTGCTGGCTCATACAGGTGGTGTTCAGTGATGTATGTACTGCTTGGTCATATAGGTGGTGTTCAGTGATGTCTGTACTGCTGGGTCATTTTGGTGGTGTTCAGTGATGTCTGTACTGCTGGGTCATTTTGGTGGTGTTCAGTGATGTCTGTACTACTGGGTCATTTTGGTGGTGTTCAGTGATGTCTGTACTCCTGGGTCATTTTGGTGGTGTTCAGTGATGTCTGTACTGCTGGGTCATTTTGGTGGTGTTCAGTGATGTCTGTACTGCTGGGTCATTTTGGTGGTGTTCAGTGATGTCTGTACTGCTGGGTCATTTTGGTGGTGTTCAGTGATGTCTGTACTACTGGGTCATTTTGGTAGTGTTCAGTGATGTCTGTACTGCTGGGTCATTTTGGTGGTGTTCAGTAAAGTCTGTACTGCTGGGTCATATAGGTGGTGTTAAGTGATGTCTGTATTGTTGGGTTATATAGGTAGTGTTCATTGATGTCTGTACTGCTGGGTCGTATAAGTGGTGTTTTATCGATGTCTGCACTGCTGGGTTATATAGGTCGTGTTCAGTGATGTCTGTACTGCTGGGTTATATAGGTGGTGTTTTAGTAATGTCTGTACTGCTGGGTCATTTTGGTAGTGGTCTGTAATGTCTGTACTGCTGGTCCTATAGGTGATGTTCTACTGGGTCATATAGGTGATGTACTGCTGAGTCATATATGTGAAGTACTGCTGAGTCATAAATGTGGTGTACTGCTGGGTCATATAGGTGGTGTCCTGCTGGGCCACATAGTGATGTTTAGTTATGTGTGACTGCTGGGTCATATAGGTGGTGTCCTGCTGGGCCACATAGTGATGTCTAGTTATGTGTGACTGCTGGGTCATATAGATAGTGTCCTGCTAGGTCACATAGTGGTGTTCTGCTGGGTCATATAGGTGGTTTTCTGATGGGTCATATAGCTGGTGTTCAGTGATGTCTGTACTGCTGGGTCATATAGGTGGTTTTCAGTGATGTTTGGACTGCTGGGTCATATAGGTGGTTTTCAGTGATGTGTGTACTGCTGGGTCATATAGGTGGTGTTAAGTAATGTCTGTACTACTGGGTCATACAGGTGGTGTTCAGTGATGTTTGTACTGCTGGGTCATATAGGTGGTGTTCAGTGATGTCTGTACTGCTGGGTCATATAGTAATTATAGGTGGTGTTCAGTGATGTCTGGACTGCTGGGTCACATAGGTGGTTTTCAGTGATGTCTGTACTGCTGGGTCATATAGGTGGTGTTCAGTGATGTCTGTACTGCTGGGTCATATAGGTGGTGTTCAGTGATGTCTGTACTGCTGGGTCATATAGGTGGTGTTCAGTGATGTCTGTACTGCTGGGTCATATAGGTGGTTTTCAGTTATGTCTGTACTGCGGGGTCATGTAGGTGATGCACTGCTGGGTCAGAAGTTGTGTTGTGCTGGGTCATATAGGTGGTTTTCAGTGATGGCTGTACCGCTGAGTCATATAGGTGATGTACTGCTGGGTCATATAGGTGGTTTTCAGTGATGTCTGTACTGCCGGGTCATATAGGTGATGTACTGCTGGGTCATGTAGGTCGTTTTCAGTGATGTCTGTACTGCTGGGTCATATAGGTGATGTACTGCTGGGTCATATAGGTGATGTACTGCTGGGTCAAATAGGTGATGTTCTGCTGGGTCATACAGGTGGTGTACTGCTGGATATTTTAGGTGGTGTTCAGTGATGTCTGTACTGCTGGGTCATATGAGTGGTGTACTGCTGGGTCATATAGGTGGTTTTAGTGATGTCTGTACTGCACAGTGCTAAAGGTGATGTTCTGCTGGGTCAAAGAGGTGGTGTACTGCTGGATATTTTAGGTGGTGTTTAGTGATGTCTGTACTGCTGGGTCATATAGGTGGTGTTTAGTGATGTCTGTACTGCTGGGTCATATAGGTGGTGTTCAGTGATGTCTGTACTGCTGGGTCATACTGGTGGTGTACTGCGTGATATTTTAGGTGGTGTTCAGAGATGTCTGTACTGCTGGGTCAGTCATATAGGTGGTGTACTGCTGGGTCATATAGGTGGTGTTTAGTGATATCTGTACTGCTGGGTCATATAGGTGGTGTTCAGTGATGTCTGTACAGCAGGGTCGTATAGGTGGTGTTCACTGATGTCTGTACTGCTGGGTCATATAGGTGGTGTTCCGTGATGTCTGTACTGCTGGGTCAAATAGGTGGTGTTCAGTGATGTGTGTACTGCTGGGTCATATACGTGGTGTTCAGTGATGTCTGTACAGCTGGATCATATGGGTGGTGTATCTCTGGGTAATGTAGGCGGTGTTCAGTGATGTCTTTACTGCTGGGTCATATAGGTGATGTTCATCGATGTCTGTAGTCTGGGTCATATAGGTGGTCTTCAGTGATGTCTGTACTAATGCGTCATTCAGGTAGTGTTCAGTGATGTCGTTACTGCTATGTCATTAAGTCATGTTCTGTGATGTCTTCACACTGGGTCACTTAGGTGCCGTTCAATGGTGTATGTACGACAGGTTATTTTGTTGATGTTCAGTGATGTCTGTACCACTGCTTCATCTAGATGATGTTCTGTGGTGTATGCACACTTGTGACAATTAGGTGGTGTTCAGCGATGTCTATACTACTACGTCATTTATGTGGTGCTCAGTGATGTCTGCAGGGCTACGTCACTTAGGTGATGTTGAGTGATGTCTTTACTTCTACGTCATTTAGATGATGCTCAGTGATGTCTATATTACATCGTTTATGTGATTTCACCTGCATTACTAGATCATTTAGGTGATGTTCAGTGATGTCTTTAGACTACGTCATTTAGGTGACGCTCAGTGGTGTCTGTACTACTACGTCTTTCAGATGATGTTAAATGGTGTCTATACTACTATGTCATTTAGAGCATATTCAGTTGTGTCTATGCTACTACGTCATTTAGGTGATGTTCTGTTGTGTCTCTACTATTATTTCATTTAGGTGATGTTCAGGGACGTCTATACAACTATGTCATTTAGGTAATATTCTATATTGTCAATACTACTACGTCATTTAGATGACACTCAGTGGTGTCTACACTACATATCATTTAAGTTGTGTTCAATGGTGTCTTTATTATTCTGTCAGCGGTGTCTGTATTGCATACGTCTTTTCCTATCCCATAGTGTCAACGGCTGGTCAGCTTGACATACATGATGCGGGATCCTTTGCTCCCAACGCTAGATGTATTTCTACTCCTGAGAGAGGGGACAGGCAGGTGAAAATGTGAACAGACAAATAAACGATGCACACCTGCGTAGAGAGGGAAGAAACAGGTGATGACTCCATTCAATCCCATCATGCCCATGCTCAGAATCAGAGGGTCAATATTGGGGTCAGAGGTGGCAAACCCGCAGGACAACTTAGACACGAGGCTGGAGACAGAATGGTTGACAGGTTGGTTGGTTGGTGAGTGAGATGGCTGTGTCTCTGAATCATGCTGAGTACAACGTTGCACAATGAACTGTTAAAACTAAAACCCCATGAACGATTTTGAAAAAAATATGTATAAAGTGTTTGCATCTGCAGTTTTAAGTCTCACGAAGGATTCTTCTAAACTTCCATTCCATTTCTCACTCCCAAAGTACAAAGTATGCAAGTGGATGGCCTAAGAAAGCTTCTTTTAAGTAACAAGCTTAGTGTAGATTACCTATGAAGAGTGCGACATAGAGACGTTAATTGGCCATGGATGACGACGACCACAGGTGAGCTCTTGGGATGCTTCTGATGGCTGGTGAGGCCAGTGCAGATGTAGACGTCTTCCACACACAGGGGACACCACCGTTTCAAAGAGAATCCATGGTGCTGTCAGTTCCGGGTCTGTGGACAGCCTGTTTGCACCGACCATCTGCCAGTACATCTGCCGCTGCAGCAACGGAGACTGTGCGTACTGCTACGGCGCTGCTGGTTATGATCGTGTGCGTCAGGTTCCGAGGGTTCACGTCCATGAAGAAGTTGTCCAGTGACTGACCAGTCTGGTGCAGAGATGACATGAGGCCGAAGGACACAGCAAGTAGAGCTGGCTGAGGATTCAGGTTGAAAGGCCCATTCAGGTTGTTGTTGTTGTTGTTGCTTTTGCTTTCTTTCTTCTTTTTTTTTTTGCCTAACTTTTCTGAATTTCCCAAATAGGACATTTTTTTTCACGTTAATTTCACAGAAAATACTGCTCTTGTGTTCAAGAGGGCAAATTCAGGATCATCGATTATTGACGTCTGTAAATCCGCACCATGTAGCGCGGATCTGAATGATAGCCGGATCCAGTGAACGAAACACTGTTCTGAAGGAGAGACGGGGGACACTTTCACATTGGCAGAAGCCTGCTTTCTCTCGGGTGCCCTATGGTTAAAAAGTATCCCCAGCAAAAGAGGTTAGGTTCTCTCCGGCCTCTTGCGCTTGGTTGGTTTTGTCCGTTACCTTAGAGGTCTGCACAGACTGCTGAAGCCGTTTTCCACCCCGCTGGTCAGCAACAATGTGGGCCAGGAAGCCGTTTCCACCCCGCGGTCACAAACAATGTGGGCCAGGAAGCCGTTTCTCCACCCCGCTGTCAGCAAACAATGTGGGCCAGGAAGCCGTTTCCACCCCGCTGGTCAGCAAACAATGTGGGCCAGGAAGCCGTTTCCACCCCGCTGGTCAGCAAACAATGTGGGCCAGGAAGGATCGAGTTCAGTTCTGGCAGATCCGCAACACAGATCTGGATCAAGCAGCAGATCCTAAATCGGCCTGGATTGTCCAGGCGCCTGACTGTCCCTTGCTGGCATCAAGGTGAGGACAGGGTTGTTTGTTTAGCATGGGTAGTCTTCAGTCATATCTGCATTGTCATCTTTGTGAGGACCAGGGTTGTTTGTTTAGCATGGGTAGTCTTCAGTCATATCTGCATTGTCATCTTTGTGAGGACAGGGTTGTTTGTTTAGCATGGGTAGTCTTCAGTCATATCTGCATTGTCATTTTGTGAGGACAGGGTTGTTTGTTTAGCATGGGTAGTCTTCAGTCATATCTGCATTCTCATCTTTGTGAGGACAGGGTTGTTTGTTTAGCATGGGTAGTCTTCAGTCATATCTGCATTGTCCATCTTTGTGAGGACAGGGTTGTTTGTTTAGCATGGGTAGTCTTCAGTCATATCTGCATTGTCATCTTTGTGAGGACATGGTTGTTTGTTTAGCATGGTAGTCTTCAGTCATATCTGCATTGTCATCTTTGTGAGGACAGGGTTGTTTGTTTAGCATGGGTAGTCTTCAGTCATATCTGCATTGTCATCTTGTGAGGACAGGGTTGTTTGTTTAGCATGGTAGTCTTCAGTCATATCTGCATTGTCATCTTTGTGAGGACATGGTTGTTTGTTTAGCATGGGTAGTCTTCATCATATCTGCATTGTCATCTTTGTGAGGACAGGGTTGTTTGTTTAGCATGGGTAGTCTTCAGTCATATCTGCATTGTCATCTTTGTGAGGACAGGGTTGTTTGTTTAGCATGGGTAGTCTTCAGTCATATCTGCATTGTCATCTTTGTGAGGACAGGGTTGTTTGTTTAGCATGGGTAGTCCTTCAGTCATATCTGCATTGTCATCTTTGTGAGGACAGGGTTGTTTGTTTAGCATGGGTAGTCTTCAGTCATATCTGCATTGTCATCTTTGTGAGGACAGGGTTGTTGTTTAGCATGGGTAGTCTTCAGTCATATCTGCATTGTCATCTTTGTGTAGGACAGCGTTGTTTGTTTAGCATGGTAGTCTTCATCATATCTGCATTGTCATCTTTGTGAGGACAGGGTTGTTTGTTTAGCATGGTAGTCTTCAGTCATATCTGCATTGTCATCTTGTGAGGACAGGTTGTTTGTTTAGCACGGTAGTCTTCAGTCTATCTGCATTGTCATCTTTGTGAGGACAGGGTTGTTGTTTAGCATGGGTAGTCTTCAGTCATATCTGCATTCTCATCTTGTGAGGACATGGTTGTTTGTTTAGCATGGTAGTCTTCAGTCATATCTGCATTGTCATCTTTGTGAGGACATGTTGTTTGTTTAGCATGGGTAGTCTTCAGTCATATCTGCATTGTCATCTTTGTGAGGACAGGGTTGTTTGTTTAGCATGGGTAGTCTTCAGTCATATCTGCCTTGTCATCTTTGCTTCTGTTCCTACTTCATCCTTCCTATCATTCTTAGTCATTTTTTCATCGTTGTATGAAATGGCATCGTCGTCATCATGACACAACTAGTACAGATGAATGGCATCGTCGTCATCATGACACAACTATACAGATGAATGGCATCAGTTATTATGACACAAACAGTACACATGAATGGCATCATCGTCATCATAACACAACCAGTACAGATGAATGGCATCGTCGTCATCATGACACAACTAGTACACATGAATGGCATCATCGTCATCATGACACAACTAGTACACATGAATGGCATCATCGTCATCATGACACAACTAGTACACATGAATGGCATCATCGTCATCATGACACAACTAGTACACATGAATGGCATCATCGTCATCATGACACAACTAGTACAGATGAATGGCATCATTGTCATCATGACACATACAGTACAGATGAATGGCATCATGTCATCATGACACAACTGGTACACATGAATGGCATCATTGTCATCATGACACAAACAGTACAGATGAATGGCATCATTGTCATCATGACACAACTGGTACACATGAATGGCATCATTGTCATCATGACACAAACAGTACAGATGAATGGCATCATTGTCATCATGACACAACTGGTACACATGAATGGCATCATTGTCATCATGACACATGCAGTACAGATGAATGGCAATCATGTCATCATGACACAAACAGTACAGATGAATGGCATCAATTGTCATTATGACACAAACAGTACAGATGAATGGCATCATGTCATCATGACACACCTAGGACACATGAATGGCATCATTGTCATCATGACACAAATAGCACAGATGAATGGCATCATTGTCATCATGACACAAATAGTACAGATAATGGCATCATGTCATCATGACACAACACGTATAGATGAATGCATCATTGTCATCAAGACACAAACAGTACAGATGAATGGCAACATTGTCATCATGACACAAATAGCACAGATGAATGGCAACATTGTCATGACACAATCAGTACAGATCAAGGGCATCATCGTCATCATGACACAAACAGTACACATGAATGGCATCATGTCATCATGACACATACAGTACAGATGAATGGCATCATTGTCATCATGACACAAACAGTACAGCTGAATGGTAACATTGTCATCATGACACAAACAGTACAGCTGAATGGCAACATTGTCATCATGACACAAACAGTACAGATCAATGGCATCATTGTCATCATGACAGATTACATAACAGATGAATGGCATCATCTCATCATACACAAACAGTACACATGAATGGCAACATTGTCATCATGACACAAACAGTACACATGAATGGCATCATTGTCATCATGACACAAACAGTAGACATGAATGGCGTCATTGTCATCATGACACAAACAGTAGACATGAATGGCATCATCGTCATCATGACACAAACAGTACACATGAATGGCGTCATTGTCAGCATGACACAAACAGTGCAGATGAATGGCATCATTGTCAGCATGACACAAACAGTACAGATGAATGGTATCATTGTCATCATGACACAAACAGTACACATGAATGGCATCATGTCATCATGACACAACTAGTATAGATGAATGGCATCACTGTCATCATGACACAACTAGTACACATGAATGGCATCATTGCATCAAGACACAACAGTACAGGTAAATGGCATCATGTCATCATGACACAACTAGTACAGATCAATGGCATCATTGTCATCATGACAGATACAGTACAGATGAATGGCATCATCTCATCATGACACAAACAGTACACATGAATGGCAACATTGTCATCATGACACAAACAGTACACATGAATGGCATCATTGTCATCATGACACAAACAGTAGACATGAATGGCGTCATTGTCATCATGACACAAACAGTAGACATGAATGGCATCATCGTCATCATGACACAAACAGTACACATGAATGGCGTCATTGTCAGCATGACACAAACAGTACAGATGAATGGCATCATTGTCAGCATGACACAAACAGTACAGATGAATGGTATCATTGTCATCATGACACAAACAGTACACATAAAATGGCATCATGCCATCATGACACAAACAGTACACATGAATGGCATCATGTCATCATGACACAACTAGTATAGATGAATGGCATCATTGTCATCATGACACAACTAGTACACATGAATGCATCATTGTCATCATGACACAACAGTACAGGTAAATGGCATCATGTCATCATGACACAACTAGTACACATGAATGGCATCATTGTCATCATGACACAAACTGTACACATGAATGGCATCATTGTCATCATGACACAAACAGTACAGATGAATGGCATCATTGTCATCATGACACAAACAGTACAGATGTGGTGACATTGACAGTTGCCCTGGGCATGCGCTGCAGGTAGTTAAGTTATGCATAACAAGAAAAACGTCTTTTATATCATCAGCTCAATCAAGCTCTTAGCACCACCATCGGCTTCGCGATCGTCCTTCTCATCTTCATCTCCACACTTTTCTTCTTCTTCATCCCATCCTCTTCCTCCTCCATACCTCCTATTCTTCTTCTCTTCATCTCCCTATGTCCTGAATAATGTGTCAAATGTTCGGTTGATTCAGATCATAGAACGGCTGAAATTAACCCCGTACTTCTTCTCCACATGCTTTGTCTCCAGTTGTTGCTAATCCTCTCTTCCCCTCATCTCATTCCTCTTCACTTTCCTGCTGCCGGCCCTTTGAGAGGTGTCAATACTCAAAACGTTTGTCTGGGCTAAAACATTAACTGAAATGACATTTATCTTCTTTATCCCATCCTGCTTGTTCTCCAATTCGTATTTCTGTCTCGTTCTTTTTGCATACAATTTTTCCTTGATGTTCTGTCTTCTCCTCTTTCATGTTTCCCTGTCAAGCATCAGATCCATCGTCCCATTCCCATCCCAAACTTCACCCCCCCCCCCCCCCCCAGCTCTATGGCCATGGTGGGCCGTTGGGTGTCACAGAACATGGCAAAGATGCTGTTGATACTCACCTCATGCAGCCGATAGCCACAGACAGCTCTGCTGCCTTGTGAACGGAGGTGCCGTGGTGCTGCACGTACTCTGGCAGGTGGAGGAACACCCTGCTATATGGAAACTGGACACAAAGAGACTGGCACAGTGCAGCATGAAGGCCATGTCAGACAGCAGGCCCAGGTAGGTCCCACAGCACTCCCGTTTTCTTCTCTCAGCACAGTCCCCGAACCAGTCTCTCTCCCCTTGTCCTGGGATGCTGGCGGTGTCTGGAACGACCAGTCCCTCAGACTGCAGCTGGCTGTCGACCTCCGTGGCCGGGAAGTCTCTTTCATCACACAGACGTCCCCCACGTTTGTGAAATGTGTCGTCTGGGCTCAGCCTTGGTGCAGACGGAGGTTCACTGCTGACAGTGACGTCAGCGACATGGATACCAGTGAACTCGTCACACGGTGAAGTCGTCACAAGCGTCCAGTGATCTCGTCACAGTGATCTCGTCACATACTCAAACCCGGCATACAGTGAAAAACGTGTGGCGAGTTCACCGTGGATTAGCAGACAAACCCTGCTCTTGATATCTGATATATTTGTCTAGATCAATAAATTTCTCGAAGTATTGCAACAGTCTGGATTTCTTTATTATTTGTCTTCAAAATATTCAATAAAAAAATTTAAAAAATTAAAAATTGCAACAAAACAAAGAATCAGGAGTTGTTGTGAAATCTAAAATGGTACAAGATGGCTGGCAGCTCTCAGAACCTGGCGGGTTGTCCTCTCACTGGTCACCAGGCGATCCCAGATCCTGAAGAGCTTGGCATTGGTGGACCTGGCATCGGCTCTTTGGCGCCTGATGATGGTCGACTCCTTGAGAAGCTGGCATACTCTGGTCACAAGTCTGGATTCGTCTGACAGTAGCTGCAGCATCAGATACAGGTTAAGGTTTCCTGCACTGGAAGCCTTGGTGTTCAGTCGGCGATGCCATCCCTCCACGTCGTTGTTGGTCCTTATGCTTCTGTAGAAACAAGACCAGCTGGAAGGTGGCCAAACTGCTGAATCGATCCATGTCTGGCGTATGTAGGTGCAGAGGCAGCGCTGCCCTTCTGTTGTAGCTTCCCCTTCCAACTCTGGCAGAATGCCGTCGATCTTCTCCCAAGGAAGGTAGGGCAGTGTCAGGAGCTGTCGACAGTAACCGTGCAATGCTGGGTCGTTTTGGTAGGCCTGTTGCATCCCCAGCCCCTGCATATGACGCCAAACTGCTTGTCCCCAATGGAAGGAGCATCCACGAACATCAACCTCTGTAAACACTTCACGGAAGGCAGCCCATGCAGCAGCTTCAAAATCCATGGTGACACATTCCAAGTTCCAGGAAAGATCTCTGCGTCGAAGTTCCTGTTTCAAGGCCCGCAGCACAGCCAGATAATCCCGCCGCCGTTTCCCAGACATAACAGCAAAGGCCAGTGGTAGCTGCTTTGCCTGGTCCTCTACACGGACAAAAGCGTGAATACTCCACAACTGTATGAAGGGTGCCCTGACCACCTTATATGTTCCGTCTGCATACCACCGTTTGGCCAGACTGAGTAGATTCAGCTGTTGCTCAGAGAAGAACAACACATGACGCTTGTTGTCCACGGTGATATCCACTGGATCTTCGAACTGGTCAGGCCAATGGTTCATATCCAGTTCAAAGCCGAGATCCTGGGGATGGCGTGGGCGACTTCGCTGGCGGTGATAATTGGCAATACGGCCGAGATAGTCGGTGCTGCGCTGGTTGGGAATGGGCCGTGACTCCTGTAGCAAATGCTCAACAATGGTGTATGCTGACTGGTATGGTGCAGCTGCAGCTGTCTTCTTGACGTTTCGGACCAGCTTCGCTTTCACCGCTGCTCCAGATTCTGCTGCATGTAGATGCTCCTGTGTGCCTCTGGTGAAGATGTCTTCTTCTTGATGGACCATCACCTGGCACTTACAGGCAGCCCGACGCCTGGTGCATCTCCAGTATGTTGCACCATCCTTGGATTGCCTGTGGATACCATAGGTGAAGCCCTCAGAATCAACCAGCAAGGGGTGGCCTCGTTGTGTGCCTCTGGGGATGATTTCAAACGTCAATGGCTCGTCCTCCATGATCGGCTCTGTTGTTACAGGATCATCAGCAAGTGAAATCTCCTGCACGTCAGCGGGGACCTGGAAACTGGCACTGCTCATGCTGGCATTAACTAGTTCTTCCTCTACACTGACGTCCATAGAGGCGGTTTCTTCTGCAATCGTAGGGTTCCTCTCTAAAAACGCTTCTGCCAGGGCAGTGGCCTCACAGTCTTGGCATTTCCACTCCAACTCTGTCTCTCCTCTGACAGCTTGTCTGTAAATTCTTCTGTCAATGCCAGTGCCACAAATACGATGCTGCCATCTTCTACATGTCCCATCACACAACACGGCCTCTTGTCGTGGTCTGACTTCATGCTGGCAAACGATGCAGATAGCAACTTCCATGACTCTTCTGACAGTTTTGCAAAACAGGCATGCTAAAAATTTGATATCCCCTCACTGTGACGACTTCACCGTGTGACGAGTTCACTGTTAATTGCAAAGAAAAAACAACGGTGAACTCGCCACACATTTTTCAGCTGTGACGACTTCACCGTGTGACGAGTTCACTGGTATCCCAGCGACATCACGTGACATCTCGTCAGCCCCGGCTGACGGAAGTGTGCTGCTGATGACGTCACTGGCTGCAGCACAGTTTGTGTGTGTGGCATGGTGGCCACCGCTCTCTCTCCACACAGCGAGATCTGTGCTGACCCTGGGTGACCACAGCACACACGTCCTGTCTCACACAGGTCAGCGGTCACAACTGGCGGGGGCGGGGACATAGCGCTTTGGATGACTCCAGCTGTCACAGTGGTCAACGTCTCAGCAGCTGTGCGGTTGGTTTCCATGTCACTGGTGTTCACGTCATCTGGGGCGTGAGACAGACCGGATTATGACGTTTCCATGGCCCTCATCGTGACTCTGCTGGTCGCTTTCCAGCAAGGATTCACTCCCTTCCTCGGTGTCACAGACCTTGTCATGCTGTCGTGCCGTGGTGTGGCCTGACGTCCGCCTGTCCTGCCCTGGGGCCTCGGAATACCTGGCCTGCATTCCCATCCAGTCTTCTGTGGCCTGTTCTGCCACAACAATGTCCACGGCCTTGCCCTCGTACATGGTAGATCGGTAAAACATGCCGAAGAAGCAGGAGTGAAGACTGACTGCCCCGAGGAGTAAGAACGTTCCGCTGACACTGAAGGTTTCTATCATGGCTTGAAACATACCCGCGCACAACACGCACATGTGAATGAATCTTATGAACAATCGCACAAACACCTTAGTGTGCAAGCAAGAGAAAATGCACACACACACACACACAATGAATCTTATGCACAATCGCACAAACACCTAAGTGTGCAAGCAAGAGAAAATGAACACGCACACACAATGAATCTTATGCACAATCGCACAAACACCTAAGTGTGCAAGCGAGAGAAAATGCACACGCACACACAGGCACACGACTCGATCCTAAACCCCTCGCCGTTCACTTCTTCCCGAACCTTTCAAAAATGAACCGCAAAAACCACTGACAATAGTATCACCCCTATCGGCTGTCAGAAAAAGGATAACATGATCAGCAAGAATTTCTTATAATCAGCCTGCATATAGGGGCGTGCATGCGCGCATGTGTATGTATCTCTTCATTTCAAACACTTTCCTATGGCGTCCCACAAGGCTCTATCCTGGGTCCCTTACTGTTCACAATTTACATCAATGATCTACCTCTCCATATCACATCCACCTGTGAACTCTTTGCTGATGATACAACAATACACACAAATCATTCTGATGTTACTGTTCTTGCACAAACTTTACAAGACCTCGTAAAATGGACTGAACTAAATCACATGTCGCTTCACCCTCAAAAAACTAAATCCATGCTTATCACAACCAGGCAAAAAAGACAAAATCTCGCTATTACGTTTCTTAAAAATGAACCCGTTGAACAGGTTACATACCTCAAAGTGCTAGGAATAACAATTGATAACAACATTAGTTGGCAAGCTCACATAACCTCACTGTGCAAAAAAGTTTCACAGAAAGTTTATCAACTCTCCAAAATCAAACGCTTCCTCGACCTGCATTCACGCAAGCTCTTTTCCAGTCTCATATTCAATCAAACATAGACTATGGATCTACTCTATGGGACTCTGCTAGCGCTAACACCCTCAAACCATTACTAAGCCTACACAAGCGAGCACTCAAATTAGTCCTAAAAACCAGTAGTCTTCTGAACTCGGACTATAAAAAGACTCAGGTTCTCCCCTTAAGTCTGAGATTAGAATACAACAAAGGGATCATAATGCACAGGGTTGTGTCTGGGAGGGCACCATCCACATTAGTTCACAGATTCTCAATTAATTCCTCAAGGACTCTACCCAAACTTCATGTCCCTGTTCCTAGAATTGACTTATTCAAATCCAGTTTAACATATTCAGGTTCCTGTCAATGGAACTCGCTCCCTGAATCAACCAAACAACACCAATGCATATCAACCTTCAAACACCATTATTTCAACCATCTTATGTGCCAGTATTTGAATACACCGCCATAAATCCACCACCAACCACCACCACCCTCTTTGCCTTATGTATGAACCTGTCTATTTAGAAAGTGTTTTGTATTTGAAATGCACATGTTCTGTTTAGTAAGTATGTCTTATGTGAGTACGTGTGTGTGAGAGAGTGTGTTGTGTGTGTGTGTGTGTGTGTGTGTGTGTGTGTGTGGTGTGTGTGTGTGTGTGTGTGTGTGTGTGTGTGTGTGTGTGTGTGTGTGTGTGTGTGTGTGTGTGTGTTTTCCTACTACCTGCTGCCCTCTTGTCATTATGTCGTTAAGCTTTTATTCTCATGCGACTCTCTCTCTTTCTCTCTCTCTCTCTCTCTCTCTCCTCTTCTCTCTCTTCTCTCTCTCTCTCTCTCTCTCTCTCTCTCTCTCTCTCTACTCTCTCTCTCTCTCCTCTCTCTCTCTCTCTCTCTCTCTCTCTCTCTCTCTCTCTCTCCTCTCTCTCTCTCTCTCTCTCCTCTCTCTCTCTCTCTCTCTCTCTCTCATGGTTCTCCTGGAATGACTTGATATATTATCTACATGACATCTACCCCCTACCCGTGGTGACTGGGCTATCATTATGCATCCCCCCCCCCCCCCTCCATTTGTGCTTTATTTTGTTTTTTTTCCCTGGTGCTTCAAAATCGATTGCCTTACATCTCCTTGGTGTTTTTTGATTGTTAAATTGTTCTAAACATGCTCTTTCCCGCACCCACTCTCGCCTCTTTCTCCCTCTCTCTCCCTCTCTCTATCGCCGTTCCCTGCACTCCTTTCGCTTATGCGTCTCTCTCTCTCTCTCTCTCTCTCTCTCTCCTCTCTCTCTCTCTCTCTCTCTCTCTCTCTCTCTCTCTCTCTCTCTCTCTCTCTCTCTCTCTCTCTCTCTGCTGGTGCTGCTGCTTCTGCTTGGTCATTTTGACGGTAGGAAAAAACAGTCTTTTTTAAAGCCTAAAATAATTGTTGTCAAAGTAGAAAGGTGTTGATGCCAAGAGTTGCCAATACTGGCTCATTTCAGATGACGTGCCGCAGGTTGGAATGGAACACTGGCCTCAGCAACCGCCATGACCTACACAACCACCATTGGAGACAGACGACAGCGCTGAACGTGTGAAAGACAGACAGCTGATCTTGACAGCCGTAATACACACAGTGCATACATTCTGATGACTTCTGCTCAAAGTACACACAAAGAAGTTCCCTTCTCCCTGACAGCCGTAATACACACAGTGCATACATTCTGATGACTTCTGCTCAAAGTACACACAAAGAAGTTCCCTTCTCCCTGACAGCCGTAATACACACAGTGCATACATTCTGATGACTTCTGCTCAAAGTACACACAAAGAAGTTCCCTTCTCCCTGACAGCCGTAATACACACAGTGCATACATTCTGATGACTTCTGCTCAAAGTACACACAAAGAAGTTCCCTTCTCCCTGACAGCCGTAATACACACAGTGCATACATTCTGATGACTTCTGCTCAAAGTACACACAAAGAAGTTCCCTTCTCCCTGACAGCCGTAATACACACAGTGCATACATTCTGATGACTTCTGCTCAAAGTACACACAAAGAAGTTGCCTTCTCCCTGCGCTTTCTCTCCTTTCCCTATTAACTTCGCCGACACCGATTTCTTTCACCAGAACTCCTAAAGCAAAGGCTCAGTGTGTGCACTGGTCATTATCTCACGTCAAGTTCCGCTGTTGAATAATGCCCCTGACTCTGGAATTAGTTAGTGTGGGTGTGGAACGGGGGATTAACAGGCTGTGAATGCCGGGGGGGTGAGGAGGGGTCATGCTGACCAGTCTGTAGGCGGATTAGCAACGTAAAGTGGGGAGCACTGACCTAACCTTCACACCAGCTAGGCAGACCTGTGACGGGCACGAACACACTGACCGTGAAGTGTCCAAACACACTGACCGTGAGGTGTCCAAACACACTGACCGTGAGGTGTCCAAACACACTGACCATCAGGTGTCCAAACACACTGACCATGAGGTGTCCAAATACACTGACCGTGAGGTGTCCAAACACACTGACCGTGAGGTGTCCCAACACACTAACCGTGAGGTGTCCCAACACACTGACCGTGAGGGGTCCAAACACACTGACCATGAGGTGTCCCAACACACTGACCGTGAGGTGTCCCAACACACTGACCGTGAGGTGTCCAAACACACTGACCATGAGGTGTCCAAACACACTGACCGTGAGGTGTCCAAACACGCTGACCATGAGGTGTCCAAACACACTGACCATGAGGTATCCAAACACACTGACCATGAGGTATCCAAACACGCTGACCGTGAGGTGTCCAAACACGCTGACCATGAGGTGTCCAAACACACTGACCGTGAGGTGTCCAAACACACTGACCATGAGGTGTCCAAACACACTGACCATGAGGTCTCACAACACACTGACCATGAGGTGTCCAAACACGCTGACCATGAGGTATCCAAACACGCTGACCATGAGGTGTCCAAACACGCTGACCATGAGGTGTCCAAACACACTGACCGTGAGGTGTCCAAACACACTGACCGTGAGGTGTCCAAACACGCTGACCATGAGGTGTCCAAACACACTGACTATGAGGTGTCCAAACACACTGACCATGAGGTGTCCAAACACGCTGACCATGAGGTGTCCAAACACGCTGACGTGAGGTGTCCAAACAGGTTAGGGTCCGATGTTCCGACGTTCAGTGTCCGATGTATCAATAGTCCGAAGGCCGAAAGTCCGACGTAGCGATAGTCCGAAAGAGTGGTGCATTAGTGCGACGAAGCAAAAGTCCGAGACATTTTTTGTACGACGATTCGATAGTCCGAAAAGCTGATTACAAAAAATATAAATCCGACGTAGCATAAGTGCAACGTGTCGATAGTCCGAAAGGCACTGGCACACGTAAGCTCGCCTTTTACGGCATGGATTGTCGCCCCAGTACGGATTGTCGCCGGCGACAATCCGTGCTGGAAATGGCATTATGTCAAATCCACTCTGTCGAGCGACAATTCATGCCGTCCTCCGGCACGAATTGTCGCCCCATTGTACATTTTAACATTTCCCTCTCTCTCTCTCTCTCTCTCTCTCTCTCTCTCTCTTTCCCTTCCTCTCTCTCCCCTCTCCGAATGTATGTAGGCTTAGTATGTACATAAGCGTGTATGTATGATATATGTATGCATATATGTATGTGTGTATGTATGTATGTGTGTATGTATATGTGTTTGGCTGTGTGTATGTATGTATGTATGTATGTATGCATGTATGTATGAAACGTACGTATGTATGTATATACGTATAATATATGTAAGTATGTATGTATGCGCGAAGGTATAATGTAGGTTTGTGTTGATGAATGGATGAGCGCGCGGATGGGTTGGTGTGCATGGGGGGGGGGGGGGGGGGGAGGGGGAGTGTGCCGTGCGTCGGTACGGGTGTGCAGGGGTGTGTAACAAGTGCTTGTACATGCGCGCGCGAGCTTGCGCGCATGCGGCGGTGTGTGCGCGCGTGCGTGTATGTGTGGTTGCATGTGAAAGAATGTGTGTGTGTGTGTATGTGTGTTTGTCTGTGCACGCGCGCACTGACGAATCAAGCAAGCGCACTCACAATCAAGCAAGCGCAACTCACGAACACCCGCGTGTGTGTGCCCCTCGCGTGGGGCATGATTTTTTGTTCAATTTTAAACCCGTTTACTCAACGAAGAACACTACACTGGATTAAATTGTATCGTCGAATCAAGTCAAGAAACTCGTGACTTCATTTTTGCTTTTCATTCCCATCTCTAGATTGATCTAGCCCCCGCGCGCGCGCACGCATGCATATGTACACACACAAAAATATATAGGGTTTCTCATATTTATAATATATTCCCCCATTTTTTCATCTTTAATTTTTTTTTTTTTTAAGTTGAAATCTTTGCAAAGTCCTCTATAACGACTGAAGAATTGTTAACCTGCATTTGTTTTTCCCCCACTCCTTAATTGTTCAGCATTCTATATATATATATATATAGAATGCTGAAAAATTAAGTAGTGGGGGAAAACAAGTGCAAGCTAACAATTCTTCCATCATTATAATAATGACATGTAAAAGATTGAAAGAGAAGAGAGAAAAAAAGGGGGGGGGGGAATATATGTTATAAATGTGAAAACCCTTCGCTAGCTACCAGAGGGAACGATCACAACCCCTCCCGAAGACAGATTTATAGTTATTGCCTGCTCCTAGGCCCTTTGTCCGTGGATCGGACTCATCAGGGAGACACCGGCGGATGTGTCTGTGCTCTTGGTGTTAAATAGAGACACCCCACAGTCCGCAATTCTGTGGTGCTCTCACCACCAAGGGTTCAAAAAAGAACCCAACAGCCCCCCCAAAAGCAGCCAGCGAAAGGTAGAAAACAACAACAAACAAAAGTGTGGGAGGAAAAAAGTTCCTAAAAAACTAAAAAATATGTAAACAGTATAAAAATGAGGGGAAAATCTTTGAACTTTGCTTGAGGATCCTTTTAAAGGATGCAGGGAGATAAAAAAATATGGAACAGTTGAGTGGTCAGCTCTGCTGTTCAATAACCCAAGCATTGTCAGCGGCTAAGAATTTGTGCAGAACAACCTTTACTTGGATCTCATTATATATATATATAAAATATAAAATTATATTATATTATTATATATATATATATTATATATATATATATTGTTAAAACAAAGGTATTAAAAGAAATCTCTACAAATTTTTTTTCGGGGCCCCGGTTGCGCTGAGAGAACAGGAAAGGCCGACTCAAAGCCCTTTCACCCTCCACCGAGTTTTTGGGGCGAAAGTGGCCTAAAGCCCCTTTTCCTGTGGCGGAAGAAGAAGAGAGAATCACCGGCAGACAGACAGACGACGGAGAGAGAGACAGGAGCCCGAGAGGCGGGCGGGACACACACACACCACACAAAACACACTCTTTCCCTCTCTCAATTAAATGACATAAAATCCCATCCCACCTTCTTCTGACTAATTTCCACCTACAAACTTTGTACACGGGGCTGAAATCTGATCACTTAATTTACGGCTCGCGGCATTTTGCACCTAGCCTGTGTGTTTAAAACAAACACACTCAGTTGGGTTGCACCACTTTTGGGAAAAGCCCTAGATTGCCATCAGTCGAGGCTGTCGACGTGGCACGACTGGGGCCGTCATTGTGTTGGAGCTATTGAACAGGAAGGCTGTGTGTTTTCACTGCGCTCTGTTGTGACCACTGGTTTTTAATTGTGTTATTTATAATGGCAAAAACGTTACTGAAGAACAGGTTTGTTATTCGAGGCCATAAGTTTTATTTTAACTGCATGTTAGAGTATTTGTTAAAAGAATTAGTTGAGTCAGTCAGTGAAGGCAAGCTAACTATTCACATGTTTGCCCGCACAGCGGGCGTTGTTAACCCCGTTCCTCGCTATACAGCGAGAGCCGCTCTTTCTCTGTTCTTCATTGCGCTTAATGGTAGTTGAAGGCGGGGGTAAACACGACTGATTCGTATTTGAAACATTTTTGCTGTTCCTCCCAAGAAAAAAAATGTTCTCAGTTTGTATTAGACTTGATGATTGTTTAACTATAGATTCAGTGTTTCATGTGGCAAGCTGATCTGTGTATTAAGATGTGTATACTTTTCTACTTTTTTAATTCTAACCAGTTCATCTACCTTCAAGTGTGCCCTTATGCAACTGAAATGGCGATTTCGAATGTTCTGGCAAACAAACTAGATAGGGTTAGGCAGACCTTAGTACATCTACCAGTATGGAGGGAGTAGTGTGTGGCTAGCACTATCTTCATATAAATGCTTCAAAATACAATGAGGGAAAGTACTACAACCTACAAAACTATGTGTAACAGATAGGCTGACACGAGGCCGAAACTTAATCGCTGGGCGAAAAGCGCGACCTTGTTCACACAGCGCACGGCAAGCGACCAAAAAATCAATAACGCGAGAGACTGGGCTTGCCAGGTGAGGGGTGGGGGTGGGGGGTGATTCATTCAGTTGACAGCGCGCCAGGTGTCGTTGCGCGGGTTTATTGTCATTGAAGGGTGTGGTGTTGTGAGAAGATATTACTGGGTTTTGTGCGGGTTTGGGTTTTTGTTTATATAATATTTTAATCAGGCAGAACAAAGACAGTGGGAGATTTCTAAGCTGACAATACTTGACGAGCATTTTGGGAGTACCATGCACAGTATGGAAACAAGATCGGCAAAATAGCAATGACAAGCGAGCTCTAGCAATCCCCGTAATCGTTAACGGCGGGAAGGCAAGACCTTAGTACATCTACCAGTATGGAGAGGAGTAGTGTGTGGCTGGCACTATTTCATATAAATGCTCTAAATATACAATGACGGATGTACTACTACGGGCGATTAGAGCCGCCATAAAAGCTTGGCCACAGCAGTAATTGCTGTAACTCTGCCAAAGCTAAGTTGCCAGCCTGGTTGAAAAAAGAGGAGCACAGCAAACTAGGCTAAGTGGACATATGGGGTTTGGACGTCATGCTTCGTCGTTCACGCGCGTGACGGTGGTCCTATTTGCTGGACTCCTGCCCCACAAAGCCCCGGACAGTTTTCTAAAAATAGTTCTTACCTCACCTGCTTTGACGCCCATGCTTCGTCGTTCACGCGCGCGTGAAGGGTGGCCTACTTGCTGGACTCCTGCCCCACAAAGCCCGGACAGTTTTTCTAAAAATAGTTCTTTACCTCACCTGCTTTGACGTCATGCTTCGTCGTTCACGCGCGTGACGGTGGCCTACTTGCGGGACTCCTGCCCCACAAAGCCCCGGACAGTTTTCTAAAAATAGTTCTTACCTCACCTGCTTTGACGTCATGCTTCGTCGTTCACTAACGCGTAAACGGGGGCCCCTACTTGCTGGACTCCTGCCCGTGCTTGGGCTGCCTTTTAGGGGGGTGTACTTTATACAATTGTCTTGTTTTTATTTAATCAGGCTTTTGATAAATGCACTTGGGGGCCCTGCTTTGAACTTGCACAAAAGAGCCAATGCATTACAAAAACGCAAGCACTGCCCTTGCACCAAGTGGTTTTTACACATGACAAATAATAAAGCTCTGTGTACACCACACACACTCCCACCCCCAAGTCACCCCAAGTCCTTAATTAAGTTTTTAATTAGTTACCCCAAGTTTTTAAATTTAAATTTTTTAATTAATACTTCAAGTTCTTAAAAAGTTTCTTGATTAAGTTTTTAATTAAGTTCTTGATCAAGTTCTTAAAAAGTTCTTGATTTAAGTCATCTCTAAGTACAACCCAGTTCTTTATTTAAGTATCTTATAATTATCAAAAAATACAATCTATGTTTTTATCTTAAATATAAATGTCTAAGTATACACACAACGCCTCAAAAAACGCGTATCGTTGAGGATGTCTTGCTCAGCGTTCCTGCATAGATCTTAAGGAAGGTTTTACATCCGAAGCAACCGCATTGATTACAATTCGGGTCTATGGAAATGTCTTTTATAGACTCCATGTCTTTATTTATTGACTTCATCATTTTAAATACCCATGATCTAATTTTATAAAAAATTTAAATATTATTCCTTATAAATGGATCAAAAGATGCTTTGTTATTGCGGTTTTGGCGTGCTTTTGTCTTTTTCTGTATTTAAGGTCAGGTTGTTTTAATTTCTTTCTTTTCTGTTGCCATTGTGTATATATTTTATAGCCAAAATAACTGCCCCCAACAGCAGCAATGGCGCCAAAAATGGCAACAGTTTTAAGTTCAATATTCCATGAAGATTTTGGGGGCCCTTGTATCACATGGAAGTTTTATAGCGGGCATAAATCAACTTGTTTCTGGCGCTGGCGGTGTTATTTTTTTCATAATGCTGTAACTTTAATTTTTTTTGTCTGTTCCACTCTGCTATTTTTTTCCTGCTTCAACACGCCCAGGATTTTTAATGGTCTCCACCTGGTTCAGGGGTTTTCTGATGATTTTCTGGCTTGGTTACTTTCTCCACCTGATTCAGTGTTTTCTGGTTCTGCTGATTTTCCAGATCGTTCATTTTAAGGGAAAAAAATCTATATGATTAAAAGTTATTAATCCCCTGATTAATGGCGATAACAATGTTCCAATCATAGTATAAATCACATCCTAGAGACTCAATGACTTTGTTAAAACTGGATCTGCGTTAAATCATACGTAAGATCTTGTTCAGAATCAATGGGAGCAAATCTACTGACTAGTTAGTGTACAAACTAAGAACCGTTTGCCCCACATTTTTTCCCCCATTCTAGCCCCCCAGCTGCGCTTCTACCTGTTATGAACTTTAAAATGTTTGGGCGGCGGCATCTGTTGAATCGTTCAATGCTGAATTCAGTTCCGAGGAACTGTTTTTTTTTTTTCCGCATGCTGCTAAAGAATTTACACCCCTCCCCTTTTTTGGGCATAATAGCTTGATCATCAACTTGGTCATTCATAAGTTCAGGAAGGTTAGGCTGCCTTGTAGCTGTAGGAGATCATCACTGTTCATGTTTTTAATAATTATAATTATTTTATTTTATAAAAAGAGCACCGAAAAAACTGTTGCTAACCTTGTATACCATTCTGCTGTTATTGGAGGCCTTAAGTGTAGGATACTCAATGCTTGGTAAAAGCGTTAAAAATTTAAAACCACAATCTTGGCAAACTAGACTTTGAGGATTCAGCAAAGCTAATTGCTATCATTGCAGCTTCGGTTGCCACGAAAGATTTTCTAGTTAAGCAAGGAATAATTCCAGACAATATAAATATGTAAGAAAAAAATCTTTTAAATAAAAATGGCTTCACTCGCAATAATGATAGGCGGCGCTGTGGTGAATGCGCTTGCTTTTAGCGGAAGAAATTTTCGCATTAGTAAACTGGGGAATGACAGCGAGAGAAAAAGACATAACAAAGCTATGGAGCAACTAGCAGCGCACAAGACGCCTATGAAAGGCAGAGACTTGAGCAGTTAGATTTTATTAATGACACACTGAAAAGACAGGGGCATGCAGTTTACAATTTAAAAATGTTGATCAGCAATTAAAACAAAATATCTAGAAAACGGGCAAACGGGTCCAGACATTGCCCCCCCCAAAAATTTCAGTGACTTTTATCAACATCAGAAAAACCAAAAGAGCAAGAAATCGGGTTTATTGTCGTTGGTATGACCGTTGTGTATTTTGTTGCACATAATATTGGCTGAATAAAAAATGAACAAAATCTATTTATCGCCAAAAGGATATTGGAAGGGCATCACAGAAATTTAAAAAAGCTAAGCCAAGCAGCTGGAGTCAGTGAACAAACAGCAAAAAATTTTTATCTAAACAAGCGATTGGCAAATTTATTACCTGCCCCTGACAAATACAGAGACCACACTTTGTGAACACACTCCAAACGAAAACCCATCAAATGGACCTTCTATATTTACCCTCTGATAGGATTACGAAAAAGATTTAAGTACGCCTCACATTTCATTGACATGGCTTCAAGATACAAAGATGCAGAACCTTTAAAACCAAAAAAGAGTGCTTCTGCTGTTGCTTTTGCTATACAGTGATATCCCAACGGGGGCCCCTTAACTTATCCTCGCATGATTCAAGTTGTTTGATGGAAAAGAATTAAAGGCCAAGTGAATCAATTATTGTTGAAACATAGAGTTACCATTAAAAGAGGCATTCCGGAGTTCACAGATCACAGGCTTTAGTGAAAACTTTAACAAACAGTTAGCCGAAAGACTTTTCTCCTACCAGTATCACGAGAGTTATTGACAATTCTCGCAACACAGAATGGGTTAGAAGACTGCCCTCAGTTTTGCGCGCAATTGAAAAATGAAGAATTTAAAGGGTAAAACCAGTACAAGCAACCCAAAAACAACAATAGATGTTGCTGAAGGAGAGTCTTCATCCGCAAACTATTACCATTTGGATTAAAAGTAAGGTACCTTTATTTCCCGGGGGGGAAGCAGAAGGGACACTCGCATCAGGGCAACCGATCCAGTTTGGAGTGTTTGATCCATATAAAATAAAAAGAATTGAAAAATGAATCCGCCCGGTTTTATTTACGAGAAACTGACACAACAAAAAAACCAGCTCCTCAAAGATTTTGTGAAAGAGAACTGCGATAATCCCCGCCAGACACAGTTCCGCTTAATTTAATTTACGGTTCTCCAGTGCCCGATTGCATATGAAAACTCTGGTTTAACAAACACCCGTTTTGTGTTTGTTCTATCTAATGACTTCTTTGTTACAACCGTTGTTTTTTTTTGATCTCATGTAGATTAGTTTCGCAGTTTTACTTTTGTCATGATGAAAAGTCTTATTCCCCAAACAATGCTTCTTTGTAGTTGTCATGTGATATGTTTGACGCACAACACTGCGAGATTTTCCCCTTTTGCTTTTTTAATGATTTTCTCCTGGCTCGAAATACTGTACATTTTTGACCTTAGCCCACCAAACTCCTTGATCCCCTTTTCCAGATAATTCATCCTTCATCTTTCCTAAAACCTTCTTGTTAGAAAATTGAATGAAAAAGGCGAATCTTTGGGGTAATCGGACGTGTCGTACCATCCCACATGCCCTTTAGCTACTTCCATTTCCATGTCTTTAGATGTCTTCATAGGGATATCTATAACAAAACTATCTGTATCTGTGTAAAGTCTCTGGCCCTCGGGATCCCGAGGGCTTAAAGTAGTCATAAAGAACTCAACATCAAAAGTTTTGAAAATTTCTAAAACAGTAAACCATAATACAGGTTTGTCTAATTTGACTTTCTTTTTTTCATCATTATACCAAAAAGTGATCATGAAATCTTCTAAAGTCCTGATAATTGGGTTTTGAAGTTAGTTTAAATTGTTTCGTTCTCTTTGGTGACCAATCTGACATCTTTGCGCTTGGGGCGGATTCTCCATAGTCTTACCAAAACAGCTGTGTTAAATCAGCTTGAAAAAGTCTTTTTCTGAAGCATCTGTGGATTAGTTCTGAGATCAGTGTTCTTCATGATTATGTTTCATGAACGTTCTTGATCAAAAGCAATTATGCGATGAACTGCTGTCAACTTCAACCCATGTCTTAAATAAAATTGCAGAAGTCTGTAATGACAGAACATAATTTTTTTGCCTCGAAGATTAGGCAAAAGTTAGGGGGTTCTCTTGGATCATCTTTAGACTTTCTGCTGCTAAGGAAGTATTATGCAGGCAGGAGTTCCTAAAGGATATTCTAAGTCAATTTCTAGAATGAAACCCGCTGTTGATCAGGCGTTAAACTGCCCAACCACTTTAATGCCTTTTGAATATTATTCGTACCTGTGTACATCTTGAAGTTACGTAATGGAAGTGTTGCGCCATTGCCCAACCATACAGATTGTTTGCATCTAAATACATGAGATAGTTAGACCTTTTACTTGGATCATAGTCGTCTAAGTATTTATTGTTTGCTTTACAGTAATGATGCGACGCCATACAAAATCCTCCACGCAATCCGTTTTCAATCATCTGAATCATTGGTAGGTCAGACAATAAATCATCTGTACTCCAGTAAACTTTAAGAAAGCATCCCAGCTCATCCCGGGCGCAGAAATGTAAAAGCGCAGGATCCAGGCTATAATGTTTCATACAGGTCTTCCTATAATTTTCAAAGACGTCCCCAACAAACATACATCGGCCATCAAGTAGGAGTCATGATAGTCTCCCATCGTTTTACACTCTAACTTCTGCACGCATTTGACATGTTTGGGAATCGGAATCACTGATGTCCTTTCCCCTAAGACTGAAAAAAACGCGCCTTTAGGGGGAAGTGTGTCTTCGTCCAACCTTTCCCAACTGTTCATGTATTCATAAGGGTAAACACCCCTTTCTAACAAGAGTTGAGTCAAAATATTTTTCCGTTATTGGGCAGGACTTTAAGGACATAGCCAGTGCCTTCTAATAGCATCATGTTTGCATAGAGTCGTAGAAAGACATGTTATTTAAAGTGAAACACATGTTTCTTTTCTGAAAGACTGTGCAATGCTGCTCCCTGAAGGGGCTGGTTATGCTTGCATTATAAATGAGGGGTCGTAAACCTCGCAAGTTATGAAAGAAGATGGGCAGCTTCCATGTTTTTAGGATCAAACTTTAGTTTGAAGATTGCATTTACTGTGCGCTGCACCCTAAACCTCCCCCTAAAGTGATCATGGTCTCTTACTGTGGGGTTTTACACTCTTGGGCGTTAGCTCTAAACCCCACATCCAACAATGCGTGGCTAAGTCATACTGTTGTTGGTCTTTAGGCGTCCATTATGATTTCAGATAAGTTTAGATTATTAGAACAGTCATTACGCCCCTTTCTGCATGCCGTTCTAAGAAATATTCTGCAGCATTGGCCCTCTATATAATTCTGGCTCTGAATTAAAAAGCCTCCGACCTAACAATAATGAAGGCAAATGAACAAATCTGATGATTACTCATTAAGACTGTTTTTTGAAGTTTTTTTGTGCTGGCCCTTCATAAGGAACAAAAAGCGACTCGAAGTCTGCGTAAACTACGTATGGACTTGTTTGCAGCGTTTCCAGTTCTTAAACTAACTTTAGATCCTGGCGGGGGGGGTAGTTAGTTCTGTCTTACAGTCTACAGAATTTTACAATGTTTTATATGTTCAAGCGCGGCTTTAGCGGTTGGGAAATTCTTGTTAAACATTTTCTACAGAATTCTTGTTTGTTTCATGTTTTAGTATGCGCTAATAATCTGCTCATTGTGCGTTCAATGTGTAATGGGGCACCCCGCTGGCGAAAACATTAAGAGTAAGTCCACATGACTTTTGCTGGTTCGCCTATTGTGACTGTTCCCTTTGGGAACACTTTAATTGGCACCAATTTGTTTCCTCATCCCCTGTGTATACATTAACAGTTATTGGGTTGTTTTGTTCTTCAAACTGATCAATTGGTTTTACACTAACAGGGAAAGGATATTCCATTGAAGTTAAGATCTTTGGCGTATTGCCGTAGTTAGTCACTCTTTTTGCGTGGGTTTGCGGAATGATGCCGCCTTGCAAAGAACGCACCACAAAGAAACATTTGTTGTCTGAATTTTTTATGTTTAAAACTGCTCTCTTTAAAACCAACTCCCGAGGTACGGAATGTAAGCCTTGCCTACAATCGGGGCATACTTAGCCTGTTTTAATCTTTAAACTCTAAGACTTCGCCCCCTGACCAACCAGAGCCTCTCATTTTGGCTTCTTCAGCAGCAGCGTCAAACTGTGCAAGCAGTTCGTCTGCCCAACCGGGTGTTAAGTCGTTATGAGAAGAATAGTCTGTTGTTTAGTTTAGACCCAGACTTCTAGATTTTCTTCATTTATTGTTACATAGTCGATTAAAACAGCTAACATTACTTTAACCGGCGGGTCTATTGTTAGTTTGCCTGGAACTGAGAAATTGCATGAACAACACTTTGCCTGTACGTTTGTTGGGTCAATGACTTCTAAATCAATATCATTCAGTGCTCTTGATAAACGCTCTCTCTCGAGCATTCCTTCAACAATTCGTCTTGTCCTTCATATATCTTAGCCATGCTGTCTTTTTCTTTTTTAAGCCAAAATATTTATTTAAAAATTAAAAAAAAAATACTTAATCAGAACCAATATCAACGGTCTTTTTGCGCTTAGACTCATAAACTAAAGTATAAACACCCTTCGGTGTTGTATGTGAGCTGTTTTGAACAGAGTTTAATGTCTCGTTTACTTTTTTTAAGCATTCCTTTTTTCTGCTCGGGGTCTGGCTGTTGAGAAAAACTTGTCACCGCCTTTCTTTGAAGATCAAACTTTTGTCTTTTGTAGTCACAAATCGGCCTGTAAACGATTAAATTCTTCATCCGTGATGTTTGAGTCAACTAGCGCTTTATTTATTTGTCAGTTTAAAAGAGCTAAGTTTAGCTGTTATTAGTTGAACCATACTGTGTGCTTTTGGAGTTTAGTTTTTATTTTTTTGCTAGCAGCACCTACACTAATGAACACAGGCCGAGAGCTAAAGACAAAACCTCCTAGAGGTAAAGCTGCGGGTGCGCCTATGCCCGTTGCTAAGAGACCAACACTCGTTCCTGCTGATAAGCGCTTATAGTCGATGCTCCCGTATTAACATATGTAACAGCATTAAGGCGAGAATACCTTCGTTTGGTTTTGCTGTATTTTGAAAGGTTTTTGCTCTAGTACTTGCTGCATTTGTGTAATGTTTTTAATCTGAAGGTTTTTACTTCAGGGGTTTCTATAACAGCAGAATTTCCTGCTATCTCTTCTTTTGGCGGCGCGTAGGCACATTTGGTAAACCTGAACAACATGCTTTTTATAAAATAAAAAATAATTTAGTATACTATATCTTCTAATCTGCTATTTTTAATATTCAGCTGCGCATCATATATTAAAAACAAATGTACATTAAGCGTTTATCGGCTTCTTCTTCTTTATCAATTTGAAGTTTATTACGTCTCTCACAGTTCTCCCGCTTCCATGCAACTGATTATCCTCCGTTGACCCTTTGGTCACCCATAAACCGTATTTTGTTGTTAAAAATCATCAAGTCTTACGCTGTGAAGGTGTAGATCTTTAGCCACAAGGTACTGTTGGATTTCTACACCCCCACCTCCAAACAGTTTTCTTATTTCATCAAAATGCTGATAAGGTTTAAGCCCGCTAGCATAGATTTGGTTGGACTGCCCTCAATCGAACATTGTACTTTCGTTTATTTTTGGATTAAAAAATTTTCACTTCCTTTTGAATGGTTCTTCATCTTCACACAGCAATAAAATTTCCTTTAAGCGATCTTGCTGAGACGCTAAAACTAAATTTCCATATAGTGTCGCCCTGCTTCTAGGATATGTTGTATGATGAATTACTCTTTCGTAATATATTGCTAATTTTGACTGATATTGTTGCCATCAGCCTTGCTAAATTAGGGTTGCTAACAACGTCAAACTCTAACGAGATGTCAGAAATGCTGTACATTGGGTTCGGTGTCTGTTGATCTGATAACACGTTTGTATTCGTTAAAAGTTATTCATATGACAAACTGTCTTTTAATGCTCCTTGAAAGTATGGGGGATGCGCTTTTAACAAATCAAAATCTAAGGGAATGGAAAAGCGATTTCCAAACGCAAAATTTACAGCCACATACTTTTTGCCGTCTTTAGTATCTGCGGCACCTTTTATGTTTTAGTGCTTCTTCATTTTCTATTCCTTGAAACGCAAGATCAGCCCTTTCATTCGCGGTTTGCCCAAATCAGAATAGGTTAAAAATATGTCCCCCCATTGTGTAAAGAAAAATTTCTTGCCCCTCAAGTTTTATAGAAATTTCTTAACAATTGCCCGCCCCAAATTCTGGACAACTGTCCTGTTTTGGTCTGTTGTGAATCAAGTACTATTTTGAAAGTAAGACCGCGCAGAGCCTGGCACAAACACTTCACTGCTCCTAGGTCCGGAAATTTGACAGTAAGAATTTGATCTGCATCAATAGTAGATGGATTATTTGGAACGTAAATTCCGTTTAATTTCCCTTCACGCCAAGGGTTCTTTCAGCTTTCTATAACGGGTCAAGAATCGAGCCATATGCTTGCGACATTTTTTTTATAAACAAAATAAAAGTTAATTATTTAAAAAAATGGGAGGAATTGAAGGCGAGAAGATTTTGATGTTTTGATCGTGGAGAAAGACATGAGTGAAATGATCCTTTGACACAGCATCGCTCAACGCTCTCATTGCAGCGTGAATTAACAGCAAGTACAGTCCCAAGCATTTTACAAAAGTTTTGGTCAAGACCTCCCGAATTTATAGACCCAAATGATTTTGAATTAAAAGATGGTCATTTGTCTGTAAAAAACGATCAAGGGGAACTTGTTCGGCTTACACTAAACCCGACCCTCAAAGTTTTTAGCCGTGGTTCAATTAGAAATAGACTCAGTTGAAAGATCAAAATCGCCTTGGCATTGCTAGACCGAAATTAAGGGCGAGGCAGTTGCTAAACTTCAAAACAACTACAAGAACTCCAACAGATAACCAAGTGCAAAAAATGGAACTTAAAGAAATTTAAAACAATCAGCAGGCGAATTAATAAATACAATAGAAGCAGAAACCAGTTTTTCCAGAAGAAACAGCGTTAAAAACAATTAATGATTCCCCATTGCCTATGCGAGAATTATTAGCCCTTGAAACGTACTTTAAGAAATCAAAGGCGAATTAACAACAATTTAGCAAAACAGGTGAAATAGATGAGCATATAAAAGAGAAAAGAAAAAACTCGTTGAGGCTGATGACGCCAATTAGGCCTGATATTAAAGAAAGAATAAGACAAAGACCCAAAAAATCTTGAACAGAAAGATCAGCAAGACTAGAAGTGACAAATACTAACCGGGACCAATTACGAACTCAAGTGAATAGAATAAGAGAAACTATCGAAAAAAATTTTTTATGGACACGACACTAGCAGAACGAATAAGAACATTGTTTAGAGAGCAGGGAGTCACATTGGCAAGCGTTATAACAGCCTTAGGAAATTTTCAATAATACACTGGGGATGGCTATTTCAGGCGGGGGGAGAGCAAAGTTCAGTTTCCTCCGCCGCCATCGCCTGATAAATCATGGGTAAAAAAACAGCTTGATCATCTTTTCGAGTTTATTAAAAAATTAGCCAGTAAAGCTATAGACTCTTTACCGGGGAAATTAGGAGGTATTGTTAGCTGGCTTTTGTCTACTGCAAGCAAATAAATTGGCTTTATGGCCGAGCACTTATGGACATTAGTCTCGAAAAAGTTGGGTTACTATTTAGTAAATAAAGACCAAGTAATCCTAAACCAGTTAATCCAGAACAAGCGCTGTCTTTTCATATTCATGGTCATCGCGACAGAGTCCGCAAGCTTTGCTGAGTCTTTAATGACTTTGGGGGTTTGGACTTCGGGAATTAGATGACTTAATCTTTGGGGGTTTTTTTTATTGTTTGTAATATTACTGGCTCAGAATTTTTTGTCGTTTTTCCCAACCTTCTGTTCATTGCCTGCTATAAGAATTTCATTATTAAGTTTATTATTGTACCTATCTGGAGTCTGAGGTCAGAAGGCAGCATGTATAAACCATGCCAACACAAAGTCTACTTTCGATCTTGCGTATTGTAAAAACATGTTTGGGACCTTTGAATACTTGAAGCAAATCAACAGTAGAAAAATGGCGTCCTCTAATTTGCTAAGTATTGTTTTTGCGCGTCAAAGCCAGTAGAAGGATCAGTTATGCTCGATCCCTTTCCTGTGCTTGCGAACCTAGCAAACACCAAACGTAAGTACGAATAGAGTCGTTTATTCGTTCTATTCCCGCCCTAGTTAGGCCTTAGAAGTGTCTAAGATAAATGTTGTCCCTGCTGTTTTTTTGCTCTTGCTCTATGGACCAGGCTCAACAAATTTGAAAGGAGAAAAGCCGGTCAAAGTTAAACTTTCTGTGCGTGCCCTGAAAATAAAGACGCCTATGCCATGATTATGATCCAACTTTTTTTCTAAAGTCTGTCTTGATGTTAATATTGAATTCGTTACAGATCCTTTCAAAGCCTTCATGTCTATTCTGTTGCTAAATGGATTAAACGATTTGTCATTTGGTAATGGCGCTTGCAGTTCAGTCCAAAAAACGTCTGGAAGGTGTAATAGAAAAGAAATCGGTACACTGACCTCGCCAAAGGATCATGGTGATTTAAATGATCAGCATACGCCACTCCACACCCAGTTGATGCGCAAACACAGCAAAGTTTAACTGGTTCTGATAAACTGCATCGGATGACTAAACCAGCTTTCTGGATGTGCTCTTTTTCAATAGGGGGTTAAGATAGCTCTTCAATTGGAGTACTCACCTTTTTATGAAAAGAGGGAGTCTGGGCCACCGCAATGTCAAGAGTATCATTGCTATATTTTAATTGTAGTGCGGCCCAACAGAATATTTTGCGCCAGTTATTTGAATGCACTCATTTTTAATTTGTTTTAAAAAATGTTTGTAACAATAACAACTCAAGGGCCGCCCCTTTGTTTTTAAAAACTGCTATTGATAACAATTGCGGGGCCAAACGGTCGCGCTCCATGAAATATTTTACAAAGTCGTATGGTTTAATATAAGCAAAGCCAAGAAGAATAATAAAGGGTTTTAAAAGTTTTAAAAGAGCAGGGACCAAAAAGAGCCAGTTAACAATACCTGAGGTTATTACGGGTTTTGCTCACTAAAGAAGCAATGAGTAAATTTGACATTACTCTCAAACTTAACAATGCCCAAAACTAAAAACAATGTTAACATTAGCTTGAAGACGAAGGAACATCTTACTTTTTTGATAGAGAGCTAGCTAAAATGTTAGGCTTACAACTAGCAATTTACCCACTCATAGTTTTATTGCTGGACCAGCAAAACTACTTATGAGGGGAAAATCCGCTCATCTTCATTACATTCATTACCTATGTTCATTTGGATGAGCTGAGCACTGATGAAAACTTATATGATGGAAGGCCCCCAACTGTTTTAAAGTCCTCGTCAGGGAAAGCAGCATATTTCGATTATTTAAATTATACGATTCCCTAATTTACAGTTTAAAAGATTAGTTTGTGGGGGGGTCGGATCATTTAAAAATAGAAATCAAAGACAAAGCAGGAAAAGTTGTGAAATGCGATAACCTGCACATTGTTTTGGTAAAATAAATAAGTTGTACTAAAAAATGTGCGTGGGCCAGATGAATCAGGAGTTACTTAAACGCCTGTGAGGTGTCATAACTTTAGAATTAAAAGACCTTGCAGACGTTACAGACTTTGAACAGAATGGTGAGATAGGCACTTTGTATGGTTTTGAGTACACTAAAGATGGTGATTATAAACGCAAAGAGGTTGACGACAACAAAAGGTTTCCTAAACTAGAACAACTACGCAATCTAGAAGCAAAAATGTTGGCCCGTATGAATATAAAATAGTTTCGAAAAAACCCGACCTCAAATGGCACTTAGAACCATATTTAGAATGGGAAATAAAATTTGAATTCATAAGCCCATTTACATTTTTGGCCGTCAAAAAGTTTCAGAAAAGCATCAAAATCTGGCCCTTAAAATGTAAGTCTTATACCGGGCGAATAATAGTCGGAAAGAAATTTAAATAAGCCGTATGGGAAAAAACAGTACATCCCCCCCAGAAAGAAACGTTGTAAAAAAAGCTTCTACAAAATTACAGTTCTTTCCAAGCAGAAATTAGGAGACACGTTCCAATGATATTGAAATTTCTGTCTTTTAAAAATGTGGAGAGGGATGGGGTTGTGGGCGTTAGTGATGACCTTATAAAAGGAATTAATATTAGCTGCAAAACTTAGACGTTAAACGCCTTTAAAGTTACCATCGTCGTTCTTCACAATGGCGAGGGTTTAAGATCTTAACTAACAAGCAACAAAATCACTGTTGACTTAAATAGAAACAATCTTCAGGACTAAATTGGATTAATCTTACACATTTAGGCCTCATAGGGTTTTAAATTTTATGAACAAGTTTTTACGGAGAGTATGATAAAAATAATACTGAATTAGATAAACTCTGTTATAAACTATGGAGCAGTTAAACTTTTTGACAAAAACTCCTCATTTCTCATTGATTTGTGGGCAAACTGGTTGTGGAAAAACAATATTATCCTCACCTGTTACCAACAGTTTTACGTTATAATTTTAATCATATTGTGGTTTTCTGTCCAACACTTAAATGGAACAAAGCATATCATGATAGAAGGTTTATATGGACTGATAATAACATATTTTTTGTTAATCCTAGCAATAAACTGAGTGAGTGTTTAGAACAGTTTTATAGACTGTTTGAAGGAACGCAGACACATTTATTATAGATGACTGTTCGGCAGAAAGAGACATAGTTAAAAGAGAAACACTTTTTCGAAACTTAGCTTTTCAGCGGGAAAACATGCTGGGATAAGTGTGTGGATTTTATGTCAGAAATATAACTCGGTTTTAAAAGACTTAGAGAACAGTTAAAGACTGTAGTTCTATTTCACATGAAAGACAAAGACTCATTTGAAGAATGTTTGCGCGAAAATGATGTTATTGAAAAGACCAGGAAAAACATAGGATTAAACAAAACTGAAATTCTGAAAAGTTTAGTAAATTAGTAAATTTAAAAAGGATAACCCTAACAGTATGTTTTGTTTGTAGGGTCGTTATTTTTTGGTTTACTTGTAGAGAACAGGAATATGCCGACTCTACGTCACTTTCGCCCGAAAACTGGGGAGGGGCGAAAGTGGCGTAGAGTCGGCATATTCCTGTTCTCTCGCTGTCATCAGGATGGCTTTTGGTTTGCCCAAACCCCCGATGTTATATAGCGTGTGGGCTCACGTTTGGGGTTGTTTGAAAGGGCGGTTTGGCTGCATTTTTTTTGGGCTTTCGGGGTTTTTTTTTTTGAGTGTGTTCACTAACAACGATTTCCATTACCCTTTCATTGTTTACATTTCTGTTTTAAAGTTTTAAAGTTGCAATTGTGTTTGCATAGTATTAACCATTTTTCATTAAACATAGTTGCACCTTTTTTGAAACATTGCGTAGATGAGCTCTTTTATGTTTTTTCCGGGATATAATGTAGCTTTTTTTGCCTTTAAGTTTCCAATAAAATTGCTCAGTTCTTTTTGGTTTTTATATTTTTCTTTAATTTTAAATATTTTTTTGTTTTTTGCTATCGGTTTTGAAGGGGTTTTCAGGATCCCTATGTATGTTTCTTTTTCTTTTTTCTGATGTCACAGTAGCCTGGAATACAAGGCGTGAAACATTTTTTGCTAGGGGCACCCCTTTTTTTTTGGTGAAATTTACAAATTTCCTTCTTCCCCTTCTTGCGTGTTAAATTTCATTTGGGGATGCTCAATTAGGTTTTTTTGGGGTTTGGGGCATACATGAACATATTTGACGTGTTTTTGAAAAAATTTTTTGGGACATTTTTGGTTCTTTTGGAAATGAAGTTGTTAGGATTTTGAAGAATTTTTTTCCCTATGTTTTTTTGATTTTCCCCTCTATGGGGGTTAACCATATAATTTTTTTTTCCTTTTTTTTCTTACTTTTTTTTGTTTTTGTTGTCTGGGTTGTATTGAAAATTTGTAATTGAAATCCATTTTTTTGTAGTCCCCTCCTGGTATTCACTGCTGCATTGTTGAACACTCTCTCACTGCAGACAGGTTTGACAGTCTCTTGTTTATCCCTGGGGAAAATCTTTTAATACAGAGGTGGATGGACTTTTGGGGTGAACATAAAAGGTTAAACGTTTTGGGGGTTTTTTTGTATGGGTTTAATATTTTATTGTTTTAATCCATTTATTTTAAGATTCAAAACCTTTTTTTGCTTCAATGGTAATCTTTAAGTTTTTGGTTTTGAAGATTTTTGCATATTCTTTTTCTTTTTTTGATGGTTTTTTGATTTTTGGGTTTGGCAGCAAGGCCACGTCCTGATATCCGACTTGTTTTCCCAGTTTTTTCTTTTAGTTGGACGCATAATAACCACCATTCACATGTCCTGCACCTCATATATCCCATGGTTACTTTGAATGTTGATTTCTGTTGGGTTTTCCCCGATCCAGGTTTTTATTTTTTTCTGTGTAGAAAGTTTTTTTTTGGGTGGAGAATAATTTTCCAATTTTTGACCCCGTATGTCGTTGGGTTACGGCAAACTTCAGGCTTTGGGGAGTAGTTCCTCACAAAAATGGGTAAAAGCACTATATCAATTTATGAAAACGTATTACTTTGTTTATTGAGTTTTTTGAACCATTGGATGACTTCGTATGTGTTCTTCCAGAGGTTGTGTTCAGAGTTTGATTTTACGTTCTTTATTATTTTTTCCAGAATTTTCTTGCTTATTTGCCTAATTCAGATTTGGATGGGTTTATGATTCTACAATGTTGGATTGTTATGAAAATTAGGCTTGTGGTCTTTGAGTGTTATGAAAGCTTCTTTAGTTGCTGTCGCTTCTATCCTGTCACTTAGGTCTATGCGCTCTGCAAGTTCTTTTTCTTTAGTGCGGATACTGTCATGTATATTTTTGTCGCTTTTTTTGTAGTTTTTCTGGACGTTTTTGTCAAGGAGTTGAGAGTATTCTTTTGGTTCCATTTTGTAATAATTGCTATTTTATCAGCCTTCACAAATATTTTTTTGTCATTTTGTATTTGTTTTTATTTGTTTATTTAGTGTTGTTTGGAAACCGTTGTTATATTTTTTAATTCAATGTTGGTTTATCATTCTTTTCATTTGATCTTCAAAGGGTTTCATTTCATCTATGGCTGGTGGTGATCGCCATGATTTGAAATCGTAGGTGTTTTGTCTTCTTTTTTTGCGTTGGTTCAGGAAAAAGACAAAAACAAAAACCTGAAAGCCCCCAAAAAACACGTGCAGCCAACCCGCACGTGCAAACAACCGCAAACGTGAGCCCACACGCTATATAACATCGGCGGTGGGCAAACCAAAAGCCATCCTGATGACAGCGCAACGCGCTCGAAACAAATTTGTAGAGATTTCTTTTAATACCTTGTTTTAACAAATGTTGCTCCCCAAGGGGTTGAGCGCTTTGGAAATCGTTTTGGTATTTTAACCACATTGATCATATATATATATATATATATATATATATATATATATATATATACAATAAACTAATATATACACAAAACACACACACACACACACACACACACACACACACACACACACACACACACACACACACACACACAACAGCAGCAACAGTGACCACAGCTACAACAAGAAAAAAAAACTTTTTAAACGTGTTCATTAACTTCGGATCATCGACACGTCGGAAAATTTTTCCATCGGGAATGTCAGATAAACGCTTCTTCGGACTGTTGAAACAGATTATTGTTTCGAAATTCCGAAGTATCGATAGTCAGAATGGGTGTCGACAATCGCTACGTCGGAACAGAAATCGTCGACTATTGACTTTTCGGACTGTTGAACATCGGAACATCGGGCAGCGCCCGTCCAAACACACTGACCGTGAGGTGTGCCAACCTTTCGTGTGGAATACCAGAGTGGATTCTGCGATATGACCTTGGTTTGAAAAAAGTTAAAAGAGGAATAACCCATTTCTTCATGAGGATTTTTTTTAAGTGGGGGGGGGGGGGGGGGGGGGGGATTCGATGAACCTATTCTCAGTGGTTGGGCTAGATGATCATGAAAGCCTTTATGAGTTAACCCACGTCGTTTGGTATTCTCAATAGGCATGCCAGCCAGATATGGGTGTTTACAGGTGCAGAGAGACCAACTGTGCAGCAGCAGCGAGGTGTTCAGTCAGAAGGGACAGTTTTCCTTCTCTGTCTTTTCCAATACCAAAAACACTGTCATCGATCATTTGCTTCCTGAAAAGTCCATGCACATTATCAATATGGGGAACTGTTGTTCACAGAGCGACAAGTCCATGCCCATTATTAATATGGGAACTGTTTGTTCACACAGCGACAAGTCCATGCACATTATTGATATGGGGAACTGTTGTTCACACAGCGACAAGTCCATGCACATTATCAATATGAGGAACTGTTGTTTACAGAGCGACAAGTCCATGCACATGATCAATATGGGGAACTGTTGTCCACAAAGCGACAAGTCCATGAACATTATTGATATGGGGAACTGTTGTTCACACAGCGACAAGTCCATGCCCATTATTGATATGGGAAACTGTTGTTCACACAGCGACAAGTCTATGCTTATTATTGATATGGGAACTTGTTGTTCACAGAGCGACAAGTCTATGCTTATTATTGATATGGGGAACTGTTGTTCACAGAGCGACAGGTCCATGCACATTATCAATATGGGGAACTGTTGTTCACAGAGCGATAAGTCCATGCACATTATCAATATGGGGAACTGTTGTTCACAGAGCGACAAGTCCATACCCATTATTGACTTTATGGGAACTGTTGTTCACAGAGCGACAAGTCCATGCACATTATTAATATGGGGAACTGTTGCTCACATTGTTAATATGGGGAACTGTTGTTCACATTGTTAATATGGGGAACTGTTGTTCACATTGTTAATATGGGGAACTGTTGTTCACATTGGAACTGTTGTTCACATTGTTAATATGGGGAACTGTTGTTCACATTGTTAATATGGGGAACTGTTGTTCGCATTAATTGATATGGGGAACTGTTGTTCACATTAGATATGGGGAACTGTTGTTCACATTAAATATGGGGAACTGTTGTTCACATTAAATATGGGGAACTGTTGTTCACATTATTGATATGGGGAACTGTTGTTCACATCATTGATATGGGGAACTGTTGTTCACATTACTGTTATGGGGAACTGTTATTCACATTATTGATATGGGGAACTGTTGTTCACATTACTGTTATGGGAACTATTGTTCACATTACTGTTATGGGGAACTGTTATTCACATTATGATATGGGGAACTGTTGTTCACATTACTGATATGGGAACTGTTTGTTCACATTACTGTTATTGGGGGCGGTTGTTCACATTACTGATATGGGGAACTGTTTGTTCACATTACTGATATGGGAACTGTTGTTCACATTACTGATATGGGGAACTGTTGTTCATATTACTGATATGGGAACTGTTGTTCATATTATTGATATGGGAACTGTTGTTCACATTACTGATATGGGGAACTGTTGTTCACATTACTGATATGGGGAACTGTTGTTCACATTACTGATAATGGGGAACTGTTGTTCACAGAGCGACAAGTCCATGCCCATTATTGACTTTATGGGAACTGTTGTTCACAGAGCGACAAGTCCATGCACATTATTAATATGGGGAACTGTTGCTCACATTGTTAATATGGGGAACTGTTGTTCACATTGTTAAATATGGGGAACTGTTGTTCACATTGTTAATATGGGGAACTGTTGTTCACATTGTTAATATGGGAACTGTTGTTCGCATTATTGATATGGGGAGCTGTTGTTCACATTAGATATGGGAACTGTATGTTCACATTAAATATGGGGAACTGTTGTTCACATTAAATATGGTGAACTGTTGTTCACATTATTGATATGGGGAACTGTTGTTCACATCAATGATATGGGGAACTGTTGTTCACATTACTGTTATGGGGAACTGTTATTCACATTATTGATATGGGGAACTGTTGTTCACATTACTGTTATGGGGAACTGTTGTTCACATTACTGTTATGGGGAACTGTTATTCACATTATTGATATGGGGAACTGTTGTTCACATTACTGTTATGGGAACTGT
>CM031623.1:28610123-28632363 GCA_018398815.1 Conus ventricosus
GTTCACGTTACTGTTATGGGGATGGTTGTTCACATTACTGATATGGGGAACTGTTGTTCACATTACTGATATGGGGAACTGTTGTTCACATTACTGATATGGGGAACTGTTGTTCACATTATTGATATGGGGAACTGTTGTTCACATTACTGATATGGGGAACTGTTGTTCACATTACTGATATGGGGAACTGTTGTTCACAGAGCGACGAAGGCTGAAGACCTCCAGGAGCACCAAAGGCGGGCGGCACCTTGCTGACCTTGCTGACCTTGCTGCTTCATCACGACAGTGGTCCGCACACTGGCTGTACTGCCACCTCCACATTGATCAGCGAACCATCCGTGCCCTTCCCCCCCCCCCTTCCCTTCCACACCCTCTGCACCCCTCAGCCCCCACCCACGCCACAGTCCTGATCTGGCCCCAAGCAACTTCGGGTTATTTCCGTTGTTGAAGCAGAAGCTGGCAGAATGGGGAGATCCATGAGTTCCAGACACACCAAGAGCATGATGTCGGGCCCCATGTCTTGTCTCCGTCGGAGCAGAGCAAGGCATTGGAATCGTGGCCTGAACGGTGTCTTTTGGAAAACAACGCTTTCAGGGATGCGAAAGTTACAGCTGAATTCGTCTGCAGACTGCTGTTCCACAAGGTCAAGGACACTGTCTGGTGGAGGGCCCTTGACACTGTTGCTCGCCGCTCGTTGTATTTGTTCTGGTGGAGGAAGCTCTTGAAACAAAGGCAAACATCAGGACTTGTTCGTCCCCAACCTGTTGGAGCTTTAGGTTCTTCTGCACTGGCGAGTTTCTTATATTATGTAGACATGTTACGCAATGCGATTCAGAACAACACGACAAGACACAACACAATGTAAAGTGTGTAAGATACTCTACAACAGTATATACGGCATATACAACATATGTGTATTATTGCATGTGTATCGTAATATATGTACTTCCTAATACATCATCATCATCATCATCACCCCATCATGGACATTATAACCATCGCTGTCGTTGGTTTCGTTTGCCTGACTGATATAACTACTAATCTCGAGGCGATAGTTCACCAGCTGTGGGTGGCTTATCTTGGCGCTGGCTCGCTTACTGTGTAGAATGCGCCACAGTGGATGCATTCGTGACTGTGAGCTTTAGCTTACAACAGAACTGTCACTGCATGCCGTAATGTGAACCGTTAGCCAGTCAGCTGGTGGACGTTGCATAACCATACCTTTAAGCAACAACGGTCACACCCTCGAATGCGAATCCGGATTCAGAAAATCCGACTTGTTGGGAAAAAAACAATCACATCGACTCCCACACAGCGTTGTCCCTTTGTCGTATCTTTAAGTAGTCTCACGGCCATCACCTCTTTGTCGTGTCTTTAATTAGTCTCACGGCCATCACCTTTTTGTCGTGTCTTTAATTAGTCTCACGGACATCACCTCTTTATCGTGTATTTAATTAGTCTCACGGCCATCACCTCTTTGTCGTGTCTTTAATTAGTCTCACCACCATCACCTAACGTTGTCTCTTTGTCGTGTCTTTAATTAGTCTCACCACCATCACCTAACGTTGTCTCTTTGTCGTGTCTTTAATTAGTCTCACCATCATCACCTAACGTTGTCTCTTTGTCGTGTCTTTAATTAGTCTCACCACCATCACCTAACGTTGTCTCTTTGTCGTTAATTAGTCTCACCACCAATATCTAACGTTGTCCCTTTGTCGTTTCCTTAATTAGTCTCACCACCATCACCAAACGTTGCCTCTTTGTCGTGTCTTTAGATAGCCTTGCCATCTTCACCTTACGGCAAATACTAGCAACTTTGGCGGTAAAGAAACGCAGCTCACATTAGAGTCCTAGCGCTTAATTGTTGAAAGCCTCTACTCTCTCTCGTCATTGTTGAAAGCCTCTACTTTCTCTTGTCATTGTTGAAAGCCTCTAGTTTCTCTTGTCATTGTTGAGAGCCTCTAGTTTCTCTTGTCTTTGTCGAGCCTCCAGTTTCTCTTGTCATTGTTGAGAGCTTCTAGTGTCTCTTGACTTTGTCGAGCCTCTAGTTTCTCTTGTCTTTGTCGAGCCTCCAGTTTCTCTTGTCATTGTTGAGAGCCTCTAGTTTCTCTTGTCATTGTTGAAAGCCTCTAGTTTCTCTTGTCATTGTTGAGAGCCTCTACTTTCTCTTGTCATTGTTGAGAGCCTCTAGTTTCTCTTGTCATTTTTGAGAGCCTCTACTTTCTCTTGTCATTGTTGAGAGCCTCTATTTCTCTTGTCATTGTTGAGAGCCTCTAGTTCTCTTGACTTTGTCGAGCCTCTAGTTTCTCTTGTCATTGTTGAGAGCTTCTAGTGTCTCTTGTCATTGTTGAGAGCCTGTAGAGTCTCTTGTCACTGTATAATTCCTGTAGTGCTCTTGTCACTGTATGGAGCCTGTAGCGTCTCTTGTCACTGTATAATTCCTGTAGCATCTCTTGTCACTGTAATGGAGCCTGTAGCATCTCTTGTCACTGTATGGAGCCTGTAGCATCTCTTGTCACTGTATGGAGCCTGTACTGTCTCTTGTCACTGTATAATTCCTGTAACGTCTCTTGTCACTGTATAATTCCTGTAACGTCTCTTGTCACTGTATGGAGCCTGTAGTGTCTGTCCAAATAGGAATAGTTGGAAATCTCAACTCGTCAGGATTGAAATGGTTCATACGGCGTACATCCTCCGCTAGCACTATTGCACAAGCCTCCAGTGCATTGCCCTGAACCGTGACCCAGTCACACTCCCCGTCAAACATAAAAGAGGAATCATGGTGTAGTAAAGGCGCTTTCATGTGACATTTCATGTCGTCCCCCCCCCCCCCCCCCCCCCCTGCCACAAGAGGAGAGTCGGACCTAAACTGACGGACGGTGAACATGGAAATCCACTGTGCGTGTTTTCCATTGACGACCATGCTGTTCGTTATCCTTTACCCCCACGTTTCAGTCCTGTACACCCCCTCTCATGCTGTTTCTAACATTCCCTCCAGTCCTTTGTGTCTCTTCCTTCAGTTGGCTTTCACTCCGGAGTTTTCCCTTTACCGTCTGTAAATCAAACGCGTCGCTTTCTAACTTGTCGATTCTGTTCGTCAGTCCGGTCACAACACAGCTCATTTCTTCTTTCATGTCACAACACAGCTCATTTCTTCTTTCGTCATGTCACAACACAGCTCATTTCTTCTTTCGTCATGTCACAACACAGCTCATTTCTTCTTTCGTCATGTCACAACACAGCTCATTTCTTCTTTCGTCATGTCACAACACAGCTCATTTCTTCTTTCGTCATGTCACAACACAGCTCATTTCTTCTTTCATGTCACAACACAGCTCATTTCTTCTTTCATGTCACAACACAGCTCATTTCTTCTTTCATGTCACAACACAGCTCATTTCTTCTTTCGTCATGTCACAACACAGCTCATTTCTTCTTTCATGTCACAACACAGCTCATTTCTTCTTTCATGTCACAACACAGCTCATTTCTTCTTTCATGTTTTGAAAGTCGTCTTTGGTCTCTATGTGCTGGAGTTGATTCTTTATTTCTTGTAAAGTTTTATGCACCTCCGTTTCTTTTAGAAAAGCTTCAGGTTTTTGTTGTTGTTGGGTTTTTTTTACACGTGGCTGTTGCCAGAGTCACTTGCTGATGACGTGGAGGATTTCCTTTTGGTATTTCTTTGGCTTTGAAGAAATTTGGTGATGGGGCGACTTGACATTCTCCATGCTAGCTTAAATTATCATCATCTATAAAAGGGTGGAACGTAGGAAACATCTTACATTAATCCTCTCTCTCTCTCTCTCTCTCTCCCCAGGTTTTGTTGTTGTTGTTGTCTTTTCTTTCCTTTTTTAAAAACTACAATGTACCAAAATATTTCTCGGAACTCTTACACAGTGTGCTGTTGCGCTGGTTGTTGTTGTTGTCGCACCCTGGCTTAAAGACTCCAGGGATCATCCGAACAGCCGAAGCACTTGAACACTATGGTACCAGTGCATCAGTTACGGATGAGAACATTACGTGTGTGACCATTTTTTATTACCCTGCCACGTGGGCAGCCACACTCCGACTTCAAGCGATTTTGGAGACTGATAATGTTATGCTAGGAGCTTGTCACGACTGAAGACAAGCCCCGCATAACTATGCAGAGCATAACAACATTTTGATGTAGCCTTGGTGTCGCGCTGGTTGATTTGAATACCACATACTTACGTCACTTTCGACAACGTTGGAAGCAAAAACATTTTGGTAGACCATCTCCATGAAACACATCAGCACACACTCAGACATCGTCTGCACTTCCACATTCACTTGGCACTGTTTTTAAGGAATCAACCTTTCTATTAAAAAAAAATTAAAAAAAGATGCTGAACATGGAAGAAGACTACGTACAGTCTTGTCTGGTTCCAACAGTTATTTCGAATCAGTCGCCATGACTGTTATTACAGAGAAATGCACTTGTGGCTTTGTCAATGTTTGATGTTCTCTTGGCACCAATACGACTTTTTTTTTCAAGAACGTTTAAAATGCTGCCTTCTTGCAGATATAACACAGATCTCACAGGTACTGAAGCTATTTCATCCGCCTGAAATACGCTTTGATTGAACAGGTGTTCTCTAATTACAGAACCAATAGATCGCTGCTCGTTTCATTTTTTTTTTTATAATTGGGTGTTTTTGTGATTGGATATATAAGCTTACGTTCTTACAGGTGTCTGGGTTTCTGCATTTCGTTTTGTCTGGTTTAATTTCTCTAGTGTCCATGTTGTTTGGGGTCCCCATGGGGATGCCAGTGCTCTTTCAGTACAAACAGCTGTCGCACCTCCTGCATGTTCTATGCTAGCCTCTCCTCTATGACCGTCTGTTGGTGTGTGTATGCACTTCTTTACTGTCACCTCTTCTCTGTGACTGTTGGTGTGTGCGTCTTCTCTGTGACTGTCTGTTGGTGTGCGTGTCTTCTCTGTGACTGTCTGTTGGTGTGTGTGTGTGTGTGCACTTCTTTACTGTCACCTCTTCTCTGTGACTATCTGTCGGTGTGCGTGTCTTCTCTGTGACTGTCTGTTGGTGTGTGTGTGTGCACTTCTTTACTGTCACCTCTTCTCTGTGACTGTCTGTTGGTTTCCGTGTCTTCTCTGTGACTGTCTGTTGGTGTGTGTGTGTGCACTTCTTTACTGTCACCTCTTCTTTGTGACTGTTGGTGTGCGTGTCTTCTCTGTGACTGTCTGTTGGTGTGTGTGTCTTCTCTGTGACTGTCTGTTGGTGTGTGTGTCTTCTCTGTGACTGTCTGTTGGTGTGTGTGTGTGTGTGCACTTCTTTACTGTCACCTCTTCTCTGTGACTGTCTGTTGGTGTGTGTGTGTGTGTGCACTTCTTTACTGTCACCTCTTCTCTGTGACTGTCTGTTGGTGTGTGTGTGTGTGCACTTCTTTACTGTCACCTCTTCTCTTGGACTGTTGGTGTGTGTGTGTGTGCACTTCTTTACTGTCACCTCTTCTCTGTGACTGTTGGTGTGTGTCTTCTCTGTGACTGTCTGTTGGTGTGTGTGTGTGTGTGTGTGTTGTGTGTGCACTTCTTTACGGTCACCTACTGTTTTCCTGCCTTTGTGGACCATTGTACCGTCTTTGCTCTGCCTTTGTGGACCATTGTACCGTCTTTGCTCTGGCTTTTGTGGACCATTGTACCGTCTTTGCTCTGGCTTTTCTTTTCTGCTCACAACGTGCGACATGCCAGCTTTCCTGTGGTGATCTGGCGACTAGGTGATGGTGACCATGGTGCGCACTGTCCACAGAGGACACTGGCCGTCCAGTCGGCAGCTTCTATCTGACCACATGGCTTTTTATGGAGTTTCTGTGCCTTTAAAATGGTTCTCCTCACTTTTCTTTTTAAATCCAGGACTTTAAAAAAAATCATTAGGTACGTGTGGTGCTCTCGGTGCTGCCTAATTCCACATGTCAATAACTAAGTTACCACGTCATTTACTGCTTTTGTCCATCTGTCCAGGATAAACTATTTTTTCATGATCCGACCTGTTCAGGATGAGGCATTTTTCCCCTGCATGAGACTGACTGCCCCGGCGAGGTCCTGTGCTTGGCTGGGCTCTAAACTGGAAAATCATTTGTGGTTGTTGCTATTGTTGTTTGTATGGAAAGTGTTTACCTACAATCAAGTTTTAGGCAGAAAGCCGTGTATACGGCAAGAATGTTTCAATATAATTTTCTACATCAATTGATCTTCTCACTGGTGTTTCATATGACACTTTATTATGTAACTTCACTCAAATACATCGAGCTTATTCTTCAAACAGATGATAGAAAAGGAAGAAAGAAAATGAACACAAAACAAAAAAGAAGAAGGGAAAAAGCAAACAGAAAAACAGATTCAAAAAAGAAAGCCCAAAGGCTTCAATAACTCTTAATTCAAACAACACTGTAAACCCTTCAGCACTTTATTCTCCCAAAATACACCTTCACATCATGATCTAACTAACATACACACACACGCAAGAATTTGGATTAAAGTCAGTGTCTTCCCCTAGAACAATAACTTAATACTCAAGCTGCATTCAAGCGTCCATATCCCACACAAACGCAAATATCAAATCCTAAAAAAATATGTATGCTCCAAAAATGTTCTTCAGTCGCATTCATTTCTCCTCATCATACACACACAGGAACACATGTAGCCATCACACAAAGGTATTCAGGTTGCACATGGTTCTAAACACACACACACACACACACACACACACACACACACACAAAATCATGAAAATACTTTAGGATCACACACATCATCCTCACTGAAGCTGGCACACTCAGAAACCTGATTGAACGCAAGTCCTTCATATAGACTGGTCTGAATAGATTTGAATAGAATGATACAAAATAAATAAAAAAATAAAGACAATGCATGAAAATATACTGAACAAAGTTTCATGATAAAAACATTTCACAATACTATATAAATGGCAAAATGGCATATGCAGCAAAGGTTGTCAACTCCACATTATTCCACAGACATCATACACAAACATTTCAAAATTCAGCAAACACCAAACGCAAAGGCCTGGTTCAATCAAACCTGCTGTTTGAAGCACAAAACAGGGGTACCTTTGACAGTTTGAGGGCTATGCAGTGCGACCCAATCCCCTCCATGCACAGCACAAACTGTTGACACCTGGTTGCCATGCCTTCCACGCTGTAACCACCTCTCTGCTTCACAATGGACAATGAGGAAAGCCACAATCTGCCTTCACCCAGTTTGCCATGCCATACCCATTCAAAAATATAAAAACTTTCAACTATGTTAATATCTCACACACATTTGAGTTTAGTCGAAGTGAGGAGATATTTGAACTTTTCGTGTGCAACTATGTGTGAATAAACTAAAATTGTCAACAACTTTGAGCTGGTAAAAATTTAAAAGTTAGCTGCACAAAAACTGATTTCTTGTGATTTTTGGAAACATGAAATAAGGCAAATCAAAACTGAATGAGAGCTTCTCTTTATTGATTGTATAGTGAGTCTTCTAACAATCGGCAGCTAGTGACCAAGTCATTTTCCTCATTGTTTAACTTCCATAAACAAAGGTGTTGTGTGTGTGTGTGTGTGTGTGTGTGTGTGTGTGTGTGCGTGTGTGAGTGCGGCATGTGTGTGTGTCCCTCTGTCCTTTACATACACCCTATAAATTTACTGTCCCTTTACATACACCCTTATAAATTTAATATTTAACAGATCTAATTAAAATCAGTCCAATTAAAATACTTTGACTGATCTTTAATTTCACCAATTTTTTCCTAGAAATGAACACTGAAATACGAGCGCTCCAATGTGAGCCTATGTATATTAATGTGTATGTACAGTGTGCACTTATGCACATTAAAACATAATGCATCTATAACTAAAATTTGTTCCACTACAATTACCTAGGAATGATAGTTCAGTCAGCACAATAATTCTGTCCCATCCTGAACTCTAGCAACAGATTATACCCTCCTAGTGCCTCCATTTCAGCATGGCTACAATGACATGACTGTGAGGTCACAGCTAATCTGCCAATCTAAGTCAAGAAGTCCACTGTAACCACCGACTCAGTCAAGAGGTCCACTGTAACCACCGACTCAGTCAAGAGGTCCACTGTAACCACCAACTCAGTCAAGAGGTCCACTGTAACCACCAACTCAGTCAGGAGGTCCACTGTAACCACCAACTCAGTCAAGAGGTCCACTGTAACCACGACTCAGTCAAGAGGTCCGCTGTAACCACCAACTCAGTCAAGAGGTCCACTGTAACCACCAACTCAGTCAAGAGGTCCACTGTAACCACCAACTCAGTCAAGAGGTCCACTGTAACCACCGACTCAGTCAAGAGGTCCGCTGTAACCACCGACTCAGTCAAGAAGTCCACTGTAACCACCAACTCAGTCAAAGAGGTCCGCTGTAACCACCGACTCAGTCAAGAGGTCCGCTGTAACCACCGACTCAGTCAGGAGGTCCACTGTAACCACCGACTCGGTCAAGAAGTCCACTGTAACCACCGACTCGGTCAAGAAGTCCACTGTAACCACCGACTCAGTCAAGAGGTCCACTGTAACCACCGACTCAGTCAAGAGGTCCACTGTAACCACCACTCAGTCAAGAGGTCCACTGTAACCACCGACTCAGTCAAAGAGGTCCGCTGTAACCACCGACTCAGTCAAGAAGTCACTGTAACACCGACTCAGTCAAAGAGTCCCTGTAAACCGACTCAGTCAAGAGTCCTGTAACCACGACTCAGTCAAGAGGTCCACTGTAACCACCGACTCAGTCAAGAGGTCCACTGTAACCACCGACTAGTCAAGAGTCCACTGTAACCACCGACTCAGTCAAGAGGTCCACTGTAACCACCGACTCAGTCAAGAGGTCCACTGTAACCACGACTCAGTCAAGAGGTCCACTGTAACCACCACTCGCAAGAAGTCCACTGTAACCACCGACTCAGTCAAGAAGTCCGCTGTAACCACCGACTCGGTCAAAGAGGTCCCTGTAACCACCAACTCAGTCAAGAGTCCACTGTAACCACCAACTCAGTCAAGAGGTCCACTGTAACCACCACTCAGTCAAGAGGTCCACTGTAACCACCAACTCAGTCAAGAGGTCCACTGTAACCACCAACTCAGTCAAGAGGTCCACTGTAACCACCGACTCAGTCAAGAGGTCCACTGTAACCACCACTCAGTCAAGAGGTCCACTGTAACCACCACTCAGTCAAGAAGTCCACTGTAACCACCGACTCAGTCAGAGTCCGCTGTAACCACCGACTCAGTCAAGAGTCCGCTGTAACCACCGACTCAGTCAAGAAGGTCCACTGTAACCACCGACTCAGTCAAGAGGTCCACTGTAACCACCGACTCAGTCAAGAAGTCCACTGTAACCACCGACTCAGTCAAAAGGTCCACTGTAACCACCACCAGTCAAGAGGTCACTGTAACACCGACTAAGTCAAAGAAGTCCACTGTAACCACCAACTCAGTCAAGAGGTCCACTGTAACCACCGACTAGTCAAGAAGTCCACTGTAACCACCAACTCAGTCAAGAGGTCCACTGTAACCACCGACTAAGTCAAGAAGTGCTAGTCAAGAAGTCCACTGTAACCACCAACTCAGTCAAGAGGTCCACTGTAACCACCGACTAAGTCAAGAAGTCCACTGTAACCACCAACTCAGTCAGAGGTCCACTGTAACCACCAACTCGGTCAAGAAGTCCACGTAACACCGACTCATGCAAGAGGTCCACAGACTGCAGGCCAAATGGGAATGTTGGCGACAGTGTGAAAAAAATGTCAAGTGAATATGACACCCAGAATGTCAGTGAGTGGTAGTGTAGCAGACAGATAGAGAGAATATGTGCATATGTGTGTGGATGTGTTTGTGTGCGTGTGTGTGGTGATAAGGTGTGTGTGTGTGTGTGAGGGTGTATTCAGTGTGTGTGTGTATGTGTGTTGCACCACACTATGCATAGAATCACTGTGACATTGAATGTTGTAATGTCAAAAGGAAATACCAACAAAAAATACCCATTATCCCTATTTAATGGGTGTGTTCTTCTGTGAAAAACAGTGTCACCATAAGAAGTTTCTGAATACATGATAAAGAAAATGTCATTGTGGGTAACAATGCTTACTACCAGCTGAAGAGTTTTTGAGGTTTCCTTCTGATGAAGATGGAGGGAAGTGGTTATGGTAACCTGACTGGCCCTATTTTCTTTCTGCAAAACTGTAACTTTTTTTTTTCAATGAAACACACACACACATATACACGCATGCGTGCACGCACACACAAACAAAATTTTTCTGGTATTTTTGGAGAATGAACTGTTTGCTATCTGAACTCTGAGAGTGTCAGCATAACCTGAAAGGGGAGCTAATTTTCATGCAATCTCAAACAATCCTTTGTTGAACCAGCAAAAAAAAAAAACAGAGCAAAACAGTTGCTACACAATGTGTAAACACAAACTGGGTGTGTTTGACCGAGAGTCAAAGTCCTGACATCAGTGTGAACACAATACATTATCAGCGCTCCCTGTAAGAACAAGCAAAAACCTTGAAATTTTGCAGGGTCTCTGGGATACCTGCCCGCTGTCCTCCCCATCTGAAACTTGCTCTCACTATGGCGAAACAGGACCTACATCTGCACATCAGAGTTACCATCCGTGTTCGGCCTAACCACAAGATTACTTGTCTGTCCAGAGTCCCTCTCATGCAGTGACGTTTATATCAAAATCTCGTGACGTCAGTATCTTCTGTTTGCATATTAACAATAAGTCCAGCACTCTGTTCACTTCACTTCCTAAAGCCCCCTTCTAAACAACTTTTTTTTTCACTGAAACATTAATTTGGCGGTTCCTCTACATTTCTCTAAATTTCACAGCCACGGTAAAGTGGGAGTCCTGGTTTGTAGGGAGTGTCGGCTATCATGGGAGTCAACTATCATGAAAGGTAAAAACACACACACACACAACAATCAAACAACAAATCAAACCTACAAACAGATGCTAATTTGGAGGGGAGTGAGGGGGGAGGGAGCCATATTACCGTAACCACAGCTATTTTTTTCTTTGGCTTTATACAACTCAGGGTTATTACATACCCGTGGATACCATCTTAAAGACCTGACCACATCCTTAGTGTAAACAGTTTAGATAGTCAAATGCATCAACCTGACTTCCAGCCAAACACTCCTTGACAAAACTTACAGAAAATCTGTCTTAGAGATGTTAAGCATACAAATGCACTTTTACTCATCTCTTGTTCATCAGATCACTTCAGAGTAATGTTTGAGTTGATAATCAGCCATGCCAATTTCCTGAAGGAAAAAAAAAAAAGGAAGAAAAATTATGACTGCATTGGGGAGAAGCATAAGATGCAATAGGTCTGGGGGAAAAAAAAAAAAAGATGCAGTGCTCTTGAGCATCTGTTTCACATTGCAAAATAACAGATTTGCTGCTTTCAAATATATTTTCAACATTATTTCATAAAGATTTCATATTATTTGTTAAAAGAAAAATTAGGAGAGGGGATGGCATTCCAAAAACTTCAAACAGCAAAAAAAGACAAAATCAGCTGGAAAAAACCCCAGAGGAATCAGCTCAAAGAGGCAGCTGGTATGCCTGATGACAATCCCAGGTTCATTTCACCTGGTGCTACAGCCAAACTCCAAAACTTGGGGTGAAATTCTTAAAGACAGCATGAAATCTTTTTGTGAACATTTTTTTTTAAATTCATAAAAACTTGTGATAAAAAGAAAATTGGACATGAGTTCCTAAATATTCACTGCCACATCAAAAATTACACCACCTGATTAATCATTCCTGTGTGACTACACATAATTTCCAGTGTCAGTTTCACCAAGGAGGTGTCACCGAGTGCCAACCAGTTCATAACATCTGCAAAGTTTTGAGACCGCACTGCACAGGTTTTGCAGCTTACGGATAAATGGATTGATCATTAGATGAATGATGGACACTAATGGATAAATAAATTGATGATTAGATGAATGGATTTAAATTAAGACAAGGGTCTCATGGACACACCTTTGCTGATGTCTGACCTGCGCATTAGCCAAACGCACTGATCAGAACCTGGGTACCCACCGAACACTGCCCACAATCACAATCATATGTATGTCTGCGTGCATATGCAAACACATGTATGTGTGTGCGTGTGCGTGCGAGTGCATGTGTCTGATTATTTGGGGGAATGGCTGTTCAGAAGATTAAATAGTTATCACTGATCAATAAGAATAATCAGTATGATGATGGTAGTTGTGGTAATAACAACACAAATAGCAATAACACCAGATCAAGTTTTCAGACAGTAAAGATACTTTCAAGTACACTGGACTATGGAAGTACATAACTGGCTTGTACACACAAATGCAGATACAAGTCTGCATGTGTGTATGTGAGAGCAAGTGTCTGTGTGTGCATGTACACGTGCATATGAGCATGCTTCCCTATTCTGGTATTCAACATTTCTTGAATTTTATAAAATCTTCTCACTTGAAAATGAGTCAGCTTACATACACATCATGATTTTTATACTGTGCAAAACCTCTCTTCACATCCACGTCATTTGAAATTCAGATCTGTTAGACGCACAGCAATACTAAAAACACACACAATGTTACTCCAAGTTAAACAGCAGCTTTGGGATGTCACGCAGTCTACTGGAACTCTGGTCACTCCTACACACCAATCAAAACGTGTGACGATGGCACTTTTTTAAAAATCTGTTTTCTCTGCACACACTAGCACTTAAAACCAGTTCATATTAAAGAGAAGTCCTTCATTTGCCCAGAATCAAACATAAAAAATGCAGATTAAAAATCAATTACTACACGACACCAAAGAGAAAAAAAAGACATACACACATACACAAACACCCATTCTCACCTCAATAAACACACAACTCATCTGGCTTTGAAGTCACACTCCACGTTATGGATACTGGAAATGCATGGGAAGAAGTATGTGTCAGTGTGTCTGTCTGTGTGTGCATGTGTGTGAGAGGATGTGTGTGTGTGTGTGTCTATGTATGTGGTGCATGTGTGTGTGAGCATACAAACAAAAGTGTGTACTGTATGTGCAAGTGCATGTGATAAGTAAAGGTGTAAAAATGAGTGCATGTTTAAATGTGCTAAAAGGTGTGCACAGGCATTCAAGTGACCAGAACTGCAAAAGAGCATGTAAACGATGTGTGCAGATGTGTGCATACACACATGAAGGCTTCTCCATGTATTGTGTACAATAGTGGCTCTATTTGTGTGTTGTGTCCACAGTGTGTTTCTGGATATGAATTAATCAGCAAGAGTGTGTATGTGTGTGTTTGCCTCTGTGTGTGCATGTATGTGGGTGGTGTTTGTGTGCAGGTATCAGGGAATCCAATGTATGTGGTTGTGGCTAAGTGGATGTGCTGGACAATCGTGACAGGTGGACCACTCTACAATCACCATGCCTATCATCCTACAGTCATCAAGGTGCCGAAGTCTGCAGGGTCTGGGCCAGGCTCTGTCCCGGTGGTTGAGAGTTCCCTGTGTTGGTGCCCTCCTGTCCATTCGGACCCTCTGATGGGGCCTGAAAACACTGCTGTCTCAGTTTCAAGGCCAACACATGTATGCTGTTTGCTAATTGCAAAAGATCATAAATACAAGCATCAATAGCACAAAAACAATGAGTTCAGTCTGGTAACAATATAACTGTCTGTAATTCAGAACTTGACATGCCAACTGTTTATTGCCCAGAATAATTGCAGATATTCATCAAAGTTCCCCCAATCTGATCAATCTGACATTGAAAATTACTTTTTGTCAACGTCTGAAAACTTTATCTTAAATTAATCTTTGCTGGTCTTTGATTTCACATATGAAACCATGCGTCTCACCACAAACTTAAAAATTCAGTAACTGACTTTTTCAACTAGAACAAATCATTTTCCATAATATTGATTTCCAGAGTTTTTGCACAAATAAATTCATGGGGGTTAAAGTTTTCCAAAGAGAACATAAGGAATGGTGCCCGGTTTCAAGGACCGTCCAGGGCCTGGAGAGTTCATGGGTTCAGGATGACTGCACCCTCCAGAAGCCAAAGAAAAAGCCATCTGAAGCACTGTGGTAGCGTCTCAGACACCACCAAAGTGTTTCAAATAAGCTCTCTTGTATATTGCAAGCACTTGACCTGCAAAACTGTTTTCCTTCACTAAACATAGCAACATTGTAATTGAAACAACATCTGAATCAAATGGGACAGCAACAGAGTTATGACTATTTACCTTGATGTTCCTTTTCTGTGATTCTTAGCCCCCAACTCTAAGACGTAAAAGACACAAACCACAAGTACCCAAAACAGAAGAAAACGACACAATGACTACCTAAAACTTACAACATAACAGACAGAACACAGCATTTACATTTTTGTGGTGCTTAATTTTTTTTTATGTATTCTTTTATTAGCATTTTCCAATTTGCTGATCTCCATTTTCAGGCAGAAAACTTTCACCTATGAATTCATTTCAGAATAAAAGTGACAATAAAACATTCTCCGACTTCCTCATTGATCAACACTTCCAAGAAATCTGACTTCCTCATTTATCAACACTTCCAAGAAATCGGACTTCTTTATTTATCAACACTTCCAAGAAATCGGACTTCCTCATTAATCAACACTTCCAAGAAATCTGTCTTCCTCATTTATCAACACTTCCAAGAAATCTAACGTCTCTGTGAAATTCATACCGAACCTGCTGTTGTGACTACTCAACCTCTGTGCCACCTCAGAGGCAGTGCACCCACGCCGCTCATTCCAACACCCCACCACAGCCCGGTCGGCCCCACCGCAGCCCCGGCACCGGCAATCCACACGGGAACAGTCAATGTCAAGTCGTCCAACCCACCGGAGGAGACACTGCACTGCTGCCGAGTCACTTCGGTGGTGCTCAGTGGCGCCTGTTCTGATCTAACATACGCAGGACACCACCTACTAAGCCCCCTACTGATGACAATAATTGCTTAGTCGCGGAGCCAGGGTGAGTGTGCTCTCCCTCCAGAGGGCGCCACCACGTCCGTCCAACCACAGCCCCCATGGACTCACCGATACCGTGACCCCGATGGAACCAAACCAAGGCCACAGACGTGGAGAGGACATCGAAATTGAGGTCACCATGAGAGCAGGGCATGAAGGGCCACAGAATTTGTGACATTTTTTTTATACTGATCGATGAGAATGAGGATGATAAAGATGATGCTACGGATTTCCATTTCGGTCTGAGACTACATGACAGGGCTGTACTCTACGCTTCATTTCATAGTAATATCCCAGCATCAACCTGGCCCGAGAGATACAGACACCTGCAGTGTTGGTGAGGAAATTTGAGCAACACTCTCAGAAACGCATCCATTAAGTGGATGAAACTCGACTGTGTGGTCCCAGTCTTCCCAACTGAGTCCGCAGCAAACTCAACTCTGGGTAGGAGCCGGTCGGGGCAGAAAAACTCACATGACTCTGATGGATTCGAACCCACGACCTCCCAGCCGGGAGTCCGCAATCAATATAAATTTGTTAAAACAATCTAATCAAATATACTTTTGCTCTTGGTCTAAGCAACTTCATAAGAAACTGTTACTGAATCTTCCATATAACGTATGGCTCAAGTGTGCAGCATGTAAACAAATCTGTGTTTCTTATTTGAAGGAAAGTATCCAAATGATATACATTCAAGCGTGTGCTGGAGTATGTGTTCCCTCTATGCCTATGCATTTCTGCAGTGGCAGTCCCTACATGCCAGCATCTCTCTGGTGTACGACTGTGTCAGCTGTACATTTACACGAAGGCACCGGGGACACAGACCTCTGCCACTGTCACAGGATCCTGGACCTGCCCTTTGGTCTGGATCCCCATCAAACTGTGATGGGTTTGCCCTGCTCCATCCCACCTGTCCACTGTCATGGCTTTGCCCTGCTCCATCCCACCTGTCCACTGTCATGGCTTTGCCCTGCTCCATCCCACCTGTCCACTGTCATGGGTTTGCCCTGCTCCATCCCACCTGTCCACATCAATGGGTTTGCCCTGCTCCATCCCACCTGTCCACTGTAATGGGTTTGCCCTGCTCCATCCCACCTGTCCACTGTCATGGGTTTGCCCTACTCCATCCCACCTGTCCACTGTAATGGGTTTGCCCTGCTCCATCCCACCTGTCCACTGTCATGGCTTTGCCCTGCTCCATCCCACCTGTCCACTGTCATGGGTTTGCCCTGCTCCATCCCACCTGTCCACTGTCATGGCTTTGCCCTGCTCCATCCCACCTGTCCACTGTAATGGGTTTGCCCTGCTCCATCCCACCTGTCCACTGTCATGGGTTTGCCCTGCTCCATCCCACCTGTCCACTGTCATGGCTTTGCCCTGCTCCATCCCACCTGTCCACTGTCATGGGTTTGCCTGCTCCATCCCACCTGTCCACTGTCATTGGCTTTGCCCTGCTCCATCCCACCTGTCCACTGTCATGGGTTTGCCCTGCCCCATCCCACCTGTCCATTGTCATGGGTTTGCCCTGCTCCATTCCACCTGTCCACTGTCACGGTTTGCCCTGCTCCATCCCACCTGTCCACTGTCATGGGTTTCCCTGCTCCATCCCACCTGTCCACATCAATGGGTTTGCCCTGCTCCATCCTACCTGTCCACTGTCATGGGTTTGCCCTGCTCCATCCCACCTGTCCATTGTCATGGGTTTGCCCTGCTCCATCCCACCTGTCCACTGTCATGGGTTTGCCCTGCTCCATCCCACCTGTCCACTGTCATGGGTTTTGCCCTGCTCCATCCCACCTGTCCACTGTCATGGGTTTGCCCTGCTCCATCCCACCTGTCCACTGTAATGGTTTTCCCTGCGCCATCCCACCTGTCCACTGTCATGGGTTTGCCCTGCTCCATCCCACCTGTCCATTGTCATGGGTTTGCCCTGCTCCATCCCACCTGTCCACTGTCATGGGTTTGCCCTGCTCCATCCCACCTGTCCACTGTCATGCGTTTGCCCTGCTCCATCCCACCTGTCCATTGTCATGGGTTTGCCCTGCTCCATCCCACCTGTCCACTGTCATGGCTTTGCCCTGCTCCATCCCACCTGTCCACTGTCATGGCTTTGCCCTGCTCCATCCCACCTGTCCACTATCATGGGTTTGCCCTGCTCCATCCCACCTGTCCACTGTCATGGGTTTGCCCTGCTCCATCCCACCTGTCCACTGTCATGGGTTTGCCCTGCTCCATCCCACCTGTCCATTGTCATGGGTTTGCCCTGCTCCATCCCACCTGTCCACTGTCATGGGTTTGCCCTGCTCCATCCCACCTGACCTGTCCACTGTAACGGGTTTGCCCTGCTCCATCCCACCTGTCCACTGTCATGGCTTTGCCCTGCTCCATCCCACCTGTCCACTGTCATGGCTTTGCCCTGCTCCATACCACCTGTCCACTGTCATGGGTTTGCCCTGCTCCATCCCACCTGTCCACATCAATGGGTTTGCCCTGCTCCATCCCACCTGTCCATTGTCATGGGTTTGCCCTGCTCCATCCCACCTGTCCACTGTAACGGGTTTGCCCTGCTCCATCCCACCTGTCCACTGTCATGGGTTTGCCCTGCTCCATCCCACCTGTACATTGTCATGGCTTTGCCCTGCTCCATCCCACCTATCCACTGTCATGGGTTTGCCCTGCTCCATCCCACCAGTCCACTGTCATGGGTTTGCCCTGCTCCATCCCACCTGTCCACTGTCATGGGTTTGCCCTGCTCCATCCCACCTGTCCACTGTCATGGGTTTGCCCTGCTCCATCCCACCTGTCCACTGTCATGGGTTTGCCCTGCTCCATCCCACCTGTCCACTGTCATGGCTTTGCCCTGCTCCATCCCACCTGTCCACTGTCATGGCTTTGCCTGCTCCATCCCACCTGTCCACTGTCATGGGTTTTCCCTGCTCCATCCCACCTGTCCACTGTCATGGGTTTGCCCTGCTCCATCCCACCTGTCCACTGTCATGGGTTTGCCCTGCTCCATCCCACCTGTCCACATCAATGGCTTTGCCCTGCTCCATCCCACCTGTCCACTGTAATGGTTTGCCCTGCTCCATCCCACCTGTCCACTGTCATGGGTTTGCCCTGCTCCATCCCACCTGTCCACTGTAATGGTTTGCCCTGCTCCATCCCACCTGTCCACTGTAATGGTTTTGCCCTGCTCCATCCCACCTGTCCACTGTAATGGGTTTGCCCTGCTCCATCCCACCTGTCCACATCAATGGGTTTGCCCTGCGCCATCCCACCTGTCCACTGTCATGGCTTTGCCCTGCTCCATCCCACCTGTCCACTGTCATGGGTTTGCCCTGCTCCATCCCACCTGTCCACTGTCATGGGTTTTGCCCTGCTCCATCCCACCTGTCCACTGTAATGGGTTTGCCCTGCCAGGGTTCCCACTTCCTCACAGGAAAAAAATTCAAGGGTTTTTCAAGGGTTTCTAAAGGGGATATTTTAATTTTTAAGGGGCAAATTTAGCCGCACAATTGAAAAAAAAAAAGAGTGAATAATTACCTTACACATGTAATCCAGCCATGATGATAAGGTGATTACACTTCTGTAGTCTTTTCCACGCTCAATATTATATACAAAAAATAAAAAATGAAGTCTTTATACAGAAATTGAGAAATCAGAAAAAGAAAACTTTTGATCTGCTTTGCGGACCAGTATCCGACATGGGATGTCCAGCTGCTTCTGTTTCAAGTCCTTATTCAATGAGTCATCAAAAAGCATGACATATTCATTAATTCTCTACCGGCAGCTGCAGCCGAGGCCCCTCTCTGGCACATTTCGGGAGGAAGCTCAGCAAACTTTACTTTTAAAATACAGCCACTGTATGTGTTGTCGTGTGGAAGTGTGTGTGTGAATGGTTGGCCGGCCTGGACTAGCCTAATGCTTGTTCTGGGGCAGGATAGGGAGCGGGGTAACCCTCTTGAAAAGGTGAACATGGGTAGCCTTCCTGCAGCTACACACTGAACTGTTTTTTTTGTTTGGTTTGTTTTGTTTTGTCTGTGTGTGTGTGTGTGTGTGTGTGTGTTGTGTGTGTGTGTGTGTGTGTGTGTGTGTCTGTGTGTGTCTGTCTCTCTCTCTCTCTGTCTCTGTGTGTGTGTGTGTCTTTCTGTGTGTGTGTGTATGTGTGTGTGTGTGTGTGTGTGTGGTGTGTGTGTGTGTGTGTGTCTGTGTGTGTGTGTGTGTGTGTGTGTGTAGGCTAGCTGGTAGGTAAGTTGGGGGGGTAGGGGGGTATGAATGGGGGGGGGGGGGGGTAGGGGGGGGGGTATGAATGCTGTCTTTTTAAACATGAAAGGAATTTTTTTTTTTTTTTTTTTTTTACAAATGCGCACACACGAGTCACTTAGTGTCTATGGAGACGACGTGACGAGTGATTTGAAGATTTGAAGATTCAGTCTGTTATTCCACTCTTTTTTCAGTTCTGACAGAAAACGGAGCAATGCCAAAAGTTGCAAGATAATCTATTTTTGGTTTCCCCACACCGATAGTTCGTCGCAATCGAGTAATATGGAAACATTGCTGCAAACAGTTTCGTGTTGTCTTCAGCAGATCGGAAACTGTGATGATTGTTGATGGCATGAATCGTCCACAACACTTCAGCTTTCAACACGTCTGTCCCACTTGCTGTTATTGTGGATTGGCTGACGATTCTTACTGAGGAAAGGGTCTGACCTGATGTTGATGAATTTGATGATTGCCGAACGAAGTCCGTAAGACTAACTACCAGCCCACTCGCTTTTTCCAATTCCACGTATTTTTTTCCTCTTTCCGTGACTTGCAACCGCCGATTTGCCCATTGCCCGAACATCAACAGTCTTTTTGCACATTTTACGGAAAAACGCATGTTTGTTGTCTCTGCATTCAGTGATCCAGCTTCGATATTCTTCCTTCCACAACGGATCAAATGCGCAATTTCCTTTAGGCATGATGACAGACGCAACAGTGCTGGAATTCACCGAAGATGAGGGAGCATGGCGCTCTTTGTCGGAAGTCGAACTGCGCGTGCGCAAACGATAACCAACTATTGAATTGCTTCCTTTGCTTGAAAAGCAGACGACACACAAAACGATTCGAGAGGCGAAAATCGATGTCCGAAGTCTTGTTCGCGTTTGTTCTTCGATTCTTCAAATGTTAAGGTCAGTTTTGGTCCGAAAACGATTTTTAAGGGGATTTCAAGGGATGGTAGGGATATCTGCAGTTTTCAAGGGTTTTCAAGGGCCTTTTTGACCCAGTTGTTTTTTAAAGGGTTTTCAAGGGTCTTAAAGGGGCGTACGAACCCTGCCTGCTCCATCCCACCTGTCCACTGTAATGGGTTTGCCCTGCTCCATCCCACCTGTCCACTGTCATGGGTTTGCCCTGCTCCATCCCACCTGTCCACTGTAATGGGTTTGTCCAGCTCCATCCCACCTATCCACTGTAATGGGTTTGCCTTGCTCCATTCCACATCAATGAGTTTGCCCTGCTCAATTCCACCTGTCCACTGTAATGGGTTTGCCCTGCTCCATCCCACCTGCTCACATTAATGGGTTTGCCCTGCTCAATTCCACCTGTCCACATCAATGGGTTTGCCCTGCTCAATTCCACCTGTCCACTGTCATGGGTTTGCCCCGCTCCATCCCACCTGTCCACTGTAATGGGTTTGCCCTGCTCCATCCCACCTGTCCACTGTAATGGGTTTGCCCCGCTCCATCCCATCTGTCCACATTGATGGCTTTGCCCTGCTCAATTCCACTTGTCCACATCAATGGTTTGCCCTGCTCCATTCCACCTGTCCACTGTAATGGGTTTGCGCTGCTCCATTCTACCTGTCCACTGTCATGGCTTTGCCCTGCTCCATCCCAACTGTCCACTGTAACGGGTTTGCCCTGCTCATTCACCTGTCCACATTAATGGCTTTGCCCTGCTCCATCCCACTGTCCACTGTAATGGTTTGCCCTGCTCCATTCCACCTGTCCACTGTAATGGGTTTGCCCTGCTGCCATTCCACCTGTCCTCTGTAATGGGTTTGCCCTGCTCCATCCCACCTGTCCACTGTAATGGGTTTGCCCTGCTCCATTCCACCTGTCCACTGTAATGGTTTGCCCTGCTCCATTACACCTGCAGACATGCCTACCCCAAAATCTTACTATCAGGAACAGATGTTATAAAAATCAGGAACAAATTGAAAATTTCAAAATTTTCAGGAACACTCAACCTTCCTTTTGTGGACACAACCGCGCGTGTGTAGGTTCACACACACACACATTCACACACACAAACACCATAACAATTCTGCAAAACCCCTCTCTTTCAGGCAGAAAAAAACAACTTACCTTTATTTAGGCTACACTATGTACATGCATGTCATGCATGGTTTTCACTGTGCAGACTTCAGAGACCTGTAGTAGGCACTCTTCAGGTCTGCATAGTCCGAGGTCTTCTATTGTTTTCGCCGCTATTTCTTTTATAATGGCTGTCCCCTTACTCCTGCCACACTGAAACTTCTTTGCCACATCAGAGTCTTTAAACATCAGTTTGAACGCTTTTGTAAAAGTATCCAAAACGGTGAAAGGCAGATTCAGTTCAGCAACAAGGTCGACGAGCATAAACTTCGGCACGAATCACTTCATCTGTTGATTCTGCTTTGCTGGTCGACGAACTGGTGAAAAATCCAGAAATCTTGCGAGTGTGACCACAGATATCTCAAAGTCTTGTGTTTTTTGGATTCGACATGTCGACGACAGTCATCTTGGCCGCCATGCGCGATGGAGAACTCGCACTGGCAAACCGTGGCACCAGCAAAAGTTTTCCCCTTTCCGTCCTTCTTGTAAACATGACCACCTCTCACTGTATTGTTTACGAAAGGTTTGCCGACGGCGATCTTGTTTTTTTCGCGGCTGCCGCTGGGGTCCATTTTGAGGTTTCATCATCATGTCTCGCACACTCGCTTCGCAGTCTTCATGCTAGCCATGTTTGATAGTCGAGCGCGCTTTGTCTGAATCTCGGCTCCGTTCGGTACGTTTCGTCGACGGATATGGCAGTGTGAGCATGCGCACTGCGCTTCAATTCAATCGTCCTAACCGTCATCCGGTTTGTCCCTCTGTGAAAAATTGTCCACTCGTTTGATTTCGTTTTTGTTTTGTTTTTTTTTTGTTTTTTCCGGAACACGC
>CM031623.1:28632463-28655648 GCA_018398815.1 Conus ventricosus
GATCCCTGACCGTAACGTCCGGAACAAACCTCGATTTTTATGTTTTTCCGTAACAAATACGGCTATTCGGTACGGTAGGCATGTCTGCACCTGTCCACTGTAATGGGTTTGCCCTGCTCCTTCCACCTGTCCACTGTAATGGGTTCTGCCCTGCTCCGTTCCACCTGTCCACATTGATGGCTTTTGCCCTGCTCAATTCCAACTGTCCACTAAGCGTTTTTAAAATGGGTCCTTTGGGTTTTGTTTGGTGTTGCTTAAACTGATCATCGACAACTCCTGATCCACGCAAACATGTAATAAGTTCACCTGTGGCAACATGCCCTCCTCAGCAGAGACATACAGACTGATCTGATGGTTGGGCTCAATCCTGCCGACAGATGAACCAACCAAGCCAGCATCACAGGTGAAAATATAACCTGCCGGTTACGTATAATAAAGAGTATAGCAGACATGAATCTGGAGCTTTCCTCATGGTCTACTAAGATTTTCTCTTTCAGCACAGGTAAGATTCAAACACCATACATACCTTAAAAACAAACGAAGAGAAAATAGGAAAATAAGGTTTTAATAAATTAGTACATTTTACTTTGAGAGGAAAAAAGGATGACAAAATAATGGTAAATGCATTTGCAATATGGAAAAAAGGTCACATACCCAAATAGTTTCTTCTTTCACACTTACACACAATGATAACACGTCTGAGTGCATGTTTGAAATGAGCATGGTCTTCTGTGTGAATGCAACACTGGTGTCCATGGCAACACAAACCTGGATGGACTGAGTTTGGGCTTTGGCATCTTTGCTAAGATGGTGGCAATTTCTGTCTTCTCATCGTAGGTTTTCCACATGTCGTACAATGCTATAACTGTCCTTGCTATATCCAGAATCTGTGGAACAACAGTCAGGCTTTTAACAGAATTCATAATAAATCACCATAAGTTAAAGAAAACATATACAGCATGCTGGCTTATTCCAATCATCTACAAGTTTCAGTGCTTGTATGCATGTATACACATATGCTATGGTAAGAATTCCACTCTCCCAACACCCATGGCTTCATACAGATTGTCAGTACTGGGTAGGCAGCTGGACAAGTCGTGGTACGATGTGGGGGTCATCTGATTAGTGCTCACTTTGAATGGGCCTCAAGACACTCTTCTTTACATAATGCTTTATTTAAAGGCAAATAGGTGCTGGACTCTCACAGTACTGGTAACTAATGACAATGTCCCAGTTGTGTATGTGGATTCAACATGATGAACATGGATCAACTAATGACAATGTCCCAGTTGTGTATGTGGATTCAACATGATGAACATGGATCAACTAATGACAATGTCCCAGTTATGTATGTGGATTCAACATGATGAACATGGATCAACTAATGACAATGTCCCAGTTATGTATGTGGATTCAACATGATGAACATGGATCAACTAATGACAATGTCCCAGTTATGTATGTGGATTCAACATGATGAACATGGATCAACTAATGACAATGTTCCAGTTGTGTATGTGGATTCAACATGATGAACATGGATCAAATAATGACAATGTCCCAGTTGTGTGTGTGGATTCAACATGATGAACATGGATCAACTAATGACAATGTCCAGTTGTGTGTGTGGATTCAACATGATGAACATGGATTAACTAATGACAATGTCCCAGTTGTGTGTGTGGATTCAACATGATGAACATGGATTAACTAATGACAATGTCCCAGTTGTGTGTGTGGATTCAACATGATGAACATGGATTAACTAATGACAATGTCCCAGTTGTGTGTGTTGATTCAATCATGAAGAACATGGATTAACTAATGACAATGTCCCAGCTGTGTATGTGGATTCAACATGATGAACATGGAAACTATGACAATGTCCCAGTTGTGTGTGTGGATTCAACATGATGAACATGGATTATCTAATGACAATGTCCCAGCTGTGTGTGTGGATTCACATGATGAACATGGATTAACTAATGACAATGTCCCAGCTGTGTATGTGGATTCAACATGATGAGCATGGCATAATGGACACGGCAGCAAAAATGGAACTGCCAAAATCACACAACACACAAACACCTCAGCTATGTCTTTATATTTGCATTGTATGAAGATGTTGACCCTCATTACCAGCTTAAAAGAAAAAAAAAATATTAACTTGCAGATTCTGTTAAAAATAGTCATAGTGTTTAAAAAATACTAATCAGAACACCGATGACGTATCTCTCTCTCCCCACACTGTCAGCTTCTGAAACACTAGTCACTTCTGAACAGCAGCAGGACAGCGATGTAAGCGCAGGTGCTGCAGGAGAACATGGTGAAAAAAGAGAAGCCACAGACTCTGGCTGGTCAGCTGCACACCAATGCCTTCATGTTCCACATCACCATTGAGGACAACAGTCTCAAGGCTGATCACCAATCTCATACAAATTTGCAGTCCTGACACATATCTACAAAGATCACCAATACTCACTACAAATCTTGCAGTCCTGACACATATCTACAAAGATCACAATCTCACTACAAATCTTGCGTCCTGGCACATATCTACACAGAGACACACATTCTACAGACTTCAGTTTTTTGTTTGCTGTTTTTTTGTTTGTTTTTTGTTTGCTGTCCCAACCTCTGCACCACCGCAGAGGCAGTGCTCCCACGCTGCTCATTCCGACACCCCATTCCACAGCCACAGCCCGGTCGGCCCAGCCGCAGCCCCAGCCATGGCAATCCACAGGGAGCAGTCAATGTCAAGTCATCAAGAGGCAACCCACCGGAGAAGACACTGCACTGCACCACTTCGGTGGTGTTCAGTGGAGCCTGTTCTGATCTAACATACGCAGGACACCACTATGATGACAATTATTGCTTAGTCGCGGAGCCGGCGTGAGTGTGCTCTCCCTCTGGAGGGTGCCACCATGTCCGTCCAACGACAGCCCCCATGGACTCGCTGATACGGTGACCCGATGGAACAAACCAAGACCACAGACGTGGATAGGACATTGAAACTGAGGTCACCATGAGAGCAGGGCATGAGGGCCACGAATTTGAGACTTTTTTTTTATTTTTTTATGCTGATCAATGAGAATGAGGATGATTAAGATGATGCTACGGATTTCCATGTCGGTCTGAGACTACATGACAGGGCTGTACTCTACGCTTCCTTTCATAATATATCCCGGCGTCAACTAGGCCCGAGAGATACAGGCACCTGCAATGTTATCAGGAAATTTGAGCAACACTCTCAGAAACGCATCCATTAAGTGGATGAAACTCGACTGTGTGGTCCCAGTCTTCCCAACTGAGTCCGCAGCAAACTCAACTCTGGGTAGGAGCCGGTCGGGGCAGAAAAACCCACATGACTCTGATAGGATTCGAACCCACGACCTCCCAGCCGTGAGTCCGAGGTGCTAACCACTTTGCCACGGCAGCTGGTGACTTCAGTTTTATACATCTCCAAATCTTTATGTCAGGTAGAGTCTTATGTGCACAGGTTTCAGAAAATGCTGTATGGCTGGGACAGATGCAAACTCCCCTATTTTTGTTATCAGTTCACCCTTTAGTTGCTGGTATCAAGGCCACTCCAAAAGGCTACATAAAAGTGGTTCACCTGCTTTTTTCACCAATGAAAAAAATTGTGAAACAACGACAAAACAGTGGCAACAACAGCAAGCTGTAGTTTTGTTGCGAGTCAACTATTATGCCTTGTTCAATGGTGTGTGTATGTATGCGAGTGTGAGACGGTGCGTGCTTGTCTGTGTTGGTGTATGTGTTTAACCTGAAAATTGGGCCACGGTGTTGAGAAACACTCATAAGCACACTCACACACACACACGTTCATAAATACTCATTAATGGGGCAGCAATGACTAGCTGGCAGTTCACTTCCACCCTACTGTTTGCCTTTCATGGCTGTTTGGTCGTGGGTGAATCGTGAACCAGTGGCCAGTGGCTTACCAGTGGCTTACACCAGCCACTCTGGAGCTGTCTTGTTCTGCAGTACAACTAGTTCTCTGTCACATTCACAAATCCACGTACACACAACATCTAGTGCACCGCTGCCATCGCCCAGTGTGATGTACCTTATCTGTGTCGACAGAGAGCTCAGCACACCATTGTTTGATGTCCTTCTGTTTAATGACACATGCCATATGGAGACAAGCTGAAACAATTCAACACAACATCATTACTACCTTTCTGTGTTCATGGTCTTGTGTCGCCTATTTTTTACAGCCTTACACACACTTTCAAGCCACATACTCTGAACATGGTGCATAACATCAAAACATAACGTACACACAATGACACAAAAAAAAGACAAAATCTGCCTAGAGTATATAACACCAAAACATGGTTCGCATACAGTACATGAAACGAAAACACTGTCAACACACAGTAAAAATTCTAAACATAATCTGCACACAGCAAATAATACCAAAACACGATCTGCACATAATAATTATAATAATAATAATGAATACTTATATAGCACCTATTCTCGGCTAGAAACCAAGCTCTAAGCGCTTTACAATCCACACTTGTTTCACAACGGGCTGCCTACCTGGGTAGTGCCGACTGAAGAGCTGCCAGCTGGTGCTTCATTCAGTCGTTACCCATGTCATCCAGTCAGTATCGTTCAATATCGTTCACTCAATTTCCTTACTTCATTCATTCTTTCCATTTCCACGCAGGGTGCATGCTTTGTGTGACGTGTCATCCATGCCAACAGCCAAACTGGCCTACTCTTCCGAAAGTTGGTTGTGTGCAAGATGCTATGCGTGCTTTCACACGGAACCTCGGTTTATAGTCTCATTTGAAGGACTGTATGGAAATGGAGTCAGAAACAATGTTAACTTCAAGGGAAAAATCCCCCTGTACCGAAATGGCCCGGCGGAGATTCAAACCCGCAACCCCGGGATCACCAAGATTACGAGTCCCGCGTTCTACCAACTGAGCTATTCCGGCTCACATATAGGACATAAGACTCAAACATAATCTGCACATAGTACATAATACTACATCATCACCTGCACACTATACATAGTATGTCCTCACTGCCCCCGTTTTCCAACCACACTGTGCACCATGTGACCCAGGCTAAAACTTTGAAAAGAAAGGCTACTGTCACTTAACTCTTAGCAGTTAGTGCATAAGACAATGTGAAGCACTTACCTAGAGCAATGAGGTAGGGTGGGATACATTAATGGAATGTCTGTCCTGAGACTGTCGTTGACAATTCTCCTGAAAACACAGGTCACATCAGACTGCCTTTCTATTCATTCTAACAAAAAAGACAGATTCAAAATACCAGAGCAGCGGACTACAACTAGTTCATGCAGCATCCAAGTGTTATTGAGGAAAATCTGAAGGAAATGCAGACAAAAAATCTCACTGTCAATCTCTATTTCATTCAAACAAAGTAACAAAAAGTGTTGGAGGCAGTCTACTTATATATTTTCTTTGGTTCCTTTCCTTCCTGTAACCAGACTCCGCAGTAAATATGTAACATTTCAGAGTGTACTGATTTCATCCATATCATCATCAAACAAGTTTGTGAAAGAAAAGAAATAGCTTCAACGCCATCTTATTCACTGGTAACTAAATTCTCCTGCTGCTGTTTCAAGTTGTGTTCTCCTCAACAGCGCATCTATAAAAAAAAATTTTAAAAAGTTCGGACGACATACCATTTGTCACAGTGTACCCCCTATTTCAGGACACGAAAGAGTGCAGACAGATTTAAACTAAATAATGGCCCAAATCTTGATGTTACTTAAAATCACACAAGCCACTTTCCGCTTTATGTACCCTTGCATCATATCTCGATGATAACAACTACGTGTTGACATACCCCCTCACTGCATGTTTCAGGAGATAAAAATGTGCAGTCTTTATCAGAAATTTTGAATGTTTTTTCACAAATTCTTATATGCCTCCTTTCACAGGCGTATGTACACATACACACAGTTGGGCACTTCACATTGATATGTTACTATTAGACATCACACATGCATACACTTGCCCATTTCATATGAATTCATCAGACTTCATGCTGAATTTTAACATGCCACCATTCATTTTGTGTACTGGTGCATACTGTCTCACTGTTCATCGACAATAAAACACCCACTGCACAATACAAAAGATAGCACAAAATAAGTATAATAAAATAAAGCATCAACTGCCAGGTATAAAAAAAAATGATAATACCCAAAACCAACTAAACAGAATAAACAAGGTAGTAAGCCTCTTTCTGCTGTAATTCATTGTTTTTGTTGTTATCTTTCAATGAGAGAAAAAAGAACTGACCAGGCCAAGGCAGCAGCTCACTTTCACAGCCTATATCAGCACAATATCGTGCCAGGGGACGGTAGGCATGATACAATATCATACAGCAGTCCTGAAACAAAACAGGGCACCGACATTACTACTACATAGAAATAAGGGTTTGTGCACCATCCCTTCCCATCCCTACCCCTGTTCACAAGAATCTAGAATCGGGATGAGAGAGGTGACATTAAAAAAAAAAAACAAAAAAAAACTGCTCCTTTCAAAAAAAAAAAAAAAAAAAGAATCTAGAATCCAGAATCCTATTCACAGACTCCACTCAATGGATGTCCTGTGTGTGCCTGACAACCATCAGTTCACAAGAATTTAGAATCCCTATTCAGAGGCTTGATGAAACAGAATGCCCTGTGTGTGGGTACCCATGTGTGTGCTTTGATCTGATTGAACAAAAATGCTTCTTTTTTTCGTTTATATCAACCCATGACTTAAACAAATGAAATCATACAGGACAATCCATTTAACAAGGCTGGGTGTGATTCAGCCGCCCCAGTGCCATTAAACCCATGGTGACTCAAATAAAAATGTTGGTTGTACAGGTGTTTTTCCTATCACTTTATCTGAAGCGGCAAGGACATGGTGTGAAGATTTGGGCACCGATATACTGACCAGTTCCCAGACCTCCACAGTGCAGCTCTGTGACCACGTGGTCAGTCATTAACACACACACCAGACAGACCGCACAGTAACTACTGTCATTAGAACACTGTACACAAAAAATTTGTGCCATTTGGATTTGTTGGGGAGGGGAGATGTTTCTTTTTCCACAATAGAACCTAACTTTCACGAAGTTGTTGATGCTCTACAAACCAATGAATGATGAATGTAATGAGAATGACATGCGCTTGAAAGGCGAGCTGGCTGCTCAGCAGTGCCTCCTCCCTCAGTCCTGGGGTTTTTTTTTTTTTTCTTAAGGGCTTGTAGTTGACTTCAATGCGCCCACAGCCCCGATGCGGCCCTTTGAGGTCGGCTGGGCTATAAGCACCATGATCTAAACCCCCACCTTACCTGTCAAGTCCTGTCTCCATCCCAGTGGGACCAGGCAGGACAAGACACACATTATTCGACCTCAAGGTCAACACATGTGCACACCTACTGCAGCCCTGTCCCCCTTTAATTGCAAGCATGCGCATCAATAATGCCAATTTCACAGGCAGACCTAAAGCCAACGTATCCAGTAGAAATATAACAGTGCTACGAGGGGGGCCTTTAGACCATTGGTTAGACCATTTACCTGGGAGCCAACATGTGAAAAGTTCAAACGCTCGTGAGGCTGGATATGGTTTGGCTTAAAAACCTCTTGTCCACCCAGCAGTAAATGAGTAAACCCCATTCAGTTCAGGTAAGGTTTAAAAGGGAGCACAAGGAGAGATGGACTCCCTCTTCCATCATTTAGCCTTAGAATGAACCCTTGGAGTTCGAGCCCCCAAAAGCTAATAGGCTTTCGGGCGTTAACCTTTCAACGTCTTAGTCTTAATCTTTATTAAATAAATCTGTGCTATTTGATCCCCAAACTGTACTTTCTAGTGACTAATGCTGCAGACACATATACCTGGCGAGAACCTGAATCAGGACCACTCTGGACTCACCATCATTTCAAGAGGTAGAATTCACATTCCCAAAACATTTGTAAATTTTGTAGGGGTATTCCTGGGGGGAAGGCGTAGCCAAATTTGTTTTTCACTGAACAATGGCAAAAGTTACATCAGTATTATGACACATGGAACTTCTGATTTTGATTTGTGCATTACTTCTGATGTTCCGATGTGGTATACTTCTGATGTCAAGTAACATGCATGTGTTTTTGCTTGCTTTGTTTTTGGGGGGTGGGATAGGTAGGGGTGCCAGCTCACATTCCGAGCCACTGAAGTGCAGGGATAAGATACTGTGATGATGAACCGACTGAAACAGACAGACTGGCAGATATCTAAGAACTGCTGCTTCTTTAATGTAAATGGGATGATTTAAAGTGCAGTGTTTTACAATCAGACCCTTTTCAGGAATTTCATGCATGCAAGATACTGTGAGCGTGATTGCAAATCCTGTCTTGCCAGAATGACTGATTTTAAGTCATGTTCTATACTATGTGATTATCATAACTTTTATGCGTATGCCCGCACACTCTCTAGTGTGCGTGCGCACATGTGCATGCATGCATGTGTGTATATGTTTTCTGAATTTGCATTTATGGTGATGTTCATGATTTGTATAGCTTTTTGAACAGCATGGCAGATTTTCATTGGACTTCTTTTAATCTGTAGTGTGTTCCAAGTTTATGGCTTGTATAGTATGAGCTTTACATCACATGTGGTGTTTATCATAACCTGTGACATCACAAATAAATTTCCAAGTGGATTAATAAAAGTTTTACTGTATGAAAAGAATGAAATCAAAAGACAGGAAAGACATCAGGAGTTTTGGTCATCTCCTGATGTTTTTGTTAAAAGTAGATAGCCGTTACACCAGAGGCTCTGCTGTCCAATTTCAGTATTTCTTTGGCGATGCAAGTACACTCACCTTGCAAGTACAGTGGCAAGTCATTTATGAAAACCCCCAAAAAAAAAACACATCCTTTCAAGCTCACTGTGAACATTGGCAGGCATCATTTTTTAAACAAAACCGGGTCTAGGCTGCCTCACCCTATTTTGTGACTGGAGTGCAGCTTCAGAGGCAATGGAGGACAGTTGGAGAGTCAAAACCCAGTAATGGACTACAGGCTCAGACACTGTCACCCTTTGAGGGTCGGTGGTCCTTCTCTCCCACTGGGTTGTCACCAAAGTTTGTCAACCCCAACTGCTGGTTTCCTATGGGCAGTCACTGTGAATGGGTTGTCTTCAGACCTTCTCATGTTACCAACATGTCACGGCCGCGCCAGCCCACTCAGAGCCACAGAATTTATTTCACTCAACGCTTTTGCTTTTGACCCCAGTGGGCCCCTGTAACGAGTCAGCCCCGCACTACCAGACGCCCATTCTTTCCCTCAGCGAACACGCTTTGTGTGTTTGGACGCTTCGAGACTGGTGCAACATCATTAAGTTATATTTACTGTACAGAGGTTTTTAGACTATAATTCTGTACGAGAGCATAGCGCAGTGGTACTTGAGGTGGGGAACAAAAGCTGGCATTTCGCTCTTCTCTGTGAGTACCTAATTAAGTTCGTGTTTAACTTTCTGACAGAACTTTGCGCCCGGCGAAACCTATAGCCTGTGCTGGCGCGCCGTGCGTCGTTGGCCTGGTAAGCCGAAGCAAAGAGGGGAGGTGGAGGGCGAACTATCTTTGGCCAAAGTAGGCCAGGGGGTTTGGGAAAATCTTTGTGAATGAAAAGTTAGTTAGCATTTGTAAGGGGCCGTATTTACACCGTTGTATATATACATATTCTTCATTGTGTGGTTGCATGTGAGCACGTAGGCCTAATTAAGGGAAACGTAGAGGTAACATTTTACTACAAGCAAAATAATACTATGATAACAGTAATGGTAGTAGGCATAACAATAATAAGTGATTAATTATTATAATTAAAATAATATTTCATTTCAATCCTACTATTTTATTTCTATCGGAAAAATTCAAATTAAAGTGTATTGTTGGTAGTCCCATTGGGGTTGTGGTGGTGTGTGTGTGTTGTGTGTGTGTGTGTGTGTGTGTTGTGTGTTGTGCGTGTGTGTGTGTGTGTGTTCATGATCAAGTTGAATTGCTGTTTGTAAGGGTGTATATAATAGCTAGAAATATTGACCTTTATTTCCAAGATTATGCATATATTGATAAATATAGGTTTTAAAATTATTACATGAAGTGAGAGTAACTACTGAACATCAACTATAGTTTTTGGTTTTTAGATTTTTTTTCAAACGGACAAAGTGTACTTCATGTTAAGTGTGGGGGGGGGGAACGGGGTGGGGGGGGGGGGGCGGTTTGAGGGGGGAGAGGGGGGACAACACAAAAGCCCTGTCAGTGTCCACTCTTCTGTAAAACAAGCGCTGATTGAGAGTGTAGGACACACCACGAGACATGTGCAGACAGACAGTTTGTGTTGTGTTAAAGTGATAGTGAAAAAGTTAGTGATGAGAAGTGGAATTGACACAGAACCATGGCTTTACCATCAAGGATCGTGAGTACACATGTGTGTGTGTGGTGTGTGTGCGTGCGTGCGGCTTGCATGCTGGCGTGGTGCGTTTCGTGCGGGGGTTTGTGTGTGTGTGTGTGTGAGTCAGTGTGTGTGTGTGTGTGTGTGTGTGTGATCTGTTTTTTTCTGTTAAAGTCATGCATGCACGTCAGTTTCAATTAGCTTCTCTCTCTCTCTCTCTCTCTCTTCCCCCCCCTCTCTTCTCTCTTGTCTCTCTCTCTCTCCCTCCTCCCCTCCCCGACCCACCTCAGTCCGTATGCCGTGTTATGTTGTGTGTGTGTGTGTGTGTGTGTGTGTGTGTGTGTGTGTGTGTGTGTGTGTGTGTGTGTGTGATATCGTTTTGTTCTGTGAAGTCAAAGCATGCAAGTCAGTTTCAGTTCAGTTTTCTCTCTCTCTCTCTCTCCCTCCCTCCCCGCCCCGTATTGCCGTGTGCCGTGTATATGTAATTTTTAGTGTGTTTTGTGTGTGTGTGTGTGTGTGTGTGTGAGAGAGAGAGAGGAGGGGGAGAGAGTGAGGAGAGAGAGAGAGTGTTGTTGGTGTGTGTGTGTGTGTGTGTGTGAGAGGGAGAGAGAGAGAGAGAGAGTGAGAGAGAGGGGAGAGAGAGAGAGAAAGAGAGAGAGAGAGGAGAGAGGAGGTTCAGTTATGAGTGCAAGCCCTTGTCATGTGAAACATTTTCTCTCTGATCATGCTTTTTTTTGATTTTGTTTACAAAGCTATCTGTGCATGTCAAGTTTTCATATATGTATTATTAATCAGTCCCCCAGGGCTCCCACCTCCACTTCCTCCTCTCTCTCTCTCTGCATGCTTTTATTGATTTTGTGTGTACAAAGGTATCCGTGCATGTCTGTTTCTTTTTGTATGTATTCTCAATCAGTCATCTCCCCACCCCCAATCTCTCCTCCCTCTCTCTCTATGTCAGACTCTCTCCTCTCTCTCTCCTCTCACTCTCTCTCTCAGTTTTTGCATGCGCGCCGGTGTTACACTGTGCATGTTTCTTTTCTTCCCTATTGATTTTATAAGTGGTAAATTTGCGTGCGTGTCTTGTGTAGTCATGTTACTCAACATTCCTCTCCCCATCTTTCTCGTTCTCTCTCTCTCTCTCTCTCTCTCTCTCACAACAACACACACACACACAACACACACCCCACACAACACACACAACACCCCAACACTCGACTTTGGGTTGCAGCAGTTTTTTAAGCGTGGTCTTGTTTTTGTTTTGTTTTTTTCCATTAGTCAGGCTGTTTTAAAAGTTCATACCTAAACCCACATTGTAATGTAATAAACATAATGAGGGTATTGACGGTAAGTTTCTGCTTTTATGTACATTTGTGAGTGCGGCGCATGCGTTTCATTTCGTGTGCGCATGTGTGTGTGTGTGTTTGTGTGTGTGTGTGTGTGTGTTGTGCGCCGGTGGGGCGCGCACGCGTTTCGTGCGTGGGTTCGTTTTATGTGTTAAAAATTAAGCGCTTCTGGACAGAAATTGTTCAGGCAAGCAGGATGGTGAATCCGTCTTGCGTTTACGCCACTTTGGCACAGAAAAAGCCAAAGGGGGTTGTGGACAGAGACAATTCCGCTTTTTTTCCCCGGTTTAAGTGCTCGCGCCCGTGTCTAGTCGTTGTGTACTAGGCGCGATACGACAGCAAAAGCAATGTGTTGTTCGCTATTCTCCGCTTATCGAAACCCTTCAAGCGAACCGTTCGGGCCCTTTTCTCGACACTCTAGGGTGTCAGATACAAGACTGGGTCACAAGTTGTTTCTTTTGCTTTTTCCCTCTCACGCTTTGTGAAGACGACTCCACGACTAAATTTTAGCAGTAAGAACTGCCGTGCAGTGTAAAGACAGGCAACAGTGTAAAGACAGGATGTCCTGTCATTTGCTTTCTCCAGCCCTCTGCCACACTGCTGTCTACTGCCTTCTGACAGACAAGTTGAAGTTAATACACAGTCTATTAACTTTTTATTCTTTTTGGCCTGAGACACCTCAAAGACCCAAACAGAAGTACCTGAGGTCCTTGTAAGAGACTATCTGTTGGTGAAGACTGTGCCCCAGCAGGACACAACAGACCAGATCTGCACAATTCTCTTTTCTGTCTGACTTTAGATACCCAGGCCTCTGTCTCATCATCAGCCTACACCAAGACCAAAAAAAAATTTCAGCTGCATCAGGTCTCTGTCTGCCTGAACCAACCAATGAGATCAAGGACAAAAAACTAACAATGCAACACAGACTCCCTAGCACAGTAGCAGCTAAGAGATAGGTAGTGGGGGAGAGAACTCAGAACACCTTTATTCGATTAAGGTCTTCTAATCTCTGTCAGAGAGAGAGACACAGAGAGAGAGAGAGAGAGAGAGAGAGAGAGAGAAAATTGTGGGGCAAAAGAAGAAAGACAGAGAGACCAACTTACCAACATTCTGACATGTAGTTATCAATCGGCTGTTGGATATTACCCCAAACTCCTGCAAGCAGCAAATCATAATTCATGTATGAAATTAAAAGCATCCAAACTCACACACTTCAAGCAACGTTACATAACAAGCAGGGCGAGTTGGATATGATGCCCTTGTCAAGATGTAACAGTTTTCAATCAGGATCCCACCCAGCTGGAAGCAGGGGCTGACAGGAAGAGACCACCGCTGTCACACTGATATCTACCGCTCCGCCCTGTGTCACCCTTCTGCCATCACACCATGTGTTTGTCTCTACAATTGTCCTGCACACCACCATTTGTTCCAAAGCAGGTCATCAGACAAGCTGGCCTGGTGCTCTTCAAAAGTTACATGGTATTAAAAATCTTATGATCAATGTTCTGTTAGCTAAAATTGGCAGTCAAACAGCCAGTAACTCACTCTCTCTCAATGTGACTTCTTTCTCTCTCTCTCTCTCTCTCTCTCTCTCTCTCTCTCTCTCGCAACGCATACACACACATGAATGCACGCACATGTGTGCGCGCATACATAACACACACAACCACACACACACACTCACAAACACACACACAAACTGATGTATGGGGTGCTAGGTCTCTGCAAGTTCTCAGAAATTATACAGTATCTTTCAAGATGTCTCAAATACATCTTTCTTTCCTTGGAGTTACAAGTCCTAGTTCAAGCAAACAAAATGTGTTACAGTGACAGAGATCCACTGCTTCAGATTCACAGACGTACGTATGGACACAGACATCAAAAAGGGGAGCAAACATCAAGGGAAGGATAATTCTTGGTGTTCATTTTCACTTCACCTTTCTGTTTTTCTAATTGCTTGATGAACAAAATAAACACTGTTGATCTTCTAGCACACACACTCTCTTACCTCTACTTTGGAAGCCAGAAATACACATGTTGGGGCCATCAGCCATGGGTCAATGCACTTGAGTGAATTTCTGGAACCCATGCCATCGATATCCTTACACTGACACAGTCACTGATGACTGAACAAACTCCCACTCATGCTCCAACATATTTGTTCATTAGCAAGCTGTCAATATCTTCAATTTACAATAAGAAGATATATATGCCATAACCACACACACATATGCACACTTATATATAACGCAAACATGCCTGCACAGAACACACACCTATGCCTCCTGCAGTACGAGGCCCGATTGTCACTGACGCACAGAGAAACTTCTCAACAGCACAACTTCCCACAAGACTCAATCTGGCAGCCTTGCATGCAGAAATCTCTCACCCACGTTGTTAACCTCAGAACTGTAGCTAAGGAATGTGGGAGATGAAACCAAAAATATGAGTAGAGCCACCATATCAGTATTCACAAACATCCAATACATTTCAGAAATGCCATGACTGTTGTCACTGTGTAAGACAGTGCTATCTGGCACACAATTAGGCTCTGTGTATAGATGTTGCCGAAGTCACCAAGCGTACAACAGGTCTATCATGCACTTATTCCCCCATCTCATCTTCCATGGCCCCTCAGTGCACTGCACCAGGTCACTCATTCTGGCTCCCCGTCCTCAGCCACAGCCATTATCATGCACTTCTTGCTTTACCTGGATGAGGGGCTATCACCTTCACCAAACCCACATGACTCCCCCATGAGGTACTGATATAACATGAGGTTAAATACACAAAGCATAAAACTGCAAATCATTTTCATGCTTAGGTTTCCCAAAAATCTTTTTTTTTCCAATAGTTCATAACACTATGGCCTGGGGACATATTTAGTAAAGCTTGTGGATGTTGTCTATTACCAGTCAGCTCACACACACAAATACACACACATACCACATACAGGGTTAAAAAGAAAAAAAAACTAACAAACAAAACTAACAGCCAATACCTTGCATAGAAGCGTTTGAAGTATACTGTTGCTGTGGCAATCACTTGTTGACGTACTTTCAACTGTTCGCCAAGTGCCTGGATAACTGGGGAAAAGGTTAAACATATATCTTGATCATTCTCCAGCCTGGATAACTGGGAAAAAGGGTTAAATATAACTGTTCTCTGCCTGCATATCAGGAAAGAAAGTTAAAAACATTTCAATTATTTCCTAGCCTGGATAACTGAGAAAAAATGTTAAATATGTTTTAATCATTTTCTGGCCTGGATAACTAGGAAAAAAGATCAAATATGTTTTAATTATTCTTCATTTGTATTACTGGAAAAAAAAAGGTTAAAAACATTTCTGGTATTTCTCAGCCTAGATAACTGGTGAAAAGGTTAAACATGTTTTAATATTCTCCAGCCTGAATACAAGTGGAAAAGTTTGTATATGTTTCAATTATTCTCCAGCCTAGATAATCGGGAACAAGGTTATGCATGTTTTATGTATCCTCCAGTTTACGTAACTGGTAAAAAGGTTCAACTACTCTCCAGAACTGTAGGTATACAAATCCATCAAAATCACCAAAGATCTTTTTACAAGCATCTTTTTACAAAGTATTTTTCCAGCACCTTTCTAACAAAGTCAGCTTTATCATACAACAATGAAATATACATAAACATCAATGCCTCTCCAGATTCTCATGTCTAACTCATTAAAAATTCTGTTTAAAAAAATCTCTCCCATAAAACTGATGTGACAAAATGGTTATGTACAGACTGCTCTGGACACCAACGACATAACTACGTTTGATATTTTAGAATATCTTCATTAACTACACCTGACACGACCTGCCCCCACTCACTGTCCAAAGGTAATCACAAAAACATAGCAGACAAGGTTAAAAACCCTGCAGTTGTTTTTAGTGCTTGTATTAATCACACATCGTTGATTTATGCATCTAATTTCAAACAAAATAGTAGTCATGAAATCTTATGTGAACTGTCATACTGACAAGGTAAATTTCAAAACTGGAGCAAAGTCTAATCCCCAAAAAAACTTTTTGTTACAAAATTCCATCTTTTGCTTAAATTACCCAGCCTGTATTTTATTTCTACTTTATACGTAATTCAGTCACAACACAGACAGATAGAGAAATTAACCCGTTGAGCGCCTTTAGTCAGTCAGCTGACGCGGAAATAAAAGTGCTTTCCATGTGCCTATGGGCAGTCCCCTGACGTCATGCATTTTTCTTGAGTTTTCATTCGTTACTATTTCTATCAACGGACTCAAATAGAGTTTGCGTAGAAAGCCTTATATGTCTGTAGTCTTAAAATAATATGTAAATGACCACACGTGAGGGGAAAGCCCATTTATTCTTATCACTGACTGGGTGACCAGCCAGCACTTCGTGTCTCGCTTGCAAAGATGGCGGCGCAACCTTCGTTGTCGAAGCGACCAGCGACCAAGTCAACGTATTTACACAGCTGAGCAGGCTCTGCTGATGATTTTTGACAAACACAATAATCTTTTATTCAACGACTAACTCGAGCATGAAGGTGAGATGATGATAGTGGTGGAATTGCCGACCATATTCGTCAGTTATTGAGTAGGGCTCTGTGACCTCAGTGTGCGTTCAGCTGACAGCGTCAGTCGAACGAGCCAGCCAAGTGTGTACTCTGCACTGCGTGCTGGTGTCCAGTGATGTGAAATCAGTGCGAGAGGGGATCGTGGCCTGCTCGCGGCGTGACACGGTGCAGACGAAAAGGTAGGGGAAGATGAGGAGTGAAAGAGAGGGTTGAAGTTGAGCAAGGGGGTGTGGTGGGGAGGGGGGGGGGGCGTGGTCGTGGACTGGTCAGTCTGCATCGAGTGTGAGCGTCTTGATAGACTTCCAAACTGTTTTACTTTCATTTACAGGTGTAGTGTGACAATACAAACTTTATTTTCAACTTTTTTGCTGTGTGTTCTTGTTTGGATGTGGTAAATACATATGTTTTTGATCGTGCAAAAAAATCTATCCAAATCTACAAGCCTAAATACTTTTGTATTATCAAAATTAAAACAAAAGAAGCCCAGATTCAAAATCTTCATTCAATTTCTTCAAAAATGATATAGATTTCATTTTTCTATCTTTTGTAGTTTCTGAGCTAGAATTTGTTGTTAATTATGACCCCCAAATCATGAGATTCCCCGGCACCTGGGAACACCTTTGTTTGTACTATTGTGAGGCACTGAAGGGTTAAACAAACATTTTCATAAACAAGTGTTATCTCTGTCCAAAATCACCATCCCTCTGGATGACGACTTTTGGTGCATGATTTAGTGTGCAATTACAAGGTTGAGCTCACACTTAATTATGGTAAAACAATTTTTTTTTAATTCAAACAAAATAAATTTTGTTTTACCATAATTTTAGTAAAATTATGGTAAAACAATTTTTTTTTTCATCTCATATACATATACATCATAAATACATACCGGTATAATTATATACATATACAGTATCTCATATACATACATAAGAGAGATACTGGGTTCTGGCAGTCAGCCCTTAATATCTGCAACTGTTTTTGTCACCTTAGTCTTTTTGTTTACAGCAAAGTCCCTCTGACTGGGGAAAGGATGGAGTGAGGGAACCACCACCACCTGCAGTGGTTCAGTGGTTACACAGCAGGGCAGTAAAGGCTGCACCACAGCCTGCAGTGGTTCAGTGGTTACACAGCAGGGCAGTAAAGGCTGCACCACAGCCTGCAGTGGTTCAGTGGTTACACAGCAGGGCAGTAAAGGCTGCACCACAGCCTGCAGTGGTTCAGTGGTTACACAGCAGGGCAGTAAAGGCTGCACCACAGCCTGCTACCTACCCCCTCAGGGCCACAGCAATATTTTTCAAAGGTCTGCAGTGCAAAAGGAAAGTTCAGCGTTGCTCCCCCCCGATGTCTGATAATCATTGTGATAGCCACAAATTCTGCTTCATGACACTGCCGCTCTAAGTCATGCTTTTAGCCTGGGGACCACTTGACTCATGGAGCCCTAACCCTTTGCTGCTAATGGAATTTGCAAGCTGTGTGCTGACAAACTTCATCGAAAAAACAGCTAAACTGCATCTAATTTTTCCTTTCCCACTCAAATTCTTTGCTACTGAAAATACTCCCTGAAAAGTAATTAATACACTTAGAGAACAGAAATCTGGGACTTGTTGGGGGCCCACTACACACATATTTACCTACCGAGGATACTGTTCACTATCTTATTTCCTCGCATGAAGGCTGAACAAAACAGAAAAACAAAATCAAGCCACAGCAAAGACTGAAAGCAAGACAAACAGTCTACAGTTCTTTCAACTTTCTGTTTAAAAAAAATAATAAATGGGGACTTGGCAACCACAAAAAAAAGAAGAACTTAAGAAGCAAACCAACAAATAAAAGAACTTTACATCCCACACGTGGATGCTAGTGTACAAATCAAAACTTCTTCCTTACGTCCAGATCAAAATTTTCATTTACTTCAACTTCCACTGTCTATTCAAGTCACAAGAAATGAAGGAAAAGACGGATCCTGTGCAAGGGAAATAACTGAATTCACCTTCAGTGGCCCAGAAACCGCTTCTGTCCAATGCTGAATGAAACAGCTTGTACTCATGAGGCACAGTTTTCATCCACACAGCACTGTGTCGTACCAAAGGCAGTGGTACAGTGTACAACTGGAGCACAGGAAAGGCGTTAAAAGGGAGGGACATGTTGCCTGCCTCCTAGCCTGACCATGAGGGCTGGATGCCTGCAAGGCCTTGCCTGCTGAAGGAGCAACCTCCTTGTTCGACTTTGGCCCATGAGAAATGAGGCGGACAGCACCATCCCCCAAGCGGTCCTGGCACTACTCGCCAGGAGGGAACTGGATTTCATTCAGGAGGACCATGTCCCTCCTGGCCAGCTACGTGGCCATGCTGTGCCGTCTGCTGCAGCAGAGAGGCATCTCAATATTTTACTTTACTAGTGAAGGTCTGTAAGACAGTCCCCATAGCCAACACCTACTGGCATCCCTCTGTATGTCCATCTGCCGCCACGCCTTGGTGATCCCAGGTGTGAAGAGGTCGAACAGGACATGGGCTGCTGGCCCATCCAGGATGATATGTCAGGCGAGGCTGTCCCATTCTACCATTGTCTTGAAGTTGAAAGGGGCCACGTGTATCAGTAAGACTGCCAGGTGGGGAACTACAAGTGGATCTAAGTTCCTGGTCGGCCAGGTGGGGCAAGGTAAGACCAAATTACAACCGGCGGGTTGGCCTTGAGGAATGGTGCACTGCTGCCAGAACATAGTTCCCTGGAGCTGATAATGGCAGTGGTACCCTATTGAATAAAGGGAGCCAAAGCAGCATTTTTACGTGCAACAACAGCTTCCATGATGAGGAAGGTGCAGCAAATAGGATGAAGGGTCCAATGGAGTGGCCTTGGGACACCTCACCTCGGATGATGAGATCACATCTCCACTTCTCCAAATCTGCCAGATCCCTAGTGGGCCCAGATTCTTCCACCACACACGCCTCTAAGGCCAAAGAGTCAAAGCAGCATATCACGGAGAGTACATATCTGATGCAGAAGGGTATGGTGGGAGACACACGTGTGTCCCCCTCCCCCCCCCCCCCCCACCCACCCCCTCCCCCCGAAGGATTTGCATGTGTCTGGATTACGAAAGAGTCTCACCTTCGTTAATCGCTGGGGAATGAGACCGGTAAAAAGGGGGGAGACTCCCCATGGTTCAGTGGTCCGAGGATAAAGTATAATGGCAGATGCCAAATGTCCCGTGCTTTCTATACTTTTGATTTTTAGAAAGCAACTTACATCCCCAAGTTTGTTTTTTGAAGAGCATTTACAATTCAACTTAAACTTTGAGGGTTTATAGATAATAAAAGAAAAAAAAACGAAACACACTTGTCACTGCAAAATAATCAACACATGTTGAAACAATGGTTAGACCAGTGATGAAAGCAATTTATCTATTGAGCTTAGCAGCTGACTTTATATCATTTGTTATGACATATTTGTATCTTTTCACTGCGCATTTCTTTTCAATGTTTCTAATTAATCTGAAGACATGGCTCTCAAAACTTGTAGTGTGGGTGAAAATGCCCTCTAAAATTTAAGGTATCAGACGTAGCCATTCTCTTCACCTACAAACAAAAAGAGAAAGGGACCCTGGTAGACCTATCCCCATTGCTGGAAATTTCCCATTTATAATCTGGCAAAATCTGTTGCAAGCTTCACCATTACTTTCTACATTTAACCAATTAAAATTTACACATGTTACCATATCACCATTAACTATCCATCTTGTGTCATCAGTTGCTAATAAATAAGAACAGATGAATTTTCCGTTCTCGTCTCTTTCAACTCACAATTGGCAAAGAAGATCATGATTTTCTGGTACTCATCCTCAGTAAGTATTTTCAAGTCATGCTGTCTTTCCCGTAACAAATCTTGCTTGTCCAGAATCCATTGTTGACTGAAATTTGAACAAACAAAAAATTTTCAGTTAATTTCCAAATGAAAATTAAACAACACTGCAAATTATAAGAATGATCATAATCCCATTTTTCATTAATTATAAATTCTAAAGTAAACACTAAATGTATATTAATTTCAAGAGGAATTTATATCTAATCTTCCAGTTGTTTTTTTAAACAAGAGACGCAGGGCTATTAGTTCCACTTGACATTGTTGGGGACAACACGGCTGAGGGAAGGGACTTTCTTCTCTTTCTTTTTTCTTTGAAATTGTAGCCAACTAGGCTTCCTCCACTAACATCTCACTTGTCAAAGCCAAAACAGTGTGGTAGGCAAAGCTCGATTTACCAATACCAGTCAATAAACCAGTACTTTTGTAACAATGGTGGATCAAAGTTAGACTAGTTAGAGCTTTTTTTTTTGGGGGGGGGGGGGGATAATCCAAAAATCAATGCAAAGTAGAATTTCTTGCCTTATTGCTGACAACTGTCATCCACATGGGCTCCAAAAATAAAAATAAACACAGCCCTGAAAAAGGATACTGAAGTGCTTCAAAAAAAAAAAAAAATGCACGCACACACACACACACACACAAAAAAAATAAAACATGCACAGACACACACACACACAGACATGCACCACACACACACACAAACCGATCATCAGCCAAATTTCTCACAGAAATTCCTCAGAATTATGATGCTATATAATGACTGGGCAAGTTCCTTCCATACCCTCTTCACAGATATGTAACGTTAGTGTAAGGGCTACATCAGGCTTGTTTTACCTTCCGCTCATTGACTGAAATCAGAGAAAGGCTGGAGACATACTGCCCTTTAAAAAAACTTCAGGTATTTTGCCATGTGTCAAAATGAAGCTGCATTCATGTAAGTGAATTAACATGTACTTCTATTTAATCATTTAAACAAAAAAAACCACTTACAGCACTGGCTACTTATAGCAGGCCCCACATAAAGTTGCCCCTTTATATGGAAATGACCGAGAGGTAATGCTGCATCCTTTTACCAAACTACTAAATATCTGCTCCCACTCCATTTCTACTTATGAAAGATTATGACCCAATGGAAGTCTCATGGGTATTAGTCTTTCTTCACCTATGGCTCTGAACTATACAAAAAGCTAACACACATAACATTAGATAGTCTTCTGTTTCATCATTCAAAAAGACACTGAATCACAACTTTTAAAGTAATTTCTATGAAAATATCTTAACTGACATATGTGTGAACTGTTACAGCAAGGTCAGCACATGGTTATGGAGGGGCTGGAGTTAGAGAAAATGGAGATGAGAAGAGAAGGAAAGTGGCCAACTGATGGGGTCGGGAGTGTCAACACAATAACTACATGTGATTCTGTGCAAAGTGTATCATTCCTCTCCAGGTCAGTAAATCTGGTTCGTGTAAGCACCATGACATGTTGCAGGATCTTGCATGGAATGCTAGTCATTATTCTTAAGTACATCATTGGCCACATGCTAGTTGGTAGTCTGAAGCTCAGATTAGAAGGAAATCAGTTGTCGGGATCTAAGGACAGTGTCAACTTCCCTCTCTCCTAGCACAGACAGGGAAATGTTATGCAGCCCACAAGGTTAAATGGTTTATGGTGATCTAGGTTACACTGAGTCTTCAGTACATATCCATAGGGTGATGATTCTGGATAGTAATAGTCAAACAAAGCAAAAGCAACATCAGACATCTGGCTCTTGCTTTTGTGCAAGTTTAACTCTCTCTCATACACACGAACGTAAAATTTAACATTTCATTAATTCTGTCAAATAAGTATAATTTGCATTATGTCACTTACATCTAGAACTGTTGTTCTAATATAAAATTATGGTGCATAACAGATTAGTTTTACCTTTGGACAGTTGAACTAGTTCAATGGCTGAAAATAATAACACCACCAACTCGTCATTTCCCTCATCTGCGCGCACGCTCTCTCTCTCTCTCTCTCTCTCTCTCTCACACACACACACACACACACACACACTGATGAACACATGTAAACAAAGTGAAACATTCCGAACATCAAACTAGTTTTACTTTTAGTTTTAGTTTTTAGCAGACGCAAGATTAATGAACACGAAGTTTTGCTGCCAATCACATTTTTAAGCGATACTCCAGCTCAAAAATACCCTACTATTTACAGCTAAACAGGAAAATATTACTACAGATGACTTACTAGTGTGAACTGTGCCAGAAATTCCCTGCCATGATCTTTCTGTTGTCTTCAATCTTGACGAATCCAACCGGAAGCTGTAAGTTTGTCTTACTTAAAGCATGCGCAGTCATGAAGTAGGGCCTACGTGAAAGTAAGCGCGCTTTTTCTGCTTTCCTGGAGTGCGCGGCGATGCCGAGTGTGGACCACAAAAAATGTGGCCGTAGAATTTGAATTTTCAGTTCTAGTTAAACTAGGAAAAACAGAATGAAAACACATTTCCTTTTCCATCACTCCCTAACACAAGGGAGACAGCCTGATTGCAATTCAGGGTTGCAATTACAAGCTGAGGTTTACCCCCTTGTAGAGAAGCTTGACGGCTCCAAACCACCAAAGTCAAAACAATGACTCCTCTATCGCGAGTTCAGTTGTATTTCCTTTTTCTTTAAGACTGCATAAAAGAGAAGCAAAATTGCAGTCATTCTTACTCTATGATAAAAAATGGGATACCCATTTTAACGGTGCATTTTAACACAGTTCCAGTTCGGATACCAGTGAACTCGTCACACGGTGAAGTCGTCACAGCTGAAAAATGTGTGGCGAGTTCACCGTTGTTTTTCTTTGCAATTAACAGTGAACTCGTCACACGGTGAAGTCGTCACAGTGGGGGATATCAAATTTTTAGCATGCCTGTTTTGCAAAACTGTCAGAAGAGTCATGGAAATTGCATCTGCATCGTTGCCAGCATGAAGG
>CM031623.1:28656648-28686648 GCA_018398815.1 Conus ventricosus
TAATGACAATTCGTGTGATGTGATTAACATGAATGGAAAATTCCCTTTTTCAACAACCATGGCTCACTATACAATTCAGTAGTATGGGTAGCAGCTGAAAGCTGGATACAAATGTGGGCCATCTGATTAGTGCTCACTTTGAATGGGCTCAACACTCTTCTTTACATAATGCATTATTTAAAGGCAAATAGTTGTATGGACTTCACAGTCCATGGTAACTAATGACAATGTCCCAGTTGTGTATGTGGATTCAACATGATGAACATGGATTAACTAATGACAATGTCCCAGCTGTGTTGTGGATTCAACATGATGAACATGGATCAACTAATGACAATGTCCCAGTTGTGTTTGTGGATTCAACATGATGAACATGGATTAACTAATGACAATGTCCCAGTTGTGTGTGTGGATTCAACATGATGAACATGGATTAACTAATGACAATGTCCCAGTTGTGTAGTGGATTCAACATGATGAACATGGATCAACTAATGACAATGTCCCAGTTGTGTGTGTGGATTCAACATGATGAACATGGATTAACTAATGACAATGTCCCAGTTGTGTGTGTGGATTCAACATGATGAACATGGATTAACTAATGACAATGTCCCAGCTGTGTATGTGGATTCAACATGATGAACATGGATTAACTAATGACAATGTCCCAGCTGTGTATGTGGATTCAACATGATGAGCATGGCATAATGGACACGGCAGCAAAAATGGAACTGCCAAAATCACACACACACACAAACACCTCAGCTATGTCTTTATTTTGCATTGTATGAAGATGTTGACCCTCATTACCGCTTAAAAGAAAAAAAAAATATATAACTTGCAGATTCTGTTAAAAATAGTCATAGTGTTTAAAAATACTAATCAAGAACACCGATGACGTATCTCTCCTCTCCCCACACTGTCAGCTTCTGAAACACTAGTCACTTCTGAACAGCAGCAGGACAGCGATGTAAGCGCAGGTGCTGCAGGAGAACATGGTGAAAAAAGAGAAGCCACAGACTCTGGCTGGTCAGCTGCACACCAATGCCTTCATGTTCCACATCACCACTTGAGACAACAGTCTCAAGGCAATCTCACTACAAATTTTGCAGTCCTGACACATATCTACAAAGATCACCAATCTCACTACAAATCTTGCAGTCCTGGCACATATCTACACAGAGACACACATTCTACAGACTTCAGTTTTTTGTTTGCTTGTTTTTTTGTTTGTTTTTTGTTTGCTGTCCCAACCTCTGCACCACCTCAGAGGCAGTGCACCCACGCTGCTCATTTCCACACCCCATCCACAGCCACAGCCCGGTCGGCCCCGCCGCAGCCCCAGCACCGGCAATCCACAGGGAGCAGTCAATGTCAAGTCATCAAGAGGCAACCCACCGGAGAAGACACTGCACTGCCACCGATCACTTCGGTGGTGTTCAGTGGAGCCTGTTCTGATCTAACATACGCAGGACACCACCTATAAGCCTACTGACGATAATAATTGCTTAGTCGCAGAGAGGTGTGAGTGTGCTCTCCCTCTGGAGGGTGCCACCAGTCCGTCCAACGACAGCCCCCATGGACTCGCGATACCGGTGACCCCGATGGAACCAAACCAAGGCCACAGACGTGGATAGGACATTGAAACTGAGGTCACCATGAGAGCAGGGCATGAAGGGCCACAGAATTTGAGACTTTTTTTTTTTTTTATGCTGATCAATGAGAATGAGGATGATTAAGATGATGCTACGGATTTCCATGTCGGTCTGAGACTACATGACAGGGCTGTACTCTACGCTTCCTTTCATAATATATCCCGGCGTCAACTAGGCCCGAGAGATACAGGCACCTGCAATGTTATCAGGAAATTTGAGCAACACTCTCAGAAACGCATCCATTAAGTGGATGAAACTCGACTGTGTGGTCCAGTCTTCCCAACTGAGTCCGCAGCAAACTCAACTCTGGGTAGGAGCCGGTCGGGGCAGAAAAACCCACATGACTCTGATAGGATTCGAACCCACGACCTCCCAGCCGTGAGTCCGAGGTGCTAACCACTTTGCCACGGCAGCTGGTGACTTCAGTTTTATACATCTCCAAATCTTTATGTCAGGTAGAGTCTTATGTGCACAGGTTTCAGAAAATGCTGTATGGCTGGGACAGATGCAAACTCCCTATTTTTGTTATCAGTTCACCCTTTAGTTGCTGGTATCAAGGCCACTCCAAAAGGCTACATAAAAGTGGTTCACCTGCTTTTTTCACCAATGAAAAAAATTGTGAAACAACGACAAAACAGTGGCAACAACAGCAAGCTGTAGTTTTTGTTGCGAGTCAACTATTATGCCTTGTTCAATGGTGTGTGTATGTATGCGAGTGTGAGACGGTGCGTGCTTGTCTGTGTTGGTGTATGTGTTTAACCTGAAAATTGGGCCACGGTGTTGAGAAACACTCATAAGCACACTCACACACACACACGTTCATAAATACTCATTAATGGGGCAGCAATGACTAGCTGGCAGTTCACTTCCACCCTCACTGTTTGCCTTTCATGGCTGTTTGGTCGTGGGTGAATCGTGAACCAGTGGCCAGTGGCTTACCAGTGGCTTACACCAGCCACTCTGGAGCTGTCTTGTTCTGCAGTACAACTAGTTTCTCTGTCACATTCACAAATCCACGTACACACAACATCTAGTGCACCGCTGCCATCGCCCAGTGTGATGTACCTTATCTGTGTCGGACAGAGAGCTCGCACTCCATTGTTGATGTCCTTCTGTATAGTGCACAATGCCACTATGGAGGACAAGCTGAAAACAATTCAACACATCATTACTACCTTGCTGTGTTCATGGTCTTGTGTCGCTATTTTTATACAGCCTTACACCCACTTTCAAGCACATACTCTGAACCAAACATTGGTGCATAACATCAAACCATAATGTACCACCAATGACACAAACAAAAGACATATCTGCTAAGAGTATATAACACCAAACATGGTTCGCCTACAGTACATGAACGAACACACTGTCAAACACAGTAAAAATTCTCTAAAAACTAATCTGCACACAGCAAATAATACCAAACCATGATCTGCACATAATAATTATAATAATAATATGAATATTATATAGCATCAATTCTTGGCTAGAAACCACGCTCTAGCGCTATACAACCACACTGTTTACACAGGGCTGCCTACTGGGTTTATTAATTAGTGGCCGACAGATGTGCTGCAACTGGTAGCTTCATTCAGTCGTTACCCATGTCATCCATTCAATAGTCCGTTCATCAATTCCTTACTTCATTCATTCTTTCCAATTTCTCACGAAGGGTTGCATGCTTTGTGTGGGCGTGTCATCCCATGCCAACAGCCCCAAACTGGCCTACTCTTCCGAAAGTTGTTGTTGTGCAGATGTTATGCGTGCTTTCACACTGAACTCGGTTTATGTTTCATTAGAAGGGACTGTCTGAGAAATGGATCGTCACAACAATGTTAACTTCCCAAGAGGAAAATCCCTCTGTACCGAAAATGCCCCGGCGGAGATTCAAACCGCAACCCCGGGATCACCAAGATTACGAGTCCCGCCATTCTACCAACGGAGCTATTCGCTCATTTAGGACATAAGACTCAAACCTAATCTGCAATAGTACAGAATACTACATCATCACCTGCAACACCATACATAGTGCCAAACCATGGCATGTCCTCACTGCCCCCGTTTTCCAACCACATGAGCCCCATTGAGTGCCCCAGGCTAAACCTTTGAAAGAAGGCTACTGTCACTTAACTCTCGCAGTTAGTTAGGGTGCATAAGACAATGTGAAGCACTTACCCGAGCAATGAGTAGGGTGGATACATGGAAATGTCTGTCCTGAGACTGACGTTGACAATTCTCCTGAAAAACACAGGTCACTCAGACTGCCTTGTGTCTATCATTCTAACAAACAAGACAGATTCAAAATACCAGAGCAGTGGGGACTACAATAGTTCATGCAGCATCAAGTTTATTGAGGAACATCTGAGGAAATGCAGACAAAAAATCTCACTGTCAATCTCTATTTCATTCAAACAAAGTAACAAAAAGTGTTGGAGGCAGTTACTTATAGAATTTCTTGGTCTTCTTTCCTTCCTGTAACCAGGCCTCCGCAGTAAAATAGGTAACATTTCAGAGTTGTACTGATTTCATCAATATCTCATCAAACAAGTTTGTGAAAGAAAGAAATAGCTTCAAGCAATCTTATACACTGGTAAACTAAATTCTCCTGCTGTGTTTCAAGTCTGTGTTCTCGTCAACAGCGGCCTTCTATAAAAAAATTTTAAAAAAGTTCGGACGACATAACATTTGACAGTGGTACCCCTATTTCAGGACACGAAAGAGTGCAGGACAGATTTAAACTAAATAATGGCCCAAATTTGATGTTACTTTAAATACAAGCCACTTCCGCTTTATGTACCTTGCATCATATCTCGATGATAACAATAGTGTGACATACCCCCTCATTGCAATGTTGCAGGAGATGAAACTGTGCAGTCTTTATCAGAAATTTGAATGTTTTTCACAAATTCTTATATGCTCTTTCACAGTGGTATGTACAATACACACAATGGGCACTTCACATTATATGTTACATTCGACATACCAATGCATACACTTGCCCATTTCATTATGAATTCATCAGACTCATGCTGGAATTTTACACATGCCACCATTTCATTTTGTGTACCGGTGCATACTGTCTCACTGTTCATTGACAATAAAACACCCACTGCACAATACAAAAAGATGCACAAAATAAGTATAATAAAATAAAGCATCCAACTGCTAGGTATTAAAAACAAAATGATAATACCCAAAACCAACTCTAAACAGAATAAACAAGGTTAGTAAGCTCTTTCTGCTGTAATTTTGTTTTCGTGTTGTTATCTTTCAAGAGAGAAAAAAGACAACTGACCAGGGCCAAGGCAGCAGCTCACTTTCACAGCCTATATCAGACAAAATCGTGCCAGGTGACGGTAGGGCATGAACAAAAATCATACAGCAGTCCTGAAACAAAACAGGGCACGACATTACTTACTACATAGACATAAGGTTTGTGCACCATCCCTTCCCCATCCCTACCCCTGTTCACAAGAATCTAGAATCCAGAATCCCTTTCCAGACTCACTCAATGGGATGTCCTGTGTGTGCCCGAAACCATCAGTTCACAAGAGTTAGAATCCCTATTCAGAGGCTTGATGTCAACAGACTGCCTGGTGTGTGTACCCATGTGTGCTTTGATTGATGAACAAAAATTGCTCTTTTTTTTCTTTATAATCAATCATGACTTAAACAAATGACAATCATACAGGACAATCCATTTAACAAGGCTTTGTGTGCTTCAGCAGCTCAGGTGCCATTAACCCACAGAGACTCAAATAAAATTATGGTTGTACAGGTGTTTTTCCTATCACTTTAAACAGAAGCGGCAATGACCATGGTGTGAAGAGTTGGCACGATATACTGAACAGTTCCCAGACCTACAAGTGCAGCTCTGTGACCACAGGGTCAGTCATTAACACACCCACCCGACAGACACCTTGCAGTACACTAGCTGTCATAGTACATGTAAAACAAAAATTTGTGCATTGGAAATTGCTGGGGAGGGGAGTTGTTCTTTTTCCACAATAGAACCTAACTATCAGACTTGGTTGATGCTATCCCAACCACACAGCGTGATGCATGTAATGAGTAATGAACACTGCGCTTGAAAGTCGAGCTGGCTGCTCAGCAGTGCATCCACCCTCAGTCCCTGAGAGTTTCTTTTTTTTTCTTAAGACTTGTAGTTGACTTCATGCATGACACCCCGATGCGGCCTTTAGGTCGGCTGGGTATAAGCACCAGATTACCCTACTTACTGTCAAGTCCCTGTCTCCTCCCAGTGTGTGCCAGGCAGGACAAGGCCACACATGATCTACCCCTACTTACCTGTCAAGTCCCTGTCTCCATCCAGTGTGACCAGGCAGGGTCGGCTGGCTATAAGCCCCCTGATCTACCCCTACTTACCTGTCAAGGTCTGTCTCCATCACAGTGTGACCAGGCAGGACCAAAGGCACACATATTTCTGACCTCCAAGGTCCAAAACATGTGCACAACTACTGGGGCCAAAGGCCCCTGTCCCCCTTAAATATCTGCACGCATGGGCATCCAATAATGACAATTTCACAGCAGACCTAAAGCAACGTATCCAAGTAGAAAAGATAATAGTGCTACGAGAGGGGTTTTTAGGACAAAGGGTTTAGACCATTTACCTGCGGAGCCAACATGTGAAAGTTCAAACGCATCGGCACGGCGGCGCCCAGCACACTCAGCGCCACTGCAATTTAGTTCACTCAACGCTTGCCTTTTGACTCCGGCTAGGCCCTAAGACAGTCAGCCACCACACGGCCAGACGCTCTGTGTGTTTTTAGACGCTTCGAGACTGGTGCAAATCGTTAAGTATATTTTACTGTACCAGAGGTTTTTTAACTCAATTTCTGTATGACTCAATGGCGCAGTTGAGTACTTGCGAGTGTGGACAAAAGTGGCCTTTTCGTTTCTCTAGTGCGTCAAATTAAGTAGAGTTTAAACTTTCTGACTGAACTTTGCGACCGGCGCAACCAGCCTGTGCTGCGCGCGCGTGCCGTGCGTCGTTGGCGGCTGGATAAGCCGGCAAGCAAAGTCGGAGGTGGAGGGGAACTATCTTTGGCCGAAGTAGGCCAGGGCGTTGTCAAAAATCATTTGTGAATTGAAATAGTTAGTTAGCATTTTGTAAAGGGGCTGTATTTACACGTTGTATATATACATATTTCTTCATTGTTTGCTACATTTTTATGTACTATGGTTGCATGAGAGAACGTAGGCCTATACTTAAAGGGGAAACGTAGATGGATATAAACATTTCTACAAGCAAAATTATACTACTGATAACTGTTAATGGGAGTAGGCATAAATAATAGTGAAATATTATTATTAAAAATAATTCTTCATTTCCATCTTATTCTTTTCTATCGGCAAATTCAAATTAAAGTGTATTGTTGGTGTACCATTAGGGTGTGTGTGTGTGTGTGTGTGTGTGTGTGGGTGTGCTGTGTGTGTGTGTGTGTGTGTGTGTGTTGTGCGGTGGTTATGAGTGTGCGTGCGTGTCGTGCGTTGCGTAATGCGCGTGTGTGTTGTTGGTAGTACATCTAGGGTGTTTTGTGTGTGTTGTGTGTGTGTGTGTGTGCATGTGTGTGTGTGTGTGTGGTGTGGGTGTGTGTGTGTGCGTGGTGTGTGCGTGCGTGCGTGGTGCGGTGTGTGTGTGTGTGTGTGAGAGAGAGGAGAGACAGAGAGAGAGAGACAGAAGGAGAGAGGAGAGACGAGGGGGGAGGGATGGCCGAAATGGATTATGGAAAACAAAACGGTCACTCGCTCACTGAACATTTTGAACGTTAAAGGTCTTGTGTGACTGAGTGGGAAAAGGGTCTACGAGATCAAAGAAAGATAAAAACAAATCAGTAGTAAACGTGTTTGAGTGTGCTTCTGAAATAACGTATTCTTCAACTGTGAATGTTTGGAAGATAGGGAGGTAAGTACATTCAAAAAATAGTTTGTGTGTTTTGTGCAAACACTTTGAAAATCGGACCAACCCACACAACATTCAACTACAGCAAAGAGCCGTTGAATTGCAGAATTGAAAAAGCCTCAACTTATGGCACTGTTGACCCAGGTTTATCTGTCAGTCAGTGTGCGCTAGGCACTCACTTTCAACAGCAGAGTAAAGGTGGGGAGACCAGAGAAAAGATAAAGAAAATCTGCGTTCTCAAACAGTATTCCCAACAGCAAACGAAGTGCCTCAAACTTGATCTTGTAGTGATATTTCATTTTTGTTCATCTTACCTTTCCCTCTGTAGTCGCGCCATAGTCGCCGTGCTTTGTTTATACTGTCGACTGGTAGTCGCGGGAACTATCGTGCGTGTCACAGTGACGCAAATCAGCGCTTGGGGTTATTGTTTAGGCTTAGAACCCAGTTCATGGGCGCTACAATTTAACCCCCCCACACCCCCCCTTGGATACAGGCTCGAGGGGCCTTTGGCAACCTGTTCTTCAGTGTTCAGGCAATTTTTTCAGTGTCTGTGCTATGATTTACCGATGCTTGTGCAAGCGTAAACAAAACCCCAAGATGGCGGCCTTGCGCGAAACGTTGGAATCGTGGTAGGAATGTTTTTCCGGACTTATTCGAAGATTTTTTCGCGATGTAGAGGAAAGTAGATGAAGAGGATGGTAATAGAAGATTACAAAGTGTTCTACAAAATGTGATGCTTGAGGGCGACACAGAGACATGAATCAAGCCCCACACAACGAGCCTTTGAAGATGATGAAAGATGAGTGTTGGAAGTAGTGAAGGGGGTGATGGAATAATCAAACATGCGTTGAAGGTGAAGCCGTCTGCTTGTGACAACTTTCCTGCCAATCTCATCTTTGGCTATTTTCAAGTTATATAGTTTGGTTGCCGATATTTTGAGGTCGGATCGTGGAGCCAAAACCAACTGTACGCTCAACGGAAATTAAGCGGCGGCAATTGACGCAATCAAGATGATCCTTTTTTTTGTGCGTTGTCTTTCCCTCCCCTCTCTCTGGCACAACGCATGCACGCACCATGCACACACACATTATTTTTTCATTTAGAATTCAGGTAAAGAAACAAATGACTTGTTGTCTTTTAGATAATTGATTGCTAATGTAATGTGATGAGTGGGCCGTGTCTGCATGTGCATCTGCCATATTGTGTGGTGTTTGTGTGTGTTGTGTGAGCGTATGTGTTGTGTATGTGTGTGTGAGTTGTGTGAGTTGTGTGTGTGTGTGTGTGTATGTGTGTGTGAGTGTGTGAGTGTGTGTGTGTGGTGTGTGGACTCAGCCCTGATATGGCCTCCGTGGACGGCAGGGGCGATAAACCCCACGAATGCATGTGTGTGTGTGTGTATGTTTGATGTGTGTGTGTGTGTTTGTGTGTGTGTTTCGTGTGTGTGTGTGTGTGTGTGGTGTTGTCAACTTGACCTGTGTGGATTACATTTTTGCATCAAGTTGTGAATATTGGTGTGATTCGAATTGGATTACTGTATTCTCCAATATAATCCAGGTGAGTGAATTCAGGTGAACACTAAAATCACTGAATTGTGTTGTTCGAATTCTTTGTTCATTTCTGTTACATTTTTCATTCTGGGTATTGTTCAAATATGCACAAGAAACAAGATAGAAGCCTATAAAGATGATGCACGCGTTTTTCTGGAGAATTTTCTGTCTGTTAAGTCACCAGTGGCTCTTTAATATCATAGCGAATATATACCAAGGTTAAGGGTTAAGCCAATTCAACTACGGCAAAAGTCCCTAGGAACTGTATCAGTCAGATGCCCAGCTGCATCAATGAATGCATTATCTCCAGTCAACAAACAAGTTTCCATTGTGTCACATCTGATGCACATCAACTCCACCCAAAGATTCAGGGGATCAGTGCAAAGTTGTATTCAGGTTAAAGTGTGGGGGTGGGGGAGGGGTGTGGGGTGGCGGAGCGGTTTGAAGAGAGGAGAGGGGACAACAGCAAAGCCCTGTCCGTGCACTATTCTGTAACACAAGCGTGCTGATTGAGAGTGTAGGACTCACCCACAGACATGTGCAGACAAGACAGTTTGTGTGTGTGTTAAAAGTGTAGTGAACAGTTATGTGATGAGAAGTGGATATTGAACAGAACCATGGTTTACCTTCACGGGGTGAGGTAACAGTGTGTGTGTGTGAGTGCGTGCGGCGTTGCGTCTGCGTGCGTGCGTGTGTAGTTGTGTGTGTTGGTTTGTGTGTGTGTGTGTTGTGTGTGTGTGTGTGGGAGTGTGTGAGTGTGTGTGTGATGTGTGAGTCAGTGTGTGAGTTGCGTGTGTGTGTGTGTGTGTGTGTGTGTGTGTGTGTGTGTGTGCGTGTGTGTGCTTGTGTGTGTGTGTGTGTGTGTGATCTGTTTTGTTCTGTTAAGACATGCATGCACGTCAGTATCAATTCAGCTTCTCTCTCTCTCTCTATCTTCTCCCACCCCCCCCTCTCTTCTCTCTCCTCCCTCCCTCCCGACCACATCTGTCTCGATGCCGTTGTGCCGTGTATATGTTGTGTGTTGTGTGGTGTGGTGTGTTTGTGTGTGTGTGTGTGTGTGTGTGTGTGATTGTTTTGTTCTGTGAAGTATGCATGCAGTCACGTCAGTTTCAGTTTTCAGTGTCTTTCTCTCGCCTCTCTTCTCTTCTCTTCTCTCTCTCTCTCTCTCCCCCTCCTCCCCTCCCCGCCTCAGGACTCGTCTGCCGTGTGAGGGTTATGAAATTTTTAGTGATGTGTGTGTGTGTGTGTGTGTGTGTGTGTGTGTGTGTGTGTGTGTGCGAGAGAGAGAGAGAGAGAGAGAGAGATGAGATGAGCGAGAGAGAGAGAGTGTGTGAGTGTGTGTGTGGTGTGTGTGAGAGAGCGAGAGAGAGAGAAGAGAGTAGAGAGAGAGCGGAGAGAGAGAGAGAGAGAGAGAGAGGATTGTTCAGTTATGAGTGCAAGACATTGTCATGTGAAACATTTTCTCTCTGCTCATGCTTTTATGATTTTGTATGTACAAAGCTATCTGTGCATGTCAAGTTCTTTTAGTATTACTAGCGTGAACCTCGGCTTCCGCTCGGGTATATCTGTAAATGATTTTCTGGCCACCTCTCTCTCACCACTTAAAGACCATACAATAAAAATTCAGCTTGGGTTGTTTCGTTTTTCCATGCTGAACCAATAGCCCCGCTCTCCTAGTCCTTCACCCAATTTCTTCGGAGGCCCACTCCCTTCTTGCTCTCAATCTGTCTTTCCCTCAACGAATTTTTTTCGTACTACGAGCACAGTCATAGAGGATGCCTGTACTTTGTGAACTTACGATGCATACTCAATTCCATGCTTGCGTGCTCCCAAATGACAACTCTGTAGGGGGCGCCATAACCTTAGTGGATAAGGCGGCTGGACTCATGGATCCAAGGACGTGGTTCGACTCCAGGCTTCGTCTTGAAATTGTAACGTGGAATGTTTCCAGCTTAAAATGACCGTGGTTCACCCCGATGTCCCCTGGCCCTGCGGTGTCAGGTAATGTGCGGACCAGCATCTGCATATCCTTGATTTGGGAACTTGTAAAATCCAACTCAAAATGACAACTCTGTGAAAAGATTGCATTTTCACGATGTTTCATGTCTATTGGAGGGCTCTGGGTAGACAACATTTTGGTCTCCCTGTTTGTATAGCGCAAGTTATAGTCAGTGTTTCTGCGTTTCCAGTTCGTGATGGCTGCAACGTAGAACATTCATGTGTAAAACACGGAACGGTCAGGTCTGCCCCAAGGGATGAAATGACTGACCCATGCTCTGATGAATGTCAGGAGCGAAAGTGGTTTCTGGAAACTGAAAAAAGCATCAGAACTGGAAAGGCAGGGGTGAGTCCATGGGTTCAGAGGACATTTTGGAGCAGCACCGGTTCACTTTTGAGGGGGGCCACATGATATTTTCGCTTCTACTAGTTCCTGTATAGTCTTGTGGACGACACTCGGGTGCCAGTGATCACCTTTGGCGGGTCAGTGAGTGGAGAATGTTCTTGGGGACTCCAGATTTCAGCAACAGTTCTGCGGTGGAAGTCAGAAAATCTCAATGAGTTCAGGCGTTATGTGGATAAAGGACTCCCTCATCATCATTCTGTCAAACAGTTCTGTACAGAGTTTCCTCTCCGGGGAAGTCAGTACGATTTTTCTGTTTAGCCTGTTGACAGTTCGTGCAGGGAGGAATTATGGCCCTTCCGCTGGACCAGTTGCGTCTGCACAGTGAGCATGAAGATCCGGGTAGACTGCTTCTATCAGACCTCCTGGCTATCAGAAAACTGCATACTGCTTGGTGGGACCAAAATAGTATCTGGAAACATGACCTAATGGGACCATTGCATGTCAAGCAGAAGTTTGGCGAAGCTGGCTGTTGGGGATTTTCCAGACAGGTGGGCTTGTCATATTGGGTGGATTAGACGTATAACACTTAGCTCCGCCACTCGTCAGCAGGCGTTGACACTGTTGGTTGGTGCCATATGAGGACGACAGGGCGGATCTGCCAGAAGTCCCACAGAACAGCGTTGGGATGCCTCATTGCCTGTGCATTTGGGTGATGTCCTGCAGCGGGAGTCATGGCCTTCTGTAGACAGCTTTTGTGGGTCATGGGAGCTTCATCAAAAATATGACGGTTGCAAGCCTCTTTGATGACTTTTGGCCAACGTTGACTCACGCTTGAAGGGCAGGATGGCGTTTCTTGCTTGTCGGCATCCAGAGTCGACCTTGAAAGTGCTATGTTACTGCCTCTTATCGCACACCGGCAAAAGCGTAGCGGCAATGCACTGGAAGCAAGTGGCTCGCAATATTTTGAATGTGGAGCAGATCTGTTCAGGTAAGATTCAGGATGGTCTTTTCCTGTCCCTCATGGAGCATCAAGGACATTATCTTGCAGCTTGCTGTGGGATCTGCTCTGCTCAACCCATGGTCATAAAAGCTGCGTACCCGTCCTTGGTCAGCGGTCAGTTCTTCAGCTGATCATCAGCAGCTGCCCGGAGGTGCAGTAGTGTCGTAATTGGTCTCGCGGTATAGTATTCTCGAGGACAGTAGCGTTGTGTGACTGTTGGAATCCATACTCCTCTATAGACTTGCTCCAAGAAGGAAAGAATTTGAGCTGAATCACAGTAAGGCTTGTTGTGATGGAATCTGTGTACTGCGGACTTCATAACAGAACAATCTCTTCGGACTTGGAAGGGAAATTTCGCAGATGGTCTTGAAGAGGTTCCACAGGTTGCCTGGGTTACTGGGGTTGCAAGCCACCAGGATAATACAGAGTCACACAGCAGTCGGGGTCTCAGAGATGGAGGCTTCCTCAGGGCAAGTTGGTAGAAGGCGGTCATCTTCGTTTCGGTTCGTGTAAGTTGTATATCATTGTTCCAGCATTTAAACTACACCTGTATACAAATTTCATCAAGAAAGGTCTAATTAGAAAATAACAGATCTTAACGGTTTGTACGGACGCTCATTTTTAAGTTTACGTTCGTGTAAGTTGTATATCTTGTTCAGCGTGTAAAACTGGATCTGTAAACCGAATTTCATCAAGAATGGTCTAAATTTTTATAATACGGTTTTTAACGGTCAATTTTAAGTATTGGTTCTGTGTAAGTTGTATATCATTTTCAGCATTTCTTTTAAAAATCACTGTATACAAAATTTCATCAAGAAAGGTCTAATTTAGAAATAAAAAGTGATCTTAACGGTTTTTAGCTCAATTTTTTAAGTTTCGGTTAGGTAAATTGTATTCATTGTTTCAGCGTAGTAAAGCATCTGTATACCGAATTCCTCCAGGAAACGGTCTTCTAAATTTATATAATAAGCGTTGTAACAGTCAATTTTAAGTTTTGCTACGTGTAAGTTGTCTATCATTATTCAGCATTTAAAAACTTCACCTGTTTATACCAAATTTCATCCAAGAAAAGTCTAAATTTAGAAAAATAACGGATCTTACCGGTTTTTAACGCTCAATTTTAGAGTTTCATGTTCGTTTAAATTGTATATCATTGATCAGCGTTGTTACAACTGCATTGTATACGAATATCATCCGGAACGGTCTAAATTTATATACTAACGGTTTTTTCACGGTCAATGTTTTTAAGTTACGGTTCGTGTAAGTTGTATATCATTGTTCAGCGTGTAAAACTGCTCTGTATCTGAATTTATCATGATGGTTAAATTTATATAATAACGGTTTTTAACGCGTCAATTTTAAGTTTCGGTTCATGTAAGTTGTATCTCATTATTCAGCATTTAAAACTTCCCCTGTATACAAATTTCACACGACAAGGTCTAATTATAGAAAACTATAACGCTTTTAAACGGTGATAAATAAGGTCTAAAGCTATCGAATGACCACGTGTTATCCTGTATGTCCCTTGACTCATGCCAAGTTTGGTGGCGATCCGAAGACTCCCTTTGCCTGCCAACATCAGAAAAAGATTGTATTTTTGATCGTTTTTAGGGGGTACGAGTTGTAAACGGTTTTTACGTCATAAATAAATGTCGTTAGAAACTGCCAATGACCTATGTTAATCGGAGATGTCCTCTAGGTACGATGGACCTGTGCAATGTCACCCGGCCATTGTGAAAAGCAGAGGAAAAAGATGTCTTGAAACGTGATACAGTTTTGTAACGGTTTTTAACGGTTTTTCTTTTTTTTAGAGATTAGTCCAAAACCATCCTTGGGTCACAAACAGACGTACCTGCTAAATTTCAAGAAGATGGGTTCTAAACGTTTCTTTTATAGGGTATGGTGTTTTTAACGGTTTTGAATGTTATAAATTACGTCTTTTTAATGCCAAATAACGGTTTAATTTTAGAGAAGTAGGTCTGTACCTTGCAATGTCACAACGCATTTTGATGAAAAGAGAGGAAAGGGCAGTCTTTGAAACCGTTTATCACAGTTTTTTTAACGGTTTTTAACGGTTTTATTTTTTAGTTAGCCTAACATCCTGTGTCACAACAGACGGTCTGCCAAATTTTCATTACAATCGGTTTGAGCCGTTTTTGAGTCTATAGCTACCCCGCACCCACCACGCACGACGCACGCACGCACAGACAAATTTGCCATATATACTTAGATTAAATCAGTCCTCCCCTCCCACCTCCACTCTCTCCCTCTCTCTCTCTGCATTGGTTTTATTGATTTTGTTGGGTACAAAGGTATCCGTGCATGTTGTTTCTTGTTGTATGTATTTCAATCAGTATCCTCCCACCACCAATCTCTCCCTACCTCTCTTCTATGTTCAGACTCTCTCTCTCTCACTCTCTCTCTCTGTTTTTGCATGCGCGCGGTGTACACTGTGGCATGTTTCTTTCTTCTATTGATTTTATAAGTGGTAAAATTTGGTGCAGTGTCTTGTGTAGTCATTGTTTAAAACCAATCTCTCTCCACTCTTTTCTCGTTCTCTCTCTTTCTCACCAGCCACAACGCACACCACACACAACCACACACACACACACACACACACACCACACTCGACTTTGGGTTGCAGCAGTTTTTCGTCAAGCGATGGTCTTGTTTTGTTTTGTTTTTTTCCATTAGTACAGGCTTGTTAAACGATTCATACCTAAACCACATCTGTAATGTTAATAATCATAATGCGGGTATAGACGGTAAGTTTCTGTTTTATGTAATCTTGTGAGTGCGCGCCATGTGGCAATGCGTATGTGCCGGTGGTGGTGGTGTGTGTGAGTGTGTGTGTGTGTGTGTGTGTGTGTGTGTGTGTGCGCGCGCGCGCGCACGCGTAGTGGTGCGTTCGTGTATGTGTAAGAATTCATGTATGTGTAAGAATAAACTCGCAGAAAAGCGCTCACAGGGTGTTGTGGACACAGACAATTCCGCTTTTCTCGGTGTATACTTCGCCTAGCTGTGTGAGACGTTGTGTAAACATTGGTCAGCTATAGGCGCTGTACAGACACCAAAGCAGTGTGTAGTTCGCTATTCTCACGCTTTCGGTACAGCGCAGAAGCGCCTTGGGCCCTTATCTCCTGACACTTAGGGTTTCAGATACAAGATCCGCTAACAGTAACAGACCCGGCTGGTTGGGTGCGCCGCGAACCAATTTGTTACTTCTGTTTTCCGTCTCACGCTTTTCGAAGGAATTTGATCAAGCGACTTTAATGCAAGCAGTCAGAACTGCCGTGCTCGTGAGGCTGGTATTGTTTTGGCTTAAAAAACCCGCACTGTCCACCCAGCAGTAAAATGAGTACCTCATTCCGTCGGTAGGTTAAAGGAGCAAAGGAGAGATGGACTACCTCTTCCCATCATTCAGACTTCAGAATGAACCTTCTGCAGAGTCTCAGAGCCACAACAGCTCACATAGTTTTTCGTGGGTTAACCTTTCAAGTCTTAGTCTTAATTTTCTATTAAATAAAGCTGTGCTCCTTTTGAATCCAATCTGTATTTTAGTGACTAATGTGCAGACACATATTACCTAGGCGAGAACCTGAATCAGGACCACTCTGTGATCACATCATTTCAGAGGTAGAATTCACATTCAAGGAATTTTGTATTCTGTAGGGGTATCTGAGGGAAGGCGTAGGCCAAATTTGTTCTTCACTGGACAACAATGGCAATGTTACATCAATATTTATGTCCATGGAAAAACTTCTGATTTTGCATTTGTGCATTACTTCTGATGTTACATGATGTGGTTTATACTTCTGATGTCTAAGTAACAGGCATGTGTTTTGCTTGCTTTGTTTGGGGGATGGAGATAGGTAGGGGTGCCAGCTCACATTCCAAGCCACTGAAGTGCAGGGATAAGATACTGTGATGTTGAACCGACTGAAACAGACAGACTGGCAGAGATCTAAAAACTGCTGCTTCTTTAATGTAAATGGGATGATTAAAGCGCAGTTTTTTACAATCAGACCCTTTTCAGGAATTTCATTTCTACTGTGAGTGTGATTGCAAATCCTGTCTTGCCAGAATGACAAGTCATGCTTCTATACTATGTGATTATCATCATAACTTTTATGCATATGCCCGCACACTCTCTAGTGTGCGTGCGCACATGTGCCTGCATGCATGTGTGTATATGTTTTCTGGATTTGTGTTTACGGTGATGTTCACGATTTGTGTAGCTTTTTGAACAGCATCGCAGATTTTCATTGGACTTCTTTTAATCTGTAGTGTGTTCTAAGTTTTTGGTTTGTATAGTACGAGCTTTACATCACATGTAGTATTTATAATAAGCTGTGACATCACAAATCAATTTCAAAGTGGATTAATAAAGTATTACTGTACTGAAAAGAACTGAAATCAAAAGACAGGAAAGGCACCAGGAGTTTTGGTCACTCTCCTTATGTTTTTGTAAAAAGTAGAGAGCCTGTTACACCAGACTGGCTCTGCTGTCCAAGTCAGTATTTCATGGCGATGCAAGTATCACTCACCTTGCAAATACAGGTGGCAAGTCATCTTATGACAACCACAAAAAAAACATCACTTTCAAGCTCACTGTGAACATCATGGCAGGCATCATCTTTTACAAAACCAGTCTAGAGCCTGCCTCACCCTATTGTCTGTGACTGGCAGTGCAGCTTCAGAAGCAATGGAGGACAGTTAGAGAGAGTCAAAACCCCATGAGTAACTAGACTACAGGCTCAGACACTGTCAGCCATGAGGGTCGGTGGTCCCTTCTCTCCCAACTGGGTTGTCACCAAAGTTTGTCAACACCAACTGCTGGTTTCCTATGGGCAGCCACTGTGAATGGGTGTCCTTCAGACCTTCTCACTGTTACCAACAGTGTAAAGACAGGCAACAGTGTAAAGACAGGCAACAGTGTAAAGACAGGCAACAGTGTAAAGACAGGATGTCCTGTCATCTGCTTTCTCCAGCCCTCTGCCACACTGCTATTTACTGCCTTCTGACAGACAAGTTGAAGTTAATACACAGTCTATTAACTTTTTATTCTTTTTGGCCTGAGACACCTCAAAGACCCAAACAGAAGTACCTGAGGTCCTTGTGAGACTCTCTGCTGGCAGAAGACTGTGCCCCAGCAGGACACAACAGACCAGATCTGCACAATTCTCTTTTCTATCTGACTTTAGATACCCAGACCTCTGTCTCATCATCAGCCGACACCAAGACCAAAAAAAAAAAAAAGTTTCTGCTGCATCAGGTCCCTGTCTGCCTGAACCAACCAATGAGATCAAGGACAAAAAACTAACAATGCAACACAGACTCCCTAGCACAGTAGCAGCTAAGAGATAGGTAGTGGGGGAGAGAACTCACAACACCTTTATTCGATTAAGGTCTTCTAATCTCCATCAGAGAGAGAGACAGAGAGAGAGAGAGAGAGAGAAATTGTGGGGCAAAAGAAGAAAGACAGAGAGACCAACTTACCAACATTCTGACATGTAGTTATCAATCGGCTGTTGGATATTACCCCAAACTCCTGCAAGCAGCAAATCATAATTCATGTATGAAATTAAATGCATCCAAATTCACACACTTCAAGCAACGTTACTTAACAAGCAGGTTGAGTTGGATACGATGCCCTTGTCAAGATGTAACAGTTTTCAGTCAGGATCCCACCCAGCTGGAAGCAGGGCTGACAGGAAGAGACCACCGCTGTAGTCACACTGTTAACTACTGCTCCCGCCCTGTGTCACCCTTCTGCCATCACACCATGTGTTTGTCACTACAATTCTCCTGCACACCACCATTTGTTCCAAAGCAGGTCATCAGACGAGCTGGCCTGGTGCTCTTCAAAAGTTACTTGGTATTAAAAATCTTATGATCAATGTTCTGTTAGCTAAAATTGGTAGTCAAACAGCCAGTAACTCACTCTCTCTCATGTGACTTCTCTCTCTCTCTCTCTCTCTCTCTCTCGCAACGCACACACACACATGAATGCATGCACATGTGTGCGCGCACACACAACACACACAACCACACACACACACACACTCACAAACACACACACTAACTGATGTATGGGGTGCTAGGTCTCTGCAAGTTCTCAGAAATTATACAGTATCTTTCAAGATGTCTCAAATACATCTTTCTTTCCTTGGAGTTACAAGTCTCAGTTCAAGCAAACAAAATGTGTTACAGCGACAGAGATCCAGTGCTTCAGATTCACAGACGTATGTATGGACACAGACATCAAAAAGGGGAACAAACATCAAGGGAAGGATAATTCTTGGTGTTCATTTTCACTTCACCTTTCTGTTTTTTCTAATTGCTTGATGAACAAAATAAACACTGTTGATCTTCTAGCACGCACACTCTCTTACCTCTACTTTGGAAGCCAGAAATACACATGTTGGGGCCATCAGCCATGGGTCAATGCACTTGAGTGAATTTCTGGAACCCATGCCATCGATATCCTTACACTGACGCAGTCACTGATGACTGAACAAACTCCCACTCATGCTCCAACATATCTGTTCATTAGCAAGCTGTCAATATCTTCAATTTACAATGAGAAGATATATATGCCATAACCACACAAAACATATGCACACTTATATATAACACAAACACGCCTGCACAGAACACACACCTATGCCTCCTGCAGTACGAGGCCTGATTGTCATTGACGCACAGAGACACCTCTCAACAGCACAACTTCCGACAAGACTCAATCTGGCAGCCTTGCGTGCAGAAATCTCTCACCCACGGTTGTTAACCTCAGAACTGTAGCTAAGGAATGTGGGAGATGAAACCAAAAAAAATGAGTAGAGCCACCATATCAGTATTCACAAACATCCAATACATTTCAGAAATGCCATGACTGTTGTCACTGTGTAAGACAGTACAAATCTGGCATAGAATCAGGCTTTGTGTATAGATGTTGCTGTGTCGAAGTCACCAAGCGTACAACAGGTCTATCATGCACTTATTCCCCCATCTCATCTTCCATGGCCCCTCAGTGCACTGCACCACGTCACTCATTCTGGCTCCCCGTCCTCAGCCACAGCCATATCACGCACTTCTTGCTTCACCTGGATGAGGGGCTGTCATCTTCACCAAACCCACATGACTCCCCCATGAGGTACTGATATAACGTGAGGTTAAATACACAAAGCATAAAACTGCAAATCATTTTCATGCTTAGGTTTCCAAAAAATCTTTTTTTTCTCCAATAGTTCATAACACTATGGCCTGAGGACATATTTGGTAAAAGCTTCTGGATGTTGTCTATTACCAGTCAGCTCACACACACAAATACACACACATACCACATACAGGGTTAAAAAGAAAAAAACTAACAAACAAAACTAACAGCCAATACCTTGCATAGAAGCGTTTGAAGTATACTGTTGCTGTGGCAATCACTTGTTGACGTACTTTCAACTGTTCGCCAAGTGCCTGGATAACTGGGGAAAGGTTAAACATATATCTTAATCATTCTCCAGCCTGGATAACTGGGAAAAAGGGTTAAATATAACTGTTCTCTGCCTGCATATCAGGAAAGAAAGTTAAAAACATTTCAATTATTTCCTAGCCTGGATAACTGAGAAAAATTGTTAAATATGTTTTAATCATTTTCTGGCCTGGATAACTAGGAAAAAAGATCAAATATGTTTTAATTATTCTTCATTTGTATTACTGGAAAAAAAAAAGGTTAAAAACATTTCTGGTATTTCTCAGCCTAGATAACTGGTGAAAAGGTTAAACATGTTTTAATATTCTCCAGCCTGAATACAAGTGGAAAAGTTTGTATATGTTTCAATTATTCTCCAGCCTAGATAATCGGGAACAAGGTTATGCATGTTTTATGTATCCTCCAGTTTACGTAACTGGTAAAAAGGTTTAACTTTAAATAATTACTCTCCAGAACTGTAGGGTATACAAATCCATCAAAATCACCAAAGATCTTTTTACAAGCATCTTTTTACAAAGTATTTTTCCAGCACCTTCTAACAAAGTCAGCTTTATCATACAACAATGAAATATACATAAACATCAATGCCTCTCCAGATTCTCATGTCTAACTCATTAAAAATTCTGTTTAAAAAAATCTCTCCCATGAAACTGATGTGACAAAATGGTTATGTACAGACTGCTCTGGACACCAACGACATAACTACGTTTGATATTTTAGAATATCTTCATTAACTACACCTGACACGACCTGCCCCCACTCACTGTCCAAAGGTAATCACAAAAACATAGCAGACAAGGTTAAAAACCCTGCAGTTGTTTTTAGTGCTTGTATTAATCACACATCGTTGATTTATGCATCTAATTTCAAACAAAATAGTAGTCATAAAATCTTATGTGAACTGTCATACTGACAAGGTAAATTTCAAAGCTGGAGCAAAGTCTAATCCCCCAAAAAACTTTTTGTTACAAAATTCCATCTTTTGCTTAAATTACCCAGCTGTATTTTATTTCTACTTTATACGTAATTCAGTCACAACACAGACAGATAGAGAAATTAAACAAACATTTTCATAAACAAGTGTTATCTCTGTCCAAAATCACCATCCCTCTGGATGACGACTTTTGGTGCATGATTTAGTGTGCAATTACAAGGTTGAGCTCACACTTAATTATGGTAAAACAATATTTTTTTTAATTCAAAAGAAAATAAATTTTGTTTTAAACCATAATTTTAGTAAAATTATGGTAAAACAATTTTTTTTCATCTCATATACATATACATCATAAATACATACCGGTATATATACATACAGTATCTCATATACATACATAAGAGAGATACTGGGTTCTGGCAGTCAGCCCTTAATATCTGCAACTGTTTTTGTCACCTTAGTCTTTTTGTTTACAGCAAAGTCCCTCTGACTGGGGAAATGATGGAGTGAGGGGAACCACCACCACCTGCAGTGGTTTCAGTGGTTACACAGCAGGGCAGTAAAGGCTGCACCACAGCCTGCTACCTACCCTCCCTCAGGGCCACAGCAATATTTTCAAAGGTCTACAGTGCAAAAAGGAAAGTTCAGCGTTGCTCCCCCCCGATGTCTGATAATCATTGTGATAGCCACAAATTCTGCTTCATGACACTGCCGCTCTAACTAAGTCATGCTTTTAGCCTGGGGACCACTTGACTCATGGAGCCCTAACCCTTTTGCTGCTAACGGAATTTGCAAGCTGTGTGCTGACAAACTTCATCGAAAAAACAGCTAAACTGCATCTAATTTTTCCTTTCCCACTCAAATTCTTTGCTACTGAAAATACTCCCTGAAAAGTAATTAATACACTTAGAGAACAGAAATCTGGGACTTGTTGGGGGCCCACTACACACATATTTACCTACCGAGGATACTGTTCACTATCTTATTTCCTCGCATGAAGGCTGACCAAAACAGAAAAACAAAATCAAGCCACGGCAAAAGACTGAAAGCAAGACAAACAGTCTACAGTTCTTTCAACTTTCTGTTTAAAAAAAATAATAAATGGGGACTTGGCAACCACAAAAAAAAGAAGAACTTAAGAAGCAAACCAACAAATAAAAGAACTTTACATCCCACACGTGGATGCTAGTGTACAAATCAAAACTTCTTCCTTACGTCCAGATCAAAATTTTCATTTACTTCAACTTCCACTGTCTATTCAAGTCACAAGAAATGAAGGAAAAGACGGATCCTGTGCAAGGGAAATAACTGAATTAACCTTCAGTAGCCCAGAAACCGCTTCTGTCCAATGCTGATGAAACAGCTTGTACCATGAGGCACAGTTTTCATCCACACAGCATTGTTGTCGTACCAAAGGCAGTGTACAGTGTACAACTGGAGCACAGGAAAGGCGTTAAAAGGGAGGGAACATGTTGCCTGCCTCCTAGCCTGACCATGAGGGCTGGATGCCTGCAAGGCCTTGCCTACTGAAGGAGCAACCTCCTTGTTCGACTTTGGCCCATGAGAAATGAGCGGACAGCACAATCCCCAAAGTGGTCCTGGCACTACTCGCCAGGAGGGAACTGGATTTCATTCAGGAGGACCATGTCCCTCCTGGCCAGCTACGTGGCCATGCTGTGCCGTCTGCTGCAGCAGAAGGCATCTCCAATATTTTACTTTATGGTGAAGGTCTGTAAGACAGTCCCCATAGCCGACACCTCCTGGCATCCCTCTGTATGTCCATCTGCCGCCAACGCCTTGGTGATCCCAGGTGTGAAGAGGTCGAACAGGACATGGGCTGCTGCCCATCCAGGATGATATGTCAGGCAAGGCTGTCCCATTCTACCATTGTCTTGAAGTTGAAAGGGGCCACGTGTATCAGTATAGACTGCAGGTGGGAACTACAAGTGGATCTAATTCCTGTCGGCCAGGTGGGGGCAAGGTAAGACCAAATTACAACCGGCGGGTTGGCCTTGAGGAATGGTGCACTGCTGCCAGAACATAGTTCCCTGGAGCTGATAATGGCAGTGGTACCCTATTGAATAATGGGAGCCAAAGCAGCATTTTTAACGTGCAACAACAGCTTCCATGATGAGGAGGTGCAGCAAATAGGATGAAGGGTCCAATGAGTGGCCTTGGGACACCTCACTCGGATGATGAGATCACATCCCACTTCTCCAAATCTGCCAGATCCCTAGTGGCCCAGATTCTCCCACCACACACGCCTCTAAGGCCAAAGAGTCAAAGCAGCATATCATGGAGAGTACATATCTGATGCAGATGGGTATGGTGGGAACACACGTGTGTCCCCCCTGCCCCCCCCCCCCCCCCTCCCCCCGAAGGATTTGCATGTGTCTGGATTACGAAAGAGTCTCACCTTCGTTAATCGCTGGGGAATGAGACCGGTAAAAAGGGGGAGACTCCCATGGTTCAGTGGTCCGAGGATAAAGTATAATGGCAGATGCCAAATGTCCCGTGCTTTCTATACTTTTGATTTTTAGAAAGCAACTTACATCCCCAAGTTTGTTTTTTGAAGAGCATTTACAATTCAACTTAAACTTTGAGGTTTATAGATAATAAAAGAAAAAAAAAACGAAACACACTTGTCACTGCAAAATAATCAACACATGTTGAAACAATGGTAGACCAGTGATGAAAGCAATTTATCTATTGAGCTTAGCAGCTGACTTTATATCATTTGTTATGACATATTTGTATCTTTTCACTGCGCATTTCTTTTCAATGTTTCTAATTAATCTGAAGACATGGCTCTCAAAACTTGTAGTGTGGGTGAAAACGCCCTCTAAAATTTAAGGTATCAGACGTAGCCATTCTCTTCACCTACAGACAAAAAGAGAAAGGGACCCCTGGTAGACCAATCCCATTGCTGGAAATTTCCCATTTATAATCTGGCAAAATCTGTTGCAAGCTTCACCATTACTTTCTACATTTAACCAATTAAAATTTACACATGTTACCATATCACCATTAACTATCCATCTTGTGTCATCAGTTGCTATAAATAAGAACAGATGAATTTTCCGTTCTCGTCTCTTTCAACTCACAATTGGCAAAAGAAGATCATGATTTTCTGGTACTCATCCTCAGTAAGTATTTTCAAGTCATGCTGTCTTTCCCGTAACAAATCTTGCTTGTCCAGAATCCATTGTTGACTGAAATTTGAACAAACAAAAAATTTTCAGTTAATTTCCAAAATGAAAATTAAGCAACACTGCAAATTATAAGAATGATCACAATCCCATTTTTCATTAATTATAAATTCTAAAGTAATGTATATTAATTTCAAGAGGAATTTATATCTAATCTTCCAGTTTTTTTGAAACAAGAGACGCAGGGCTATTAGTTCTACTTGACATTGTTGGGGACAACACGGCTGAGGGAAGGACTTTCTTCTCTTTCTTTTTTCTTTTGAAATTGTAGCCAACTAGGCTTCCTCCACTAACATCTCACGTTGTCAAAGCCAATACAGTGTGGTAGGCAAGCTCGATTTACCAGTCAATAAACCAGTACTTTTGTAACAATGGTGGATCAAAGTTAGAGCTTTTTTTTTGGGGGGGGATAATCCAAAAAATCAATGCAAAGTAAAATTTCTTGCCTTATTGCTGACAACATGTCATCCACATGGCTCCAAAAATAAAAATAAACACAGCCCTGAAAAAGGATACTGAAGTGCTTCAAAAAAAAATAAATGCACGCACACACACACACACACACAAAATAAAACATGCACAGACACACACACACACAGACATGCACACACACACACACACACAAACCGTCATCAGCCAAATTTCTCACAGAAATTCCTCAGAATTATGATGCTATATAATGACTGGGCAAGTTCCTTCCATACCCTCTTCACAGATATGTAACGTTAGTGTAAGGGCTACATCAGGCTTGTTTTACCTTCCGCTCGTTGATTGAAATCAGAGAAAGGCTGGAGACATACTGCACCCTTTTAAAAAAACTTCAGGTATTTTGCCATGTGTCAAAATGAAACTGCATTCATGTAAGTGAATTAACATGTACATTCTATTTAATCATTTAAACAAAAAAAAAACACTTACAGCACTGGCTACTTATAGCAGGCCCCACATAAAGTTGCCCCTTTATATGGAAATGACCGAGAGGTAATACTGCATCCTTTTACCAAACTACTAAATATCTGCTCCACTCCATTTCTACTTATGAAAGATTATGACATTGACCCAATGGAAGTCTCATGGGTATTATTAGTCTTTCTTCACCTATGGCTCTGAACTATACAAAAAGCTAACACACATAACATTAGATAGTCTTCTGTTTCATCATTCAAAAAGACTCTGAATCACAACTTAAGTAATTTCTATGAAAATATCTTAACTGACATATGTGTGAACCTGTTACAGCAAGGTCAGCACATGGTTATGGAGGGGCTGGAGTTAGAGAAAATGGAGATGAGAAGAGAAGGAAAGTGGCCAACCTGATGGGGTCGGAGTGTCAACACAATAACTCCATGTGATTCTGTGCAAAGTGTATCATTCCTCTCCAGGTCAGTAAATCTGGTTCGTGTAATTACCATGACATGTTGCAGGATCTTGCATGGAATGCTAGTCATTATTCTTAAGTACATCATTGGCCACATGCTAGTTGGTAGTCTGAAGCTCAGATTAAGAAGGAAATCAGTTGTCGGGATCTAAGGACAGACACGTTCAACTTCCCTCTCTCCTAGCACAGACAGGGAAATGTTATGCAGCCCACAAGGTTTATGGTGATCTAGGTTACACTGAGTCTTCAGTACATATCCATTGGGTGATGATTCTGGATAGTAATAGTCAAACAAAGCAAAAGCAACATCAGACATCTGGCTCTTGCTTTTGTGCAAGTTTAACTCCTCTCTCATACACACGAACGTAAAATTTAACATTTCATTAATTCTGTCAAATAAGTATAATTTGCATTATGTCACTTACATAGAACTGTTGTTCTAATATAAAAATTATGGTGCATAACAGATTAGTTTTACCTTTGGACAGTTGAACTTGTTCAATGGTTGAAAATAATAACACCACCAACTCGTCATTTCCCTCATCTGCGCGCACGCTCTCTCTCTCTCTCTCTCTCTCTCTCTCTCACACACACACACACACACACACACACACACTGATGAACACACATTCAAAGTGAAACATTCGAACATCAAACTGTTTCACGAACATCAAACTAGTTTTACTTTTAGTTTTAGTTTTTTAGCAGACGCACACGAAGTTTTGCTGCCAATCGCATTTTTAAGCGATACTCCAGCCTCAAAAAATACCCCTACTATTTACAGCTAAACAGGAAAATATTACTACAGATGACTTACTAGTGTGAACTGTGCCAGAAATTCCCTGCCATGATCTTTCTGTTGTCTTCAATCTTGACGAATCCAACCGGAAGCTGTAAGTTGTCTTAATTAAAGCATGCGCAGTCATGAAGTACGTGAAAGTAAGCGCGCTTTTTCTGCTTTCCTGAGGCGCGGCGATAGCCGAGTGTGGACCACAAAAATGTGGCCGTAGAATTTGAATTTCCAGTTCTAGTTAAACTAGGAAAAACAGACTGAAAACACATTTCCTTTTCCATCACTCCCTAACACAAGGGAGACAGCCTGATTGCAATTCAGGGTTGCAATTACAAGCTGAGGTTTACCCCCCTTGTAGAGAAGCTTGACGGCTCCAGACCACCAAGTCAAAACAATGACTCCTCTATCGCGAGTTCAGTTGTATTTCCTTTTTCTTTAAGACTGCATAAAAGAGAAGCAAAATTGCAGTCATTCTTACTCTATGATAAAAATGGGATACCCATTTTAACGGTTGTTCATTTAACACAGTTCCAGTTCAGGTGTAAATGATTTCCAAGTATCGATTTATTCATTTATAGATAGGCTATATGACTCATAAACTTACAGTCATTAAATAAATGATGTTGCACGCATGAGAATGCTTCCATGGAGGTCCTGTTGCGGCATATCTAGTGATCAACACAAAAAGCCCCATGCGAGGGAACCATCATTTCTTTTGACATCTTAATGGAATATTCGGTGCGTGGCTGTACCCAAGGTAAACACATCGAAGCTTGCAGGATTGCTCCCAGCTGGTTAGTTTGTCTCTTGAGGACAGTACTTCTCTGGGCCTCACTGGCAATTTTCGGTTGTATCTTTTCTTATCTGCCATGAGGAAAGACCGCTGTTCACAGGGAAAATCCTGTTGACAACTGACTGACACCCGGGATCTTCCTCGGAGGGTGCATAAGCCTGTGTAGCGAAAGCTTGGCTGTATGTGAAGTTGTTCTGGTTTTATCTGTCAATAAAACACCAATAAGTTGGGTTTAAGAATATACGCAGCAATCTACGTGGTGGTTGCGTCTTTTGTTGGTGGGCTCTGCAATCATGAAATATGAGCTGGTTTACCCATGAGGAAACGTACATGGAGAATATTGTTCTGTCAGGTCTAGTAACTGACGCACAATGGCATCTGCCAAAGAACAGTTAGGCCTATGTCCCTTGACATCTTAATGAAATATTCTGCGCGTGCCTTCAACGCAGCGCAGGCTTCAAAGGATGGTGCAGGACTGCTCCCTGACTACTTTAGCAACTGAGGAAAGAACTTCTCTGGATCCAACTGGCACCACTGGATGTATCTTTTCTTGTCTGTCATATGGCCAACTGTAGGGAAATGCCCAGTGATGGTAAGGAAAGACCCACCATGGGGAAAGTCCTGTTAACGGCAGGAAAGACTGCCACTCAGGATCCTCTTCAGAGGGCACGTAAGACTGGTGGCCAAAGCAAGATGGAGTTGTACTGGTTTCATTTGTTAGTGAAACAGCATCCAGTAGGGCTGCAGGATGCACACAGCTGCTTGCCTGGTAGTGACGTCTTCTGCCAGTGGGCTCTGCAGACATGAAATAGAAGCATCACGCTTCCGAGAAGGTTCTGTTGCGTGTTCAATACCCATCATGCAATGGCATCTGCCAAGGAACAGTTACGTCTCTTGATTTCTGATAGGAATGCCCTGTGCGTGCCTGTGCCCCATGTCAACACAGCGCAGGCTTTCAGGGTGCTACAGGGTTGCTCTTGAAAGGCTGGTTCGGCAGTTGAGGACAAGACTTCTCTGGACCCCGCTGACACGGTCGGGCGTATCTTTCCCTAAAACATTTTTCCACCGTGAATCAGAATTGATTCATTTGTGTTGTAGACATCTTCTGTTTTTTTGTTTTGTTTTTTGGTTGTTGTTTTTTTTCTTCCCCTTTTTCTTTTTTTCATTGGGAGTTGGACGACCAAACAAGCAAGGTAACAGCAAAAATAGTGATAATGAATAAATTAATAGTGATAATGAATAAATTAATAGTGATAATGAATAAATTAATAGTGATAATGAATAAATTAATAACTAGGATGAGGAAGTGAAAAAACGTGAGAACTCCTAGGCCTATGTTCAGGATTTTCGTTGTTGTTGTTGTTGTTGTTGTTGTTTGATATTTCTTGTTTGCTGGTTGCTTTTTTTATATTTTGGTGATGATAATTCTGTTGTTGTTATTGTTTCCGAAGAAGGGAAGGAAGGGGGTTCTTCATTGTTTGAAATTGAATGAATTTCAAATCTCTGACTTAGAAATGGTGACTCAACTCCTGAAAAGCAGCTTTGTTACCATGTCTAACTCCACATCTGTTCACTAATTCTGTATGTTAGCATACGAGTGTGCACTCACGCGCATGTATATGTGTGTGTGTGTGTGTGTGTGTGTGTGTGTGTGTGTGTGTGTGTGTGTGTGTGTGTGGATGTGAATGTGTGTGCAAACACGGACACGTGTGTTTGTATGCATGCGTGCGGGCGCGCACGCGCGTGCCTCTGTGTGTGTGTGTGTGTGTGTGTGAAATCTAGATCTTATTTGGCACGAAATCAACTGACTTGCACCAAATCATACACTTCCATACATTTTTGCATTTTGGAAATTTTGACTGTTGATCTTACCACGGCTTGTTCATGTTTTTAATCACTCAGGTGTGTGAGTACACACTTGGACATCTTTCTCGTTCACATGCACACACACACACACACACACACAACACACACACACACACACACACACACACACACACACACACACACACACACACATGTCACACAGAAGAAGTATGTTTAAAATCAGAGAAGGATTTTGGAAAACGTACCAAAAACATACAGTCAGTAAGGTCTATTTACTCATTTTCCTCTGATCTTCTAAAGGATACCAAAATAGATTTTTTTTTAATAACATAGCCCAAAAGCCCACGTATTCACCTATTCCAAAATGGGAACACTGTAAAGCCTCCTTTGACATTGATTATACAGATGTTTCAAAAAAGGATTGTCCACATATCTTAAGAACATCTGTTTACACTCATTTAGAAACTAAGTACAATCATCATTTGAAAATTTTTACAGATGGCTCAGTGCTAGAAAATAATAACACGGAGCAGCCTTCATAATCCCTAGCCTCAAAGTAGAAAAGCTCTTCTATCTTGGTAAACAGTTGTCGATATTCAGTGCCGAATTACTTGCTATACTTAAATCGTTAGATTTTATTCTAAATTTTCCAATAAAAAGTTCACAAATTTTAATAGGTGTTGATTCTAAAGCAGCAATCTACTCGATTAAGTCTGAATGTCCTTCAGTCCGACTTGATATGATATTTGAAATTCATCACATCATTCACCTTTTATCCATGCAAGGCATTACTATCACTTTTTGTTGGATCCCCTCTCATTGTGGTATAGTACCCAACGAGCGTGTAGATCAACTTGCACGAAAAGCAGCTCAAAATGTCAATTACGCAATACCACTCAAATTTCCCTTAGATTTGAATGAATGTTTTTCTATTATTTATTCAACGATAAGAGAAAATGTTAAAACCTCATTGATGAACTCAGACATTCAATATTATCACAATTGTATAAAATTTAGTGATGGGTACAATGGGTAAACGTTCAAACAAGTTTCCTCCTCGTCTAGGGAGATTGAAAGCTTAATCATAGATTCCGTTTGAACGCAT
>CM031623.1:28690843-28695843 GCA_018398815.1 Conus ventricosus
CATTTTAAAACTATGTCTTTGTCCGTTGTCTTCAATACAAAACGAGAAATTTTAACTATGTCTTTGTCCGTTGTCTTCAATACCAAAACGAGCCATTTTACAATGTCTTTGCCCCGTTTTCTTAAATTACGGGAACGAACGTTTACTATGTCTTTGCCCCTTTTGTCTTCAAAAAACAGGAACGAGATTTTTACTATGTTTTTGCCCCGTTTTTCTTCAATACAGGAACGAGACATTTTAACTATGTTTTTTGTCCATTGTTTTTCAATAAAAAAGGGGCCCTTTTTACAAATGTCTTTGCCCCGTTGCCCCTTAAATACAAGAACGAGACATTTTTACTATGTTTTGTCTTTTTTGCTTCAATACGGGGAACGAGACATTTTTTAACTATGTCTTTTTTTCCGTTGTTTTTAAATACAGGAACCCGAGACATTTAAAAATATGTCTTTGCCCGTTTCTTCAATACAGGAACGTGCCCATTTTTATTTGTCTTTGTCCGTTGTTTTCAATACGGGAACGAGACATTTTTTCTATGTTTTTTGTCCTTGTCTTAAATTTACGGGAAACGGACAGTTTAAAGGGCCCTTTGCCCGTTGTTTTTTCTTTTCGGGAAAACGGGGACGTTTACTATGTTTTTTGTCCTTTGTTTTCAATACAGGAACAAAGACGTTTACTATGTTTTTTGTGGGTTGGGTTTTCCCAATTTAAAGGAACGGGGACAGTTTAAATTTTCTTTGTCCTTTTCTTAAATTTACAGGCCCGGGACAGTTTTCATGTCTTTTCCGTTTTTCCTTTCAATACGGAACGGGGACATTTACTATGTCTTTGCCCGTTTTCTTCAAACGGAACGAGAAAAGGTTTACTATGTCTTTGTCCTTTTTTTGGGTCTTAAATTTACAGGCGGGGGCCCAGTTTACTATTTTTTGTCCGTTGTTTTCCATACAGGAACGGCAGTTTTCAAGGTCTTTGTCCATTGTCTTCAATACAGGAACGAGCATTTTTCAAATGTCTTTGTCTGTTTCAAAGGGGGGGACTGCGGCCCCGGAAAGGGAAAAACATTTTTCAAGGGAAATTATCATTGATCCGCCTGAAAAAATTGGGACATAAACAATTTACGAACAAAAACGAGTTTTTTTGGGGGGAAACCTTTTTTTTTTTTTTTGGGCCTTCTTCAACCCCAAGATAAAAAAAAATGGACTCAAAAGAAGGGATAAAATCACGTATTTTTTCATTTTTGGGGCACTAGGGTCCATCAAAACGTGTACCCTTTGGGCTTTTGTGGTGAGGGAGGGGAGCTCCCCCCCCCTCCCCCCCCCCCCCCCCCCCCCCCCCCCCCCCCCCCCCCCCCCAAGGGGCTTCGGCAGCAGAGGTTTCCCCTTGGCCATTTGCCATGGTGAATGGAAATCAGCCTCGTGTTTAAAACTGTCATTATGTCGGAAACCCGGTCACAAAACGGAATAACTGCAAGCAATGTGTCTTTAAAGTGGGGGCCCGGTCAAAAACAGGGAAAGGGGACTGGCAAAAAAATTTTTTTCATTGTGTCGTTTTTTTGTCAAAAACCCAGGGGATGCCCGTGAAAGAAAGTTTTCATTGTGTCAGAAATTTGTCCAAAAAGGGAAAGCGCAATTTGTTTCATTTTTGTCGGAATGGTCACCACGGAATGTTTGTCCCAAGAAATGTTTTCATTGTGTCGACACTGGTCACAAAAGGGAATGTCTGTGCAAGAAAATTGTCATTGTGTGGGACACGGTTTCAAAAACAGGGAATGCTGTGCATGGAAAGGGTGTAAATTGGGGGCAGGGTCAAAACCCACAAAAAGTTTGGGTGCAAGAAATGTGTAAATTGTGTCGTATTTGCACAAAGGGAAAAGTCTGTGCAAAAAATGGGGGGGGGGGGGGGGGGGGGGGGGGGGGTCTTTGTGTCAGTTTTTTGTACAACCGGAATGACTGTGCAAAAAATTGTGTTTTGTGTCTTTTTGCCCACAACACGGAATGTCGGGTGCAAAAAATGGTCATTGTGTGGGGGTTTTGTCACAACACAGAATGACGGGGAAAGAAAAGTGTCATTGTGTCGGTTTTTTTCAAAACCCCGGAATGACTGAAAGCAATGTGTATTTTTGGGGTTTATTTGTCACAACACGGAAAGGGACTGCAAGCAATTGTCTTTGTGCGGTTTTTTTTTCAAAAACAGGGAAATTGATGCAAAAAATGAAAAAGGGTCGGCAGGGCCCAAAAAAAAGGAATGCCCTTTTCAAGAAATTTTGCAAAAATGTCGGCATGGTCACAACAGGGAAGTCGGGTGCAAAAAATTGTGTATTGTGTGGGGACGGGGTCAAAACCCCGGGGAATGTCTGTGCAAAAAAATTTTGTCATTGTGTGGGGTACTGGTCACAACACGGAATGTCTGTGAAAAAAAAATTGTGCATTGTGTCACAAAAGGGAAATGTCGTGCAAAAAATGTGTCATTGTGTGGGGCCGGGTTTCACAACACGGAATGTCTTTTGCAAGAAATGGGGTCACTGTGTCGGCACTGGTCCCAACACAGAATTTTCTGTGCAAAAAAAGTGTCACTGTTTGGGCCCTGGTAAAAAACAGGGAAAAATTGTCTGGGGAAAGAAATGTGTCACGTGTCGGCATTTGGTCACAACAGGGAAGTCTGTGAAAAAAATTTTTTGTCACTGTGTCGGCACTGGCCCAAAAACACGGAATGTCTGTGCAAAAATTTTTGTAAATTGTTTCCCGGCCACTGGTCAAAACACGGAATGTTGGGGCAAAAAATGTGGGGTAGGTGTTTTGAAAGTATCTTTGTCCTTTTTTTGTCCTTTCCCAATACTTAAGGGGAACGGAGACAGTTTACTATGCTTTGTCTGAATGGGTTCCGTTGTCTTCAAACTTTTTTTACACCCCAACGGAGGACATTTTTACTTTTGTCCTTTGTCCCCCGGCTTTTGGTCTTCCAATACAGGAACGAGACAGTTACTAGTCTTGTGGTAGTCTTCAATCGGGACAGCCCGTTTACTAGTCTTTTCCTTTTCATCAGGAACGAGACCAGTTTTACTATGTCTTTGTCCGTTGTCTTCAATACGGGAAACGAGACAGTTTACTATGTCTTTGTCTGTTGTCTTCAATACAGGAACGAGACGTTTACTATGTTTTTTGTCTGTAGCCTTCAAAACAGAACGAGACAGTTTACTATGCTTTTGTCCGTTGTCTTCAATACAGGAACGGACAGTTTACTATGTCTTTGCCTTTGTCTTCAAACCAAGAACGAGACAGTTTTCTATGTCTTGTCCTTTGTCTTAAATACAGGAACCGGACGTTTACTATGTCTTTGTCCGTTGTCTTCATACAAGAACGAGACAGTTTACTTATGTCTTTGTCCGTTGTCTTCAATACAAAAACGAGACAGTTTACTATGTCTTTGTCCGTTGTCTTTCAATACAGGACGAGAACAGTTTACATGTCTTTGTCCGTTGTCTTCAATACAGGAACGAGACAGTTTTATGTCTTTGTCCGTTGTCTTCAATACAAGAACGAGACAGTTTACTATGTCTTTGTCCGTTTGTCTTCAATACAGGAACGAAGACAGTTACTATGTCTTTGTCGTTGTCTTCATACGGAACGAGACAGTTTACTATGTCTTTGTCCGTTGTCTTCAATACAGGAACGAGACAGTTTACTATGTCTTTGTCCGTTGTCTTCAATACAGGAACGAGACAGTTTACTATGTCTTTGTCGGTTGTCTTCAATACAGGAACGAGACAGTTTACTATGTCTTTGTCGTTGTCTTCAATACAGGAACGAGACATTTTACTATGTCTTTGTCCGTTGTCTTCAATACAGGAACGAACAGTTACTATGTCTCTGTCCGTTTGTCTTCAATACAGGAACGAGACAGTTTACTTTGTCTTTGTCCGTTGTCTTCAATACGGAACGAGACAGTTTACTATGTCTTTGTCCGTTGTCTTCAATACAGGAACGAGACAGTTTACTATGTCTTTGTCTGTTTCAAAGGGAGGGGACTGCAGGCGGAAATGGAAACATTTTTCAAGGGAAATTATCATTGATCCGCCTGATAAATGGGACATGAAACAATTTACGAGACAAAACACGACGCGTTTTGACCTTTTGGCCTTCTTCAAGCAAGATAAACAACACGGACTCGAAGAACGATCAATCACGTATTTTCTCATATCGGGCACTACGTCCATCTAACGTGTATCCTGTGGATGTGTGGTGAGGGATGGAGCTGCCCCCTCCTCCCTCCCCCCCCCCTCCCCCCCCTCCCCCCCCCCCCCCCCCGCCCCAAATGCTTCGGCAGCAGAGGATAGCACCTTGGCCAGTTGCCATGGTGAATGGAAATCAGCCTCAGTGCTAAGACTGTCATTATGTCGGCACGGTCACAACACGGAATGACTGCAAGCAATGTGTCATTATGTCGGCACTGGTCACAACCGGAATGACTGTGCATGAATGTGTCATTGTGTCAGTATTTGTCACAACACGGATTGACTGTGCTGAAATGTGTCATTGTGTCAGTATTTGTCACATAACGGAATGACTGCAAGAAATGTGTCATTGTGCTCGGCACTGGTCACAACACGGAATGTTTTGTGCAAGAAATGTGTCATTGTGTCGACACTGGTCACAACACGGAATGTCTGTGCAAGAATGTGTCATTGTGTCGACCACTGGTCACAACAACGGAATGTCTGTGCATGAAATGTGTCATTGTGTCGGCCACTGGTCACAACACGGAATGATTGTGCAAGAAATGTGTCATTGTGTCGGTATTTGTCACAACACGGAATGTCTGTGCAAGAAATGTGTGTCATTGTGTCAGTATTTGTCACAACACGGAATGACTGTGCAAGAAATGTGTCATTGTGTCAGTATTTGTCACAACACGGAATGTCTGTGCAAGAAATGTGTCATTGTGTCGGGATTTGTCACAACACAGAATGACTGTGCAAGAAATGTGTCATTGTGTCGGTATTTTTC
>CM031623.1:28700843-28702143 GCA_018398815.1 Conus ventricosus
AAAGTGATCGGATTAATAATAAGTAACTTAAACTTTACAGAATACCTTGTTCGAATAAGTGGCAAGCAACGCCATTTCGGCGTAGTTTATTGAAAGGGTATAACTAAGAACAGTTTGTACTAAGCACACTAGAAACAGTTACTGAGTTAGGCCTATTCGTGAGAGATTGTTTTAGGCTCGTTCGAGTGAGCGAGTGAGACTAGTATTAGAGAATAAACACGAAATCAATGGGTGATTCAGTCTGGGCGGCGGTAGTGGGAGGGGTCCGAGACATTGACTTGCTTGCCACAGGGCCATTGTCAGGTCTATGTCAGTCAGTGTTGTAAATGACGATGGCGGTATTTTTCCTGAAGCAGTTGAGTCATGTGGAATTAAAGTGTACACTATTACAGATACTTAATCATCAATGAAGTGCTGAAATGAGAGGGCAGATTATTAGCATGGACCTGATGAATTCACTGAAAGGTGGCATTACTTCTCAGGTGAAGGTTCCTTCTTTCTTTAAAAGTTACCATAATGATAGTGTGTACTTGTAATTCTCCTGAAATATGCATAGTTTGATGTAGATGATAAAAAGTCCAATTTTAAATACCTGAACAGTGATGTACCCAAATAGTAGTTTGGTCACTCTAGTGTTTGAATCATTGAAATAGAATTCGAGTCATGATATCCTCTTTTTAATTAGCATATTCTTCATTTTAGATGTGTAAGCAAATTCTTTTTTTTCCCCTACCCAGTTAGAGGAAATGCTTTTTGAGGAAAAGAAGCTCAATGTATAATTTAGAAAAGCAATTAGAATAATGCTGGCTCTATCAAATATTTATTTGATGAAGTCATGTTCAATATATTTGTCATATAGTAAAATTCAGTTAAAAGTAAGATTGCTTTGTTTATATAATGAAAAAAAAGAAAATTGTGAAGTTTAACGTGGCATTTCATGAAAAAAAAAACCCCGTAGAAATTACCTTCCTCTGCAAAATTTCATCTTCGTGAAAATAAAAAAACTTTTTTTCCCACTTGGATATAGTATTTTGTCAATGCCCCAAGTAGATTTTATTTAACTTGATTCAGAATAGTACTGTCCCAAAAAGCAGATCTACATCTAGTCTAAAATGTCATCATTGATGTAAAGACAAATTCCTGAAACACTTAAACTGTTATGTTTTTAGGATGTTATTTTGAGATAGAAAACATGGACAAAACAGTGCATTAAACTTGATTTATGTTGCCAGTATCACCACAGCTCTGCACAGCTCTTTAAACAGTAACCTGACCCCCAGAGTAGAATTTTAAAGGGTCA
>CM031623.1:28702243-28744743 GCA_018398815.1 Conus ventricosus
TCAGTTCTTCTTTTTGTTTTTAAAGTGTCTTAACTCTCTAGTCAATTTCTCTGCCCATAGTTAGCGTTTATGGGACAAGTTTAAAAATATGAAAATATTCAAAGGAATAATTTCTTTAAAAAAACTCACTCTTACATGAAGCATGGCATTTCTTGAAATGCCATGTTAGAAAAACTGACATCTTGTATCTTTTTTTCTAGCTGTGGTCATATGTGGCTTGTGGGTCACTGAATGTGGGTGTGGGTGTGTGTTTGTGTGTAGAGATGCAGGGGGGTGGGGGGGGGGAGAGAGAGAGAGAGAGAGAGAGAGAGAGAGAGAGAGAGAGAGGAGAGAGAGAGAGAAAGATTTTACAATCATGTTTTATAGTCATGATGGGGTGAACTGTTATAGTTTGAAATGAAAACGAAAGAGAGAGAGAGAGATTTTACAATCAGTGTTTACAGTCACGGTGAGTGTGCTGTTATAGTTTTAAATAAAACATGAAGCAGCTATTTCATTGGAAATAAAGTTTCTCAAAACAGGTTAAAGCAAACATAAACTCCAAGATTCATTGTGTACAGGGTGATCAGTGTTTGGCTGTGCTGCATCACTTCCAATTTTATTAAGTGTTGGAAAACCCTGTAAAAGATTTTGGGGCTTATGCAGCAAAATTTTTTGTTGCTGTGTAACGCTTTTGCAGAATTTGTTAGGGTCAGGTTTTATGCTATGTTTCAGTTAATTTTTTAAGGGTTTTCAGCAGGCGTTTGAGGCATTGATTTTTATTATGCATCCGACATGAAAAAATGCACATGAATAGGAGCCCGGGACAGAAAAAACTTTCAAACAAAAAAGACTACAGTTGCCTCTGAATAAAATTCACTATCTTTATTTTTTTGATGATGTTTTTGAGTGTGTGTGTGTGTGGTGTGTTTTGTGTGTGTGTGTTTTGGTTGTGTGTGGTGTGTTTTTGTATGTGGTGTGTGGTGGTGTGTATGTATGTGGTGTTGGTGTGGGGGTTTTGTTGTGGTGTTGTGTGGGGGTGTGTGTGTGTTGGGTTGTTGTTGTGTGTGTGTGTGTGTGTTTTTGGAGGAGGACAGGAAGGTAGAAAAATCACCTGTATGCAAGGTGTTTTGTTCTTAAAATTTGTTTGCATGAGTTTTAAAACACCCATGCATGTGTGTTGACTTAGTAGTGTAATAAAGGAATGGTGTGCAGTTTTTTATTCTTAGAAGAAGTCAGTCTTTCGAAAAAAGCTGTTCTTATTTGTCAAAAGTTAATCCTGGGCCAGTTTGTCATTTTGCCTTTCATTAATGTGAAGGGGTTTCCCCCGGGCCCGTTTTCAGGTTTTGGTGCTCCCACTAAAAATTTTAAAATTTGTGAATGGTCTTTGTCCAGACAGCTATCAGATGCATATCGCCAGCCGGTGTTTTTAATTGTGATGAGTCATTACAACATTTACAGCCAACAGTGGGGGTTGCAGCTACATAATACAAAATGAGAAACTTTTAGATTGAAGGCTGTATCTTCTTTTTTGATTGGTTTTTTCTTTTTGGCTGTGGCACTAAAAATTTTTAATAAATTACAATACTAAAACCCCCGAAAAGATACATGTACCACACGTGCCACTCTCTCTCTCTCTCTCTCTCACCCCACACACACCTTACACACACACACCACACACACACACACACAACCACACACACACACACCACCAACCCTCACACACACCCACCCCACAACCACACACAACACCACACCACAAAAACACACACACCAGGGCTTGACTGGTTTGTCACCCCCCCCGTTAGTCTTCAGGAACTAGGGGGGTGAAGTTAGATATTTTGAAAATCCGGGAGTGAAATTGGGGTAATCATAATGGGCTCATGTATCATTCAGTTCATGAAATCCCAAAAATTTTGCCTGTGAAATCGTTTAGCAGGGTTACTGAAGGGATCGATGACTCAATTTTTGACCTTGATGTTGGTTGTGAATTTGATTAGCCTTTAGACTGGCATTCAGATAGAAAATTTTATGTTGAAAAAAAAAAAGAGTTAGAAACCATTTGTAAAAAATATGTAGTAGTACAAGAGAATGTAAAAAAGATGTTACTTTGTCCTGTGGTGTGTTGTTTTTGTGGGTGTGTGTGTTGTGTGTGTGTGTGTTTTGTGAGGTTTATGTGCTAATTTTAAAATAAATATATCTTATGTAAGTGTGCGGTAGAATGTTCTTTACAACTAAAGTGTTTTTTTGCTTGTTAATTTGGTTGTTAGGTTATTTTTAAAACAAAAATTTCAGTTTCAGTTACCTGAGACTGAAAAGCTCTGAACAAAATGGTACATGATGGGTAGGTTTGTGTTGTACAAGTGTGATGCGTAAAATTGTCAGTAGACAATTGCCCCGTTTTGTGAAATTTTTTTAACATGTGCAACAGGGGAAGCTTTTTTTAAGTTGAAAAGTTGCTGAGTAGTTAGATTTGTGATTTTTACAAGGGGTTTTGATAACAGGCAGTGAGTGCAACACAATGAAAGTGTGTATTCGGTTTGAAAGCGGAATGTTCTTGGAATGTAAAAGAGAAAAAAATATGAATGACGAAAATGTCAAGGCCCTTCTTTTTTTTTAAAGATAATTTTTATACTCGAAGAGGGGGGGGGGGGAGGGGGGGGAGGGAGGGGGGGAGAGAGAGAGAGAGAGAGAAGGGGAAGGAGAGGAAGAGGGGAGAGGAAGAGGGGGGAGGGGTTTTACGAGTGAGTGAGGAGTGAAAAGGTTGAAAAAGGGGGGTAAAGGGTCAAGTGCCCAAATGCGCAATTTTGTGCAAAAAACTTTGGGAAATTGGGAGTCGATAAAGTCATATCTAGATGGCATGGATAGTGATGAAGATTCGGCTTTTAATTGTGCTTAATCCTTGAATGGAACATGTTCTGTCTGAATTTTGTCGCAAAGGAAAGCAGAAGATGCCCAAAATTTCCCCAAAATACAAGGCTATTCACATGATAAAAATTTTTCATTTCCAAGTTTTAGCCCCCGTTTCTAAGTTGGTTGCTGTGAACTGCAGCTGGCATTTCTCTGCAGAACCTAGTGCGGTCCTGTGTGGAAAAAACTTTGGGCCGGTGAGTCAGTTTTTTTGCCCTGATGGGCCATTTCAGTTTTGTCTGTCATGTTGTGGGTAAAAATAAAAGCAAAAGAATCGGTTTTTTTTGTAACGCAAACAGTGCACAGGGACATGTGTTAATTATCTTGGCTTTGTTAGGTCTGCCAAAACACTGTGTAATACAATATTTTGTTGCGCACACAGGTGGTGTATGTTTTGCCCTTGTTGTCATGTTGAGTGAAAAAATTTTTGTTTGTTGGTGTTATTTTTAATGTTGGCTGTCCACTTTTTTCCCTATCCCCTTGTTTTGGCCCCTACGTTGGCAGCAGAATTGCTTGGGGGTCAGAGAATGGAATACTGTACAATGGCAAATTTACGGTTGAAACCACCCGTGTTGCATGTTATTCATGGCTCCTTTGTCTGGAACAGCTACAGTTTTTCCCTGGTGTGTAAGTCCAGCTTTAGCAACTTTGTGTCTTTTTTTTTTTGTTGAGGCGGTCTATTCATTATTTGTTTGGTGAAAACCACCATTTTTTAAATTTTTTGGGGAATTCAGAAAATTTTTTGACAAGACATTGGGTTTATGTATTTTTGTATTATTGCCATGAAGATTTTTCCCTCTTTTTTGAAATTTTTGATTCCTTTGAGCAGAGCCCTGTTTATCTACTGTCAGTCGGCAGCACCGATTCTTTTTTTGTCTGCTTGCTGGTGTCGGGCTCACACACTAATGTTCTTGAAACCCGATCTGCACATTGAAAAAAAGAAGAAATTTTTATGTGTATGGGAGCTGGCAACAAACGTCCCAAAGGGTTCTGTACGCAGTGGAACTAATTTTTAAACAGCCCCGCTATTCTTGCTGGAAAGAAGGGGGATACAGATTACCCTGATATAGTTCGCTACAGCTGTGCAATGTCCACTCATCAGCACCAGACTTGCTTTTTCATCATGTCAAAAATGTTTCTGAATTATGGAGAACCAAACCACACAAAGCTCTGCAGTGTTTGGGGTCTTTGTCGCCTGTTGGAATCGGACCAAAAAAAATTGCTGTGGCATTTCCCCGAACATGGTACATTTCCCCGGCAGTTTGTGTACGTCTTGTTTTGGGGTTTGTAAATAATGTTGGGTGGGGATAAGGGAAAGGGGGAATGGGGGGGGGGGGAGAGAGGGGGGGTGGGGGGGTGGTGGTGGGGTGGACATTTTTTGCCCTTTTGGGGTTTGTCCGTCACCTGATTCGATAACTTGATCGTTTTTTGGGCGGTTTGATTAGATCAAAATTTATCATTTGTAGACAGTGTTTGATGTCCGATCAATTTATCAGTTTGCAGACGTGTTTTGTTAGATCAAAATTGATCGTGTAGTAGACATGTTTGATGTCTATGTTTGTTTTTTTGTTTTGTGTGTGTGTGTGTGTGTGTGTTGTGTGTGGGGTGTGTGTGGTGTGTAGTGTGTGTATGTGGTGTGTGTGTGCATGTGTGTGTTGTGTGTGTGTGCTTGTTGTGTGTGTGTGTGTGTGTGTGTGTGTGTGTTGTGTGGTGTGTGGTGTGTGGTGTGTGTGTGTGTGTGTGTGTGTGTGTGTGTGTGTGTGTGTGTGTGTGTGCATGTGTGTGTTGTGTGCATGTGTGAGTGGTGTGTGTGTGTGTGTGTGTGTGGTGTGTTGTGTGTGTGTGTGTGTGTGTGACAGTTTGTGTGTGAAAGTGTGCTAAGGTGTGATTGATGAGGAGGAGTGTTTGCATACTAACACAAAAAGGATGTTTTTGTGTGTGTGTGTGTGTGTGTGTGTGTGTGTGTGTGTGTGTGTGTGTGTGTGTTGTGTGTGGGGTGTGTGTGCTCAAGTGTGAGTTTTGGTATGTGATTGAGGAGGAATGACTGCAGGCTGGATTAGGCAAAAGGGAATGTTTCTCAGTCGTGTGTTTGTGTGGTGTGTTGTGTGTGTGCGTGCGCACGCGCACACGCACACGAAAGAAAAGAGAGAGAGATGAGAGAGAGAGAGAGAGAGAGAGAGAGAGAGAAAAGGAGAGAGAGAGAGAGAGAGAGGGAGGGAGGGAGGGAGGGAGGGAGGGAGAAAATAAGATAAGATAATGTTGCTTATACCCCAGCCGACCGCAAAGGGCCACATCAGGCTGTGAGAGAGAGAGAATATGTGTGTACATGTGTGCATGTGTGAGTGCAGGCATGTGCATGCATGTGTGTATTCAGTTTGTTGATTAGTACAAGCTTTGGTTAATTTGACCATGAGCTGGTTTCAGGCAGTCACATTGTGCTGTGTAACTGTAAAAGTGTAAGCATCTAAATACGTGGGAATCCGTGTGTGTACTTTTGTCTCATTGCTTGTAGACCTTTGGATAGCATGTTAGCCTGACAGTAAAGACTGATTTTGGTTATGTTAGTTTTTTATGAGGAGTTTAGATGCTTGACATCTCTTGGTGAAATTGAAAATAAAGACAGGAAATTATCTTTTGTGTCATTGATATCGTAGATGAATGACAAAAAACAGAATCCAGTGACATACAAGCCTTGTAGTTGTACATCTCTAATGCAAAAAATGTAGCCCAAACATATGGCTTGAAAACACACACACACACACACACACACACACACACACACACACACACACACACACACACAGCACACACACATGCACACACACCACGCACACACACACACACACTCACACGCACGCACACGCACACACACACACACACACACACACACACACACACACACACACACACACACACAATTTACATTCACTGACCCACAAACAGACTTCATTTTTTGTTTGCTTTTTTGTTTATGACCAAGCTGACCATGCAGGCTGTATATCCAATTAAGATATGAAAACAGGAATGCACAAAGAAGATTAAAATTCCTGGTTTTAAAAATTTAAATCATTAGTATGTGATTAATTGTACATGACCATATGCGCGCGCTACGCGCGCGCACTCACACACACACACACACCACGCACACACGCACACGCACACACACACACACACACACCACGCAAAAACATTTCACACACACACACACAAAACACACACAACACACACACACACACACAAACCCCAACACACACACACACACACACACACCACACTGACACTCGCATAACAACCTTCCTCCCTGTACACAGTATACACACAAGATTACATATGCATACACTTTGCATCACACAAAATCAGTGGAATTTCTAAACATTTTGGCCTGTGATATAAGATAGGTCCCATCACAACAGCTAAATGATTTTGCATTTTTAAGGGTTGGGGCATGGTGGCGTGTGTTTGTGTGTGTGTTATGTTGTTTGCTTTTTGTGTGTGTTTTTTGTGTTGGTGTGTGTGTGCAATGCGCACATGTGCTCTCGCACTTTATGTGCATGCATTGAAGGTTGTGTAAGAGGGACAAGGGAATAGATTCATCATAGTTGTTTTGTAAAAAAATCACATTATAAAAAACTTCTGTAGATCTTTCTGTCAGAGGAAAATGACGGGCTCATGCCAGAAAGTATTTTCATAAAAAGTCTGGTCAGTAGAATAGGCCTCAGTCAGTGTTAGAATACTTTAAATGGCTCTTGAGTCAGAAAAATATTCATTGACCGGGGTTCATCCATAATTTTTCCAAAACATCCTAACAGATGTGGCCTGCACATTGGACGTGTTGGGGATGCAGATCAGTCTGTTAGCCACAGAGATTTAGAGGCGTCCCCTTTCCAGAAGTGGCCTGTGCATTGGACGGTTGTGATGCAGATCAGTCTGTTAGCCACAGAGACTAGAGGCGTCACCTACAGAAGGGGCCTGTGCATTGGACGTTTTTGTGATGCAGATCGTCTGTTAGCCACAGAGTCTGATGTCTCCACTGGCGGGAACAGAATAGCTTGCCTTAGCTCTACAGGCATTAAGGCTTTCCACTTGCTTTTGTGACGGGTCCTACTATTGCCATTACTTCAGATACAAGCAGTTCTCTTGGTGTTTTTTTGTCTGTCTGCCTGTGTTTACATGATCGTTTGGGGTTGAACATGGGCCCTTGTCTTAAAAATGGTGAACACTGTTTCAGCAGTCACACACATTGTGTCTGAGGTGACTGTCCAGGGACCAGGAGTTAAAGCATAGGGCCATAGATGAAAAGTTGTATCAAGGCACAGAACCCTTTTTTTTCTTATGTATTCATAACTTACCTGCCTGAAGCTGTTGCACGCTGGGACTTCATGTCTCAGAAGCTGTGCCCTTTTACCATAATGGGATCAGAAAACAACAGCCGCACAGCCCTGTTTTAGGTTCCCCCATTTTGACTGATCAGGTCTCAGTTATGCTTGATCAGTCTTTGTTTTATGTACACCATATTTCCCTTTTGAGGCAGCCGCTGATCTTGTCCCTCCTTGTTGAATGACAGTTCCTGTGAATCCACTGATACCAAAGATTTCATTTTATAATGGACCATAAGGGTATTGATGCAGATGTTATGGGGTTGGACAGTGACCGTAACACAGGTTGGTACCCTTACCAGAAGAAGGTATAGGAAGTGGAAAACTGTTGCAATGTCCCCTAACACAGCTGGCTGACAAGGAGCTGCTCCGTTGTTTTGTGTCAGCTGGCAGGTTGAGGATTAGAGATAATCACCCCTTCCCCACCTTGACTGGCAAATGAGGAAAAGGTGTAATGATAGGCTTTGGTGGATGAAAATGAGGAAAAGGTGTAATGATAGGCTTTGGTGGTGAACGTGGTAGCATGTGACTGCTGACTGTGAACTTTGATAGGGATGGTCCAGAGAGACCTTGGACAGCTGGCCAGTAGTAGATGTCTGCCAGATTGTACTGACAGTGACTGATCAGATGATTAGGATGTGTTGGATTCGAAAGAAGTGAACATTGCTCTTACGGTTTATGAAGGAGTTAGATGTAACAAGGCCTGAATTAAAACAAACAAACAGAAAACTAAACCTTTTTGATGTCCCCTCATCTGTGCTGCTAATGGGCGTTACTTCCCTGTGGCTCCGTTAGCTCCCGCAGTATAACTGTGGTAAAGCTTGTTCTATTGCAGTTCTAGCACAAGCTGTCTCTGGGAAGCCATGGATGTCGGGGGTCATCAGGCTGCCATCAGAGACCACACTGCACTTCAGTGGTGGTCACTGCTGCCTCTTCAGTTCCAGTACATGCTGATGGGTCACTCAGTGGTGATCACTGCTGCCTCTTCTGTTCCAGTACATGCTGATGGGTCACTTCAGTGGTGGTCACTGGTGCCTCTTCTGTTCCAGTACATGCTGATGGTCACTTCAGTGGTGGTCACTGGTGCCTCTTCTGTTCCAGTACATGCTGATGGTCACTTCAGTGGTGATCACTGCTGCCTCTTCTGTTCCAGTACATGCTGATGGGTCACTTCAGTGTTGGTCATTGCTGCCTCTTCTGTTCCAGTATATGTTAAACAACCCCATTCTGACTACGTGATTGTTAAGTCATTGCTAGAAGTAGGCTAAGTGAGAGTTCCCTTTGGAGGCAGATCCCCAGTTTTGTCCCTCGTAGTCAAATGACGGTTCCTTGAATCCACTGATGTCAAAGACTTCATTTTATAATGATCAGTAAGGACGTTGATGCAGATGTTATGGGGTTCTGTAATAAGACAGCTGGTCAGTAAGGACGTTGATGCAGATGTTATGGGGTTCTGTAATAAGACTGCACCAGTGTCAGATCTGTCTCAGGGTGAGTGGCTGAAAGGCATCCCAGTTAGAGCTGAAGGCTGGTGAGAGTTAACACAGCCAGAGAATTGTTGTTTTTTCTTTCTCTGAAATTGACGAACTCGTTTACAAGCAGTATGTGTATTGCAGGTTTAGATTGAGAGGTTACTGTGATAAACTAAAACCCATAAAGGTGACGAGAAGTTCTGTGTGGTATGACAGTTAGCGATGAGTCACAACAATACAAACACCCTGGATATATTTATTGAAAAGCTAATTGTATATAATGTGCCATTATGCTCCTGTGGTGCTTGACGGTGTCACAGATCCCTGCACACCATACAGAATGCCCTCCCCTTCTTCCTTTTCATGCTCAGAACCTGAAAGTAGTGATCAATAACCATTTCCTCACATTATTTGTATAGTCGTTGTTTCTACTGCTCAGTTGATGGGGATCCATCAGTGAGGAAAATAAAATACAGTCACTTCCTTCTTGGAAAGGTTATGAAAGGTCGCAGAGTTATTGGGGGAGTGGAAGGGAGGAGGTAGGATGTCTGTCAAACAATTTGGGACAACAAGCAAAATTGATCAAAACCAGTTCCAAGAATAAACAAAGCACTGACCTATGTTGGATTTGCCAGTTCTGATTCTTGAGTCTGATACAATCACTTCATTCTTCATTGAAAGTAGCTTAATAAGACATTTTTAAAGACAGTTGAAAGAAAAATCAGCTTTGTTATGACCATGAGTAGTGGGCTTAAATCTTAAGTAATAAAATGACTTCGTGTTGAATGATTTAGTACCTTTTTGATCTGTGCAAAACTTGAGTTTAGGGGCCCTGCATTTTACTTTTATTTTTATTTCTCACCATTCAGTCACTTTCAGCTCATCCCGAGTTGGTGAGACCTATTATTTTACAACCAATAAGTACAAATATTATGCTTTAGACGACAAGATTGTACCCAAGCAGTAAAATGGCTGTTAAGCTACCTGCTTCAAAGGGCTTTGGAAACTCCATTGCAGAAAAGACCAATGATGACAACACAGAAATGGCCAGAAAAGACCTCAAATCAAAGCGAAGTCAAAAACTGGAAGATGGTAAGCGCTTCAAGTACCTGGAGCATGGTGTGACCGATAAAGGGTGCAGACCAATGTCCTCCTTAACAGCCCCGAAGATCTACAGCGCCTACAACACTCAAGACCATTGAACAAAATATCTCTCACTTCCAAAGTGAGAATGAGGCACACACTAGTGACTCTAGTCTTCCTCCACGCTGGCGAAACGTAGACCCTGACAGCAGATCTACAGAGAAGAATCCAGGCATTTGAAATGAGAAGCTTTGGTAAAATCCTGCACAGCTCCAACAAAGACCATGTTGAACAATGAAGCAGTGTGCAAAAGAATGTTGGCATGAAGTAATGTGCAGCCTTCCACTGAAGATACTTGTGAGGATGCACAGCCCAGGACATGCAGGTATTAATGGAACTGGCAGGCGAGGTGGATTACAGCTTGGCCGATCTAATGTGATAACAAACCTAAAGAATTACTCAAACAAGATTGAACCCACTATACAGTAGACCATCTTGCAGAGCTCAGCATCTTAAGGGGAAGTGGCTGCACATCCAGACTTGCAGGGAAGTGCTAGAGACCCCATGAACAAAGCAGATTTTGGAATACTCTCAAGGCCAACACTGCCAAGGCTCATAGAGAGTGGACCAGACTCATACTGGGCCTTTCCAATGGCAGATGCAAATGACACATGTCAACTGAGATGACAGACTGAATTTCTCACGATCCTGTTTTCACTGCAGTTGTATGTGCAACGTTAAGTGTGCTTCTCTAAAGTGATGTAAGTGTGTAATGTGGAGTGTCCACTTGATGTGTGTTTGTGTGTGTGTGTGTGAGAGAGAAAAAAAATTGTTTTTTTTTTATTGTTCTTTTTCCTGTGTGCATTAATTCTTGTTAACCTATCACAAAGTGAATTTTCCTACAGAATGCTGCCAGGGTTAGCGTCCATGTTACTGAGGGTTGTTTGATGTTCTCACTTTTCCATCTTCATTTGGCTGCATTGAGTGTCCATGGGATGTTTAGAACAGGGAACAGTTTGACTTGGACACTGCCACAGCAAACTGTGATGCTACATATGGGCACTGAGAGAAAGAGAGGCAGGCAGAAGGTTGGGGGAATGGGGGGGGGGGGGGGGGGGGGGGGGGGGGGGGGGGGGGGGGGAGGTTATTTTGTCATTATACAAAAGGCTATTAGGAGTAAGTTGAAAGGGAGAAGGAGAGGTGTGTGTGTGAGAGAAGAGAGGGACTGGATGGATGGAAGGGGCACATGGGGAGTATGGTGATGAGTAATTCTTTGATTGTGGTGTGCATTTGTAGAAAATTGATATAAACTGTGCTAGCGCCAGCAGTGTGCTCACACAGGACACACTGGATACAGAGAGTGCATGGATACAGCTTGCGAGACCTTGACTTCTGCGTGTACATCTGAGTGCATTGTTTGTGACATCTTGTTTCAGTGTGTGTACATGTAGAGTGCTTTGTTTGTGATGTTTCCCAGTGTGTACATCTAGAGTGCATTACCAGTGACATCTGGTCTCCCAGTGTGTACATCTGGAGTGCATTACCAGTGACATCTGGTCTCCCAGTGTGTACATCTAGAGTGCATTACCAGTGACATCTGGTCTCCCAGTGTGTACATCTAGAGTGCATTACCAGTGGCATCTGGTCACCCAGAGTGTACATCTAGAGTGCATTACCAGTGACATCTGGTCTCCCAGTGTGTACATCTAGAGTGCATTACCAGTGGCATCTGGTCACCCAGAGTGTACATCTAGAGTGCATTACCAGTGACATCTGGTCTCCCAGTGTGTACATCTAGAGTGCATTACCAGTGGCATCTGGTCACCCAGAGTGTACATCTAGAGTGCATTACCAGTGACATCTGGTCTCCCAGTGTGTACATCTAGAGTGCATTACCAGTGGCATCTGGTCACCCAGAGTGTACATCTAGAGTGCATATACCAGTGACATCTGGTCTCCCAGTGTGTACATCTAGAGTGCATTACCAGTGACATCTGTCTCCCAGTGTGTACATCTAGAGTGCATTACCAGTGGCATCTGGTCACCCAGAGTGTACATCTAGAGTGCATTACCAGTGACATCTGGTCTCCCAGTGTGTACATCTAGAGTGCATTACCAGTGACATCTGGTCTCCCAGTGTGTACATCTAGAGTGCATTACCAGTGGCATCTGGTCACCCAGAGTGTACATCTAGAGGGCATTAACCAGTGACATCTGGTCTCCCAGTGTGTACATCTAGAGTGCTTTACCAGTGACATCTTTTCTTGCAACGGTTGGTTGCAGCTTGTAGTTGACTGAGTAAACTTGACAGAGAGCATTGTACTTTCTGCTGTTTTGTCTCTGCTTACAGTAGTGTGTGAAATAATACTTGCTGAAATGGGAACCTGTTTAATGCCATGAGAACTTGCACATCCATGAGCACAGTACAAGTTAGCTGGACTGTGTGCTTTTGCATTCATGTTTCAGCTTTTTGGACAGTGTTATGTATACACGTCAAATGTTCAAAGTAAAAATTGTGGATGGCTTCTGCAGCGCCTGTTTAGGTATTTTTATATTATTTTCAAATTCAATGTTTATATGTACAAAGCAAAAGTCTCAAGCAAGCATCAAGCACAAGAAGGTTGTAAACATAATCATCTGTGCATCTAGAGTCAGCTGTTGATGCACTCACTGAATTTGTTCAGAGTAAGTAATCAGTTTACCATCGTTGAAAGGTCAAAAGATTCTGCTTACAGTTTGCCAGTGTAACTGTTTCCCCGGCAAAAGATATCAGGATGTTCAGCGTTCTGTGGAAAGAATTGTCAAGTTCCTTTCCAGGAGTACTGTTCAGCCTGATGTAGAAACTGTTAGGAAACTGCACCCCATTGTTGGTCACAGAGTCTTTGGTGAGACATGATGTTACTGGCCACTCGGCATTCCTGAGCACTGCAGACATATGGTGTGTGGTCTGAGAGATGGAGTTGGTAAATCTTCATTTCTAATTGAACAGAAGACTCAGAAATGAGCAAGAACAAAAGAATTCATCTTACGTTCTTCTCAAACCTGAAAAACAATGCAGTGAACTTTGCTGCGAGCGACTGACAACTGAGTTGAACAATGACACTAATTAAATTAAGACAAGGAATGGCAGTGCATGAAAAACCAAAGAAAAAGCTCAGAACTTTGTGCTTGAAGTAGAAAACTGGGTACAGAACATCACCATCATGTCCAGCTTCTTCCGTTTGTGGAGCTCCAAAGACAGTACAGCTGCCAGTGCAGTGAACAGTGCAGAGCAGACAGTGAACAGTGCAGTCAGTGTGAACACAGGGAAAGGGAAGGTGGCCAGCTCAGAGGGGGAGGTCGGTGTGTATCAGCGCTTTAACCTGCAGTTTGTTCTCAGGTCTATTGAAACTGCTGATTGTTATGTCAAGGTGAGTGGTGCCACAGGCTTGGGCGTGTGGCTCCATACATGGGCATTCTGGCATGTTGTGTGATTAGAAATTGTACACTGGATGCGTGGGCAATGACTTTACTGAACTTGTCATGAAAAAAAGAAAAGAAAAAAAAAAGCAAAAGGGGCATTTCTATGAGGGCATGTTCTCCATGTGAACGCAGCAAATATTTTACATAAAAGTAATACAGTGCAATAACAGTATGGTGTATTTATCATGATATAGCATAATATGATAATTATGATGTAAAATATATGATACAATGTAACATAACACACATCACATGGACATGATAATATGATATGGGATAGATGTACTGTTACATGAAATGATTATATGTAAGATATGGTAGAATAAAATACACTAGAATCTGTAATATGATATCATATAATATGTTTAGCGCCCCCCCCCCCCCCCCCCCCCCCCATTCATCAAGGAACAAAGCATCACTGGATTATTGAAACTCATTGAAAACGGGTTATAGCGAAATAAAATTGAAATAAAAAGAAAAAAAAATCAGGAACTATGCGTGCTTGTGATGTGCTGATCCACATTTATGACAGTTAAAGAAAGAGCCCCGGATCTTCCAGATGAGCAGGAAAAAAAGCCTGGCTGAGAACAGCATTGCTCAACCGTTGGCAGTGTAGTGGTTTAAAGGGTTAAAGTGATTTTATCTTGATAAGGTGTTAGGTAATTTTGGTTCGGACACACGGTGCATGTGTGCACACACACGCACGCAGGCGCGCACGCACGCACGTATGCACGCGGATATGTGCTATAGCCAGCGACGCAAGGCACATCAGGCTGACATGCACGCACGCACGCATGCATGCAGCATGCATGCACACACACACACACACACACACACACACACACACACACACACACACACACACACACACAGAGCATCACACAGAGCATCTAACACATGCACATATACACATATGCACATGTGTGCTCTCACACACAGACACACACATGGACTCATGTGTGCGCACGCAGACACACACACACACACACACACACACACACACACACACACACACACACACACACACACACACATGCAAATGTGCATGCTTGCACACAGACACTGACAGACAGAAAGACAGCCACCAGCCGGTCAGCCTGCCTGCCAGACAGACAGACACACAGACAGACAGATAGACAGACACACACACACACACACACACACACACACACACACACACACACACACACACACACACACACACACACACTTACACACACACTCTGACAACTTGAACAGTTTGATGATTACATTAGAGCCACTTTGTTACACATGTGAATTAAGAGTGAAAAGCAGCATTTTATCAGTGTAAACAGTAATCAATATTGGACAGAAAATGCAGACATGGACAACAGCATTTTATCAAAATCATCAGTACATCAGTTTTGGACAAAGCAGAATATTATAAAGTAACATGGGTAGAAGGACACTTGCCTGCTTTAACTTGCATTCTTGTTTCTTTCAGGGCGTATAGTGTGAGCCATAGTTCGAAGAAAGGTGGCTTTTCCTCCCCTGCCGGTTCATCATGCATTCCTTTCAGCTTAGATTTGCTCCAAATGTTCTGTGTCATTTCACAGCTAGTGTAATTGATGATGTTGATTTTATTCAGTGCTTTCTTTGTGTTTTTGCATGCTTTCATTGCGCTGTTAAATTTGGAAAGGTTCCAGTGAATAAGGCACATGCATGAAGCATTGCCATTATCGATGATGCGTTGCCATTATTTGGTTTTCTGTTATTGTGGTAAAAAGTGAGAGTGAATGTATGTGGCAGCAGGGCTATCATTCTGAATGGCCTGGTGTTTTCTGTTGTTGTGATTAAAAAGTGAGAGTGAATGTATGTGGCAGCAGGGGTATCATTCTGAATGGCCTGGTGTTTTCAGGGTGCCAGGATCTGGGTACCTGACCCGGACAGTGTGTGGCGGGCAGCAGAGCTCTTGGAGGACTTCAAGGGACAGGCCAAGATCAAGATACAGTATGAGGAGGCCGAGGTAAGGGCAGAACAACTGCAGACAGTGCACTCTTCAGGTGGAGCTTGCTCTGAGAAGTCCTCAGTGGGCACAGTGCAACAAGTACCTGTCGCTGTAGGTACAGGTCTCACATAGTAGACTTCAAGGCAGATTTCTTTGAATTAGCATACAGAGGAGAGGAGGTAGCTTGTATGCATCTGAGCACTGTTAGATGTTTGAAAATGGATTGGCATTCACGCAGGTAAAAATATAGGTATTCACACTTGTGAAAATATGTAGGCATTTACAAAGGTGAAAATATGTAGGCATTCACAAGGGTGAAAATATGTAGGCATTCACAAAGGTGAAAATATGTAGGCATTTACAAAGGTTAAAATATGTAGGCATTCACAAAGGTGAAAATATATAGGTATTCACACTTGTGAAAATATGTAAGCATTCACAAAGGTGAAAATATGTAGGCATTTACAAAGGTTAAAATATGTAGGCATTCACAAAGGTGAAAATATATAGGTATTCACACTTGTGAAAATATGTAGGCATTCACAAAGGTGAAAATATATAGGCATTCACAAAGGTGAAAATATGCAGGCATTCACAAAGGTGAAAATACATATAGGCATTCACACATGAAAAAAATTAGGCATTCACACAGGTGAAAATACATAGGCATTCACACATGAAAATATATAGGCATTCACACAGGTGAAAATATAGAAGCATTCACACAGGTGAAAATTATAGCATTCACACAGGTGAGGAACATCAGTGTGGCTGTGAATGGGGTGGCTGGAAGAAGTGATATATGGGAGAAGTGCCTTTGGGAGAGGCACAGAAGATGACAAACATCAACAAAAAAAAACGCCCATTCCTCTCCTACCCTCTCTCCATGCCACTGTCCCCTTCTCTGCTCTCCAGAAAAGATCTCAGCTCCGTTTTTACCTGTCAGTCCACCAACAGAGATGAAGTTTGTGCATCATGAGTGTTGTGGGCAAATGTGTGAAGGTGGATTGGAAGCTAGAATAGATTTGCTTATTTCTCTGCTCTCTCTCTCTCTCTCTCCACTCTCTGCTCTTCTCTCTATCTCTCCTTCACACACACACACACACAGCACACAAACACACACACAACACACACACACACACATACACACACACACACACACACACACAACACACACACACACAACACACACACACACACACACAAATAGGCTTTTGCAATGTACCATCAGACAATACATAAACACCATTCTGATGAATGATTTTTTGTCACCTCATGGATTGTGTTGTGTGTGTGTGTGTGTGTGTGTGTGTGTGTGTGTGTGTTGAAGAATTTAAAAGAAATCATTTGCCTTGAACAGTGGAGCTTTTTAACAGAACGTGTATAACTGGGCCTATCAGCCTGATGTGGCCCTTTGCGGTCGGCTGGGCTATAAGCAACATTATCTTATCTTAACTGGGCCTATAAACATGATTGTCCTTTTTTTTTGCCAAGAGAAGATGGATCTGTTTTAAAATGGTGTAATGTTTAGTATAGTAGCATGACTCAAACAATATTCAAAATGTCATTGGTTCAGATTTACTTATGAGCATTAACATACATCTGAACTTGTTAAATCATTTGCATTTGCTAGCATTAACATACACCTGGAGCTTGTTGTCTAAGTAGTTAATATGATTACATGGTGATATGATTGTTGTTACTTGTAGAAAACAGTGGGAAAGCCAGGTAGTTAACTGGCGCTGTGCACTGTGTGTGCTGTCTGTGTTGTTTGCAGCACTTTTACCCCACAGGCCGGTCCAAGCAGATGGTTGGTCATGTCTGCTCTTCACACGTCATAGCTGTGTATCTATCAGTATATCTCAAATATTTACCTACACTGACAACTCATACGTGTTTGTACCACTTACACAGATAATATATATATATATATATATATATATATATATATATATATATAATATATATATATATATATATATATATATATATATATATATACATATATAAAACTGACAACTCATACATCTGTATACCACTTGCGCATATGATACATATATATATATATATATATTCTCTCTCTCTCCCCCCCCTCTCTCTCTCTCTCTCTCTCTCTCTCTCTCTCTCTCTCTCTCTCTCTCTCTCTCTCTCTCTATATATATATATATATATATATAAAACACTGACAACTTATACATCTGTGTACCGCTTACGCAGATAATATTAATTTATCATTCTGTGTACTCAGAGTTGTCTGTCATATTAGCATGTCTGCACTATACATCAAACTTGCATCTATCAATCTCTGCTGGTATGTCTCTGTCAGCCTAACCTGTCTTGTTACATCAAGCTGTGTATCAATAGATCTGCAAGTCTGTCTGTATATACATATGTAATTTATCTCTCTCTACATGAATTTAGTATACATGCTTGTCCGTATATGATTATTTCTGAATAATGTATGCTTCACATTGCTTGTCTTCAATATAGTTGCATATACCGGGGTACATCATCAGTATTATGCAGGGAAATGTTCTGTTGGAGAAAAAAACACCAGTGATAGCCTACTGATAAAGGATATCAGCTAATAATGATAATCAAGATAATAATGATAATTGTTTTCATCAGAAATGTATAGTTCTGTTACTTGCCTGTTTTCTTCCCGGTGAGATATATAGGTCAGTTTTCTCAGCCACATGCCTGCACAGAGTAAAGCATACATGAATACATGATGGTTATATTTGCAGTATTTTGTCCGTGTGGAGCGTGTGAAAAGAGGTTTGGTCATGTCTACTCAGACAGCCTGGTAATTGAGTTGAAGTTCATTGACTTTGCATGACTTGATTTGATTTGATTGCGGCGCTTCAAAAGTGTCCCCTCATTGGTACATTTGTATTGAAGTAGTTTTCTTTTACTCTTGGATAGGATAGACATGGAGGTCAGCTGTAGGTGAGACTGTGTTTGAGAAAGTAAAAGACAGGGAAAGAGAGAGATGGGGTGGGGGAAGAGTAGGAAGAGAGAGAGAGAGAGAGGGAGAGAGAGGGAGATTAAATGTGTGTGTGTATGTTTGCATTTGTGTTGGTGTATGTGGATATGTGTCATTTTCTTTTTGGTGAACAGTTTCCTCATGAAGTTTCTCACACAGTTTTGTGGGCATGTTATCACTGTGGACACATGGGTAGTCATGCATATTGTTCACAAACACACACACACACACACACGATTTTAAGCTGCACAGTTTAAGGAGTGGATCTGAATAAAAAAGAGAAAAGAGAACTTGCGCTATTCCAGAAGATGGCGATCATTGCTTGAAAATCTATTGTGACTCAGACTCACCTTTAGAAGTTTTAACAACAAAAACAACAATAACAACAAAAGACAACTGCAAACTAACAATAAATGACCTGTTGCAAACCAAAACATTCCTAACAAGACGCATGATTCACTGATTGAAAAAGAAACAGGAAAGAGTGTCCAGGAAGTCAGGTAATGAGAGAGGGACAGGGCATGGAGTAGCATAGCTGGCATTGGGGAAGTTGTGGTCATGTCTTGTGGTGTTGAAGGAGTGTGTGTGTGTGTGTGTGTGTAGGGGGGGGGGGGGGGGGGGCATGGAGGGGGGAGTAGGGTGGGAGGAGGAAAAGACCTTGGTCATGGGACACTTTTGATGTGTTGCCTTTGCAGGACTGCCATGCTGTTGTAGGAGAGGACTGCTCCCCATGTTTCAGTGTTGGGCATGAACTGCACCTGCTTCTGTTGTTATTAACAGCTAACCTTGGAGATGTTCTGCTGTCTGATTATTGTCAGGGACAGGATGACAGCCCTTTTTCATTGATGTCCATGCCTGTCACGAGTGACAGTTCGTCCTACCATACTTTGGCAGTATATACTGGTGGTTCATTGGTGTTTGTTGAAAAGGCTCCTGATTTTGTACATTTACAAAACCATAATCTGTAAGTGTAAGATGTACTCCCAGACTGCTACTATTGACTGGTTCAGAGCCCTTAGTTTTACTTACTGTGTTTGTGCCAGGACTTGGGGTAGGTGATTGTGACATTGTGGTGGACACTTGCACAGTTGGGGTAGGTGATTGTGACGTTGTGATGGACACTTGCACAGTCAGGGATCTCCTCAAGCATCTGTCCACAGTCTTCTGCAACAAGCTTGAGGTGTTTTGTCTGGTCCACTGGCTTTCTGATTCTTTGTGATGGTGTAGCTCCTCTCAAAAGTCGCCTAAAAAAATCATCTAAAATCTTTTTTTCCTTTAAGTGAGGTGGTCTCTGCTGAGAGGTACAGTGAGTGCAGACAAACTGAAAAACGTTGGTTGAAAACATCTCATCAAAGAGGATGATTCTTCAGAGGGTCTTTATTTGGACATTACACTGACCTAATCCTGAAAAGGTGATGGCCAACAGTAATTTAAGAAAAGATCGTTGAAGGGTTTGATGCTTTCTGTGTAACCCCCTTCCCCATTTCCTCACAACTGCTGTCTTTTCCCTCTTTAACAGATCAGTGGTAAGTCTCTGTCAAGAAGGGAGCAAGTTCTGTATCGATTCTTTTTCTCAAGGAAAGAGCTGGTCATTAAGGAAAAAGAACACCTATCTTGCTGAATAAACAAACAAACAAAAACAAAGCAGCCCCCCTCCCTCTGTGTTATTGTGATTGAATCATAGGACTTATCGATTGTCTGAAATATTTTCCATAGATCTCTGTGATGATGTAACACTGATAGTGACAGTTTCACAGTTCTGCTCTTGTTCTTATGCACAGCCCCAATGCTCCATTTATTCCATGATGTGCATTTGAATGTTGACTGTAACATTGACAGTTCCATAGACCTTTGTCACGATGTACACCAGACATTTACAGTTCAGTAAACCTGTGTCATAAAGCGCACTTCTTGAGAGTTCATACAACTTTATTATGATGCACTCTTTATTTTGACAGTTCCATACACCATTGTCACGATGCACTTTCAGTTTTGACAGTACCATAAAAGTTTGTCATAATACTCTGTGAATTCTGGCAGTTTCATGGGCCTTTTTCTTTTAGTTTGTTCAGAGATTCACATTGTTATCAACACACTTCTGACCCTCATTTTGCTGTGGATATTCTCCTGTCTGTTACAGGTTATTGTAATGTTTTTTTGTTTTTTTTTAACTGTTCATTGTACAGCTTACCATTTAGCTCTAAGAGTAACAGAGCTTATAAGCTTACTTTTTTTTTGTATTGCTGTAGAAGTGTGTTTTATCCTGACATGATTGCTGTCCTTGTCTGTTCTTGTCAGGGAGCTCTGTCACTTGCCCTGTACCTTTTGGGCAGAAAACTCGAGTTCTTCTCTTCTCCTTTAGTTGACTGTACAGCTTTTCTGGCTGGGCTGGGAGCAGGGTGAGGGCTGGGTCTTTGTTCCCTGAGGGAACTATTGCTGTCACAAAGCCAGATCCCACACTCTACTCAGCTGCCTAATATTGACATTAACACACAACTTACAACCTGTGTATGTCAAGGGGTGGGGGGGAGAGGGAGAGAGAGAGAGAGAGAGAGAGAGAGAGAGAGAGAGAGAGAGAGAGAGATGGGATGAGAGAGAAGGGGTATGTGATGGGGTTGGGTGGGGATGGGGATGTTGGACATTGCCACTGATTTTATGTCAGGCTGGTTTGTCAGGAAATGTTTCTTATTCTGATTCACAACTGGTACAACTAGTTGATGTTTTAATTTACATTCTGATTTATATTATAACTGGACATAGGTAGGCGACATTTTTCTGTCTGTGCTGAATCTGTTTTCCCAGGTCTTTAGCTGATACAGTTAGGAAACAATTTCCATTGTATGCTTTGCATGGACGGTTGTTAACGTTATGGTCAGACAATATTTTTTCATCTACATAAAATATTACTATTTTTGTGTAACGACATGTCCCATCTGAAGATATTTAAGGTTTGAATTGATAGAATTGTTGCTGTTCAGAAAGTTTTCATGTTTAGATACTCTGACAGTGTTAACTAGTAACAACATGAATATGAATGTTTCTCTGTTTAGCTGTTCAGTTGTTTGATTTGAACAAGGGACTGCTGTCATTCAGAATGATGCGGCCGTATTGGTCATTGTGCACTACTGTGCTGAGTATAATGGTAGTCTTTGTTAGTGTTAGAATGAGTTACAGCAGCTGAGTCATCCCTGGTTGTTGCTAATTAACACACCAGTTAATAATTGTTGTAATGAGTGTTTATTGAGGAGTGAGTGCATGCTAAAGGCTTGAATGTGTAGAGGCAGCTGGGGGTTGATTAGCCCAGAGGTTTGATGGATGAAGCCAGCAGAAGTTCTGTGTTTAACACCAGTCGTTAATCACACATGGGCTTACTCCCACCCCTTTCATCCTTCCCAGATATTTTCTGTTTCTGTTTTCATTAACTGATCTTTCATTCAATGAACAATTGATCTGAGCACAAGTATTATTCAGTTTGTTATTCATTTCCGCAATCGCCTTTCATGGGAATAATAATAATAATAATAATAATAATAATAATAATAATAATGAATACTTATATAGCGCCTGTTCTCGGCTAGAGACCAAGCTCTAAGCGCTTTACAATCAACATTCGTTTACACAACGGGCTGCCTACCTGGGTAGTGCCGACTGAAGAGCTGCCAGCTGGCGCTTCATTCAGTCGTTCCCCGTGTCATCCAGTCAGTATCGTTCAATATCGATCACTCATTTTCCTTACTTCTTTCATTCTTTCCATTTCTCACGCAGGGTGCATGCTATGTGTAACGTGTCATCCATACCAACGGCCAAACTGGCCTACTCATCCGAAAGTTGGTGATGGGATTTATGTGTGCATTCACACACGGAACCTCACAGGGGATGGGATGTGACAGCTGAAAGTTGGTGATGGGATTTTATGTGTGCGTTCACACAGGAACCTCACAGGGGATGGGATGTGACAGCTGAAAGTGGTGATGGGATTTGACGTGTGCGTTCACACACGGAACCTCACAGGGGATGGGATGTGACAGCTGAAAGTTGGTGATGGGATTTGACGTGTGCGTTCACACACGGAACCTCACACGGGATGGGATGTGAAGCTGAAGTTGGTGATGGGATTTGACGTGTGCGTTCACACACGGAACCTCACACGGGATGGGATGTGACAGCTGAAAGTTGGTGATGGGATTTGACGTGTGCGTTCACACACGGAACCTCACACGGGATGGGATGTGACAGCTGAAAGTTGGTGATGGGATTTGACGTGTGCGTTCACACACGGAACCTCACACGGGATGGGATGTGACAGCTGAAAGTGGTGATGGGATTTGACGTGTGCGTTCACACACGGAACCTCACACGGGATGGGATGTGACAGCTGAAAGTTGGTGATGGGATTTGACGTGTGCGTTCACACACGGAACCTCACAGGGGAATGGGATGTGACAGCTGAAAGTTGGTGATGGGATTTGACGTGTGCGTTCACACACGGAACCTCACACGGGATGGGATGTGACAGCTGAAAGTTGGTGATGGGATTTGACGTGTGCGTTCACACACGGAACCTCACAGGGATGGATGTGACAGCTGAAAGTTGGTGATGGGATTTGACGTGTGCGTTCACACACGGAACCTCACAGGGATGGGATGTGGACAGCTGAAAGTTGGTGATGGGATTTGACGTGTGCGTTCACACACGGAACCTCACAGGGGATGGGATGTGACAGCTGAAAGTTGGTGATGGGATTTGACGTGTGCGTTCACACACGGAACCTCACAGGGGATGGGATGTGACAGCTGAAAGTTGGTGATGGGATTTGACGTGTGCGTTCACACACGGAACCTCACAGGGGGATGGGATGTGACAGCTGAAAGTTGGTGATGGGATTTGACGTGTGCGTTCACACACGGAACCTCACAGGGATGGGATGTGACAGCTCAGGGAACCTCACAGGAGATGGGATGTGACAGCACAGGGAACCTCACAGGGGATGGGATGTGACAGCACAGGGAACCTCACAGGGGATGGGATGTGACAGCTGCAAAAAAGAAACAAACAAGCAACAGAGAAAATCCTATACACAGAAAAGCGTGTTTAAGCAGATCCTTGAAATGATATAGGCTGACTTTCAAACATTATCATAATAGATGAGGGAGTCAGAAAAGCGTGTTAAGCAGATCCTTGAAATGATATAGGCTGACTTTCAAACATTATCATAATAGATGAGGGAGTCAGAAAAGCGTGTTAAGCAGATCCTTGAAATGATATAGGCTGACTTTCAAACATTATCATAATAGATGAGGGAGTCAGAAAAGCGTGTTAAGCAGATCCTTGAAATGATATAGGCTGACTTTCAAACATTATCATAATAGATGAGGGAGTCAGACAAGCGTGTTAAGCAGATCCTTGAAATGATATAGGCTGACTTTCAAACATTATCATAATAGATGAGGGAGTCAGAAAAGCGTGTTAAGCAGATCCTTGAAATGATATAGGCTGACTTTCAAACATTATCATAATAGATGAGGGAGTCAGAAAAGCGTGTTAAGCAGATCCTTGAAATGATATAGGCTGACTTTCAAACATTATCATAATAGATGAGGGAGTCAGAAAAGCGTGTTTAAGCAGATCCTTGAAATGATATAGGCTGACTTTCAAACATTATCATAATAGATGAGGGAGTCAGTTACTTTGCCTTTTTACAAAATTTTTTTTTATTTTAAATTTCAAGTTTGAGATTGATTGTGACATAGAAACAGTCATTAATTTGAATGGTCTTCACTTTTAAATGAGGTGGTTTGTATTCATACATTAAAAAATTAAAAAAAATCAGATTCATTACGTGTGTGCTATGTTAGGTTTAATAATAATAAAAAAAAAAAGCTGCTAACATGGGAAGCAGAGCCATCCTTGCTATGAGGAAGAGATATGTCAGTTGACTCTGAATGGCAGTTTTGTGACACACCATGAAATACCTGCCCCAGTAATGTTGATATATTTTCATATTTTGCTTTGCCACTTGCAAGTTCATTGCTTTAGAAAGTGGTTAAAAGCATCAGCAACAGCAGGTAATGATAATGGCATCACTGCCTGTGACGGTGATGTAGTAGGTGGCAAAGTGATTGAGACAGGTAACGTTGGATAGGGCCGATGATGGCTTGTAAAAATATCAATCATGTGACAAGCAAGTTTTTATTTCTGTCTGTTTGTTTATAAAGTTAATTGATTGATTTAAAGTGGGTTTTTTTTTGTGTATTTCTTTCCTTTCCTCATAATTTGTCTCTGATTGTTTTTGAGTTTGTATTAGACTTGAATTACGCATATGAAACTGGTGGTGTGAACATTTACTGCCAGCAGAAGTGATGACTGTTTGGATGGTGTGTGTGTTTTTCAGCACCGCTGGGTTGTAAGTTGGCAGTCCTTTCCCCCTCCGTTCTGTCACACCGCCATCAGTTGGTTTCATTTCCTAGTGTCCTTTGTCACTGGCTCCAGTCTGGATGCTGAGCTGTTTAGTGCATCATCGTTTTTTCCTTTTTTTAGAGGGCAAATTGTGTGTGTGTGTGTGTGTGTGTGTGTGTGTGTGTGTGTGTGTGTGTGTGTGTGTGTGCGCGCATGTGAGTGTGCGTGCGTGCGTGCGTGCGTGCATAAGAGAGACGGAGAGAGAGTGCGAGGGTGTGTGTGTGTGTGTGTGTGTGTGTGTGTGAGAACTCATCAGAAAATACCACATTGAAAAAAAAAATTACAGTCTGTCGTGTAGTTGTTGGTGCTTATGTGATTTTTGTGTTATTTTGTTTCTTAAATTAGATAAAGCATTGCTTTTTTTCATTTTTGTGTTTCAGTCCTTTTACATTAGATTATTGTTCAAAACCAACCTTTTTGCCCAGTATCTTTGGTGTATCTTCAGTTATTGAAACAATAGCATGTATGGAATGTATCTTTTTTTTTTTTGTCTGTTCTTTTGCCCTGTGTGCCTCCATTTCTTTAGTGCCCATCAGTCTCTCCCTCACATCACATTACAGGTTTAATTCATGTGCTAATATGTGTGTGTGTGTGTGTGTGTGTGTGTGTGTTGTGTGCGTGTGTGTGTGTGTGTGTGTGTGTGTGAGGAGAGAGAGAGAGAGAGAGAGAGAGAGAGACTAGACATTTATTTTTGATGTTCTTTTTTTTTGTTTTGACAAAATGTTTACAAATTGATGGGTATTATTCCCTTAAACCACTCCTCTTTCCCTCTAAATGAAACCATTGTCTCTTTTTTTGTAATGTCTTTTTATTGCATGAGATTATTCTTATTTGTATTTTCCCATAGAAATAACCTAGTAAATTGGTTAAGAAAAAAAAAGAAAAGAAAAAGTAAACTTTTGTATTTGATGGTATGTTGTTTTTGTATCTTTTCCCCCCTTCTAAACAGTATATCATTCCTATGACAGTGACTTCAGGTCATTTCAAGGAGATAAATATGACGATTGTGGTGGTGGTGGTGATAGTGATTCTAGTGTTGGTGTAATGTCCAGGAAAGTAGTCACTCGAGGCCATTCTGATGATGATGTTACCACAGTTTTTGTAGTACACTGATAACAATCGCTGTCAGCTCAGTGGTGATGTTACCCACAGTTTTTGTAGTACACTGATAACAGTCACTGTCAGCTCAGTGGTTTAAGTTTCATTTTTGGTTCCTCTGCTGTGTTCCTTTTAGTGCTAAAGTTTATTAGGGGGATATATTTGTTACAGTCCTAAGGGGGAAAAAAAATTGCAAGCCACGCTGTTAAGCTGATGAAATTTTTCCCAAATGAAATCAGTAAGATGTAAAGAAAGAATGCTCTGAAGTGTGTTTATAATGCACACTTCTTAACAAGACGTTAAGTCCACATATATCCAGAACAGTAGCATACAGATGAAGATGAACAGAGCGAAGATAAACAGAAGATGAAGATGAACAGAGCAAAGATGAACAGACAGAAGATGAACAGAAGATGAAGATGAACAGATAGAAGATGAACAGAGCGAAGATGAACAGAAGATGAAGATCAACAGAGCGAAGATGAACAGAAGATGAAGATGAACAGAAGATGAAGATGAACAGGAAAATGCAGAAGATGAAAACAGAGAGAAGATGAACAGAAGATGAAGATGAACAGAAAGGAGAAGATGAACAAGATAGAAGATGACAGAAGAAGAAGATGAACAGAAGATGAAGATGAACAGAAGATGAAGATGAACAGAAGATGAAGATGACGACAAGAGAAGATGAAGAAGAAGAAGGACGATGAGAAGATAGAAGATGAACAGAAGATAGAAGATGAACAGAAGATAGAAGATGAAAGAGATGAACGATGAAAAGAAGATGAAGATGAACAGAAGATGAAGATGAACAGAAGATGAAGATGAACAGAAGAAGAAGATGAACAGAAGATGAAGATGAACAGAAGAATGAACAGAAGATGAAGATGAACAGAAGATGAAGATGAACAGAAGATGAAGATGAACAGAAGATGAAGATGAACAGAAGATGAAGATGAACAGAAGAGATGAACAGAAGATGAAGATGAACAGAAGATGAAGATGAACAGATAGAAGATGAACAGAAGATGAAGATGAACAGAAGATGAAGATGAACAGATAGAAGATGAACAGAAGATGAAGATGAACAGAAGATGAAGATGAACAGAGAAGAAGATGAACAGAAGATGAACAGAAGATGAAGATGAACAGATAGAAGATGAACAGAAGATGAAGATGACAGAGGATGAAGATGAACAGATAGAAGATGAACAGATAGAAAATGAACAGAAGAAGAAGATGAACATGTAGAAAAAAAAATCCTAAATACAACAGAATGTCTATTGAGTCAGACAGCTAAAGACGTTAAACCACAAACACAGAATAGCATGTGATGAGGTCTGGCTGATGAGGCTGCTGGGCCCATAAGGAAGGAACGGGTGGTTCAGTATCATGCTGTGCATGTGATAGCTTAGATCCATGGTAAGATAGCTTAGATCCATGGTAAGATAGCTTAGATCCATGGTAAGATAGCTTAGAGCCATGGAAGATAGCTTAGAGCCATGGTAAGTAGCTTGAGCCTGTAGATGCTGATCCATGGTAAGATAGCTTAGAGCCATGGTAAGATAGCTTAGAGCCATGGTAAGATAGCTTAGATCCATGTTAAAGACACAAAGGATATGTTGGCTTTGTACCACGTGATGGACGCTAGGGATGTGTTGGTTTAGCACCATGTTAAGGACATTAAGAATATGGTAGTTAGATCCATGTTAAGGACATTAAGGATATGGTAGTTTATCACAATGTTAAGGACATTAAGGATATGGTGTTTAGTTCCATGTCTAGGATATGACATTTAATCATAAGGAATAGATTGTTTAATCCTAAGGAATTGAAAGGTAGTACCATGTTAAGGACAGATGTAGTTTCCATGTGTCATAAGGATTGTGATTCAGTTTGAACAGTGGAAAGATGTTTTACGGATGACAGTTTACATTACGTGTGTTCAGGATGTGATAGTTTGATACATGTGTGGATTGTGGATTATTGAAAGATGGCATAGTGAAGTATCATGTAGGTGAACTTTTTGTGACGCTTGCAGTATTGAAATTGTTACTGCAGACACAATTGGCATCAGCTTTTTTTTTTGCCAGATTAGCAGTTACATGGATGACTGATTTCACAGATCCTCTATAATGGTCTTGATTATGTGATTTCATGGAGTTGGTGAACTGATTTTGCCTGACATGATTCTGTTGACCTAGCTCATGCATCATGTTGCTGTAGCTTTACCAGGCTGAGTGGAGGAATGATGCACCAGTGGTTTCACTGACCTTGTTTCTCAGTCCCGCAGTCTTGGCTTCTCTGATGACTGATAGTCAGTGTTAGATGTATGATCTGTGGCATGAGCAAGTGTATGTGTAAAATTCCCCAGTGCATGAGGCCCATATTTATATGAAGCCAAGTTCTGCACAAATTTTTTGACTGCTGTACGCATGTGTGCATGAACATGCACTTGAACATTTACCTCCACACTAACGGCTATGCACATGTGTATGAGATACTGGCTCATCATACACATGTTCATGATACATTGCATATGTGACACACACACACACTCACACACACACACACACACACCACACCACACACACCACACACACACACACACGTGTGACATGTTCAAATGTCTTCTGTTGTATGCTCAAACTCCTCTCCTCCCTCTCTGCCTGTCCTAGTGTCTCTCCTTGCCTTTCTTTCCCCATCTCTTCTCTTTGTGTTTCTTTCTCAATTGTTCTCCCTTTGTCTATGCCTCAGTGTCATGCTTGTCTTTTGACCACTCCCTTTTCTCTGTATTTGTTAGGATCCTGTTTTTTTTGTTGTGGGTTAGATGTGTTTGTGTGTCACTTTCCTATCCTCAACCACTCCCAGGACCTGTCGACCGTACTCTTTGAATGTGTTGGTGGGCCAGGTTATACAGCAAATTGTGACACTCCACTCTGTCAAACACCTGGTTAGAAGGGCTTTGAGGAGAGTGCACACCTTTGCCACAGTCCAATGGATCCTGGATCCATGCTGAGATCCTGGTCTGTGTGTACCACAGATCCACACCATAATGTATAGGGGCTCATCATTGGGCCATCTTTTCACCATGTTTCTGCACAGTTATTCAGTAGTTTCTGCACAGTTATTCAGTAGTTTCTGCACAGTTATTCAGTAGTTTCTGCACAGTTATTCAGTACTTTCTTCCTTACAGTTATTTCTGCATACTTTCTTCACATTTATTCAGTACTTTCTCCAACAGTCTTTGGTTTTGGGCGGATTCTGGGTCCAGCCTTTGATGTAGAGCTGATGAAAAATGATGGGTCATCTTCTGACCACAATCCATCTTTTATGCAAGTTTCATCCAATTGGATTCACATTTTTGGGGTTAACTTGATGGCTAGCCAACGAACCAACCAAGTGGCACAGGTGAAAATATGACCTGTTTTTGGCAGAGGTAATGATTGTGGTTGTGTAATGTATTCACAGTCAGTGTGAAAGCCACTTGCTCCTTTTTTCTTTAAAGAGAATTTTCTTTTTTGTATGATAGTCTTGCCGTCATCTACTACTGCCACATGAGAACAAGGAGCAGATTATGCACATAAAGTTTCAGCATTGTCAGCAGTTATTCTGTTATGCCAGTTTTCAAGTGGTATGCTTTCACTGCCCTGAAAGAGCCCAGGGTGTTTGGCAGGGTGATGATACACACACACACACACACACACACACACACACACACACACACATGTGCACAAACACACATGCGCGCACACACACACACACACACACACGCACACGCACACGTGCACAAACACACACACACACACACACACACACACACACACACACACACACACACACACACACGCACGGCCCTCTGAAAATACTGAGGTCTTTCATTAAGAATCATCAGATTTGAGTGCACAGGTCTGTCTCCTCCTTTCTGTCTGTCCTGGCCTTCCTTCTGTCTGTCCTACTTTTGGGTCGGTCACTCTGTTCTCTGTCTGTCTGTCTCTCCTCTGTGTGTTCTCTGTCTGTCTGTCTTTAACTCGGTGTGTTCTCCATCTGTCTGTCTTTAACTCGGTGTGTTCTCCATCTGTCTGTCTTTAACTCGGTGTGTTCTCCATCTGTCTGTCTTTAACTCGGTGTGTTCTCCATCTGTCTGTCTTTAACTCGGTGTGTTCTCCATCTGTCTGTCTTTAACTCGGTGTGTTCTCTGTCTGTCTGTCTTTAACTCGGTGTGTTCTCCATCTGTCTGTCTTTAACTCGGTGTGTTCTCTGTCTGTCTGTCTTTAACTCGGTGTGTTCTCCATCTGTCTGTCTTTAACTCGGTGTGTTCTCTGTCTGTCTGTCTTTAACTCGGTGTGTTCTCTGTCTGTCTTTCTTGTGTGTGTTCTCTGTCTGTCTGTCTGTCCTCTATGTGTGTGTGTGTGTGTGTGTGTGTGTGTGTGTGCCATTTGTGGCAGATTTAGTTATGCACTATTTTTATTGATTTTTTTATTCTTCATCCTTAAGTGAGGAGAACGGTTTGCGCTGTCAGCATCTTGTATAATTATTGACTTTTTACTTAGTTCCCAAGTTCATGGATGCAAATGTGTCAATTTAATGGGACCTAGAGAGGTTGTACCAGACATGTGTATCCATAATATTTTTGATGAATTTTGTTGACAGTTTCCAAAAAATAGACCTACAGTTATGTGATGAAGTATATTCACAGTCTATATGAAAAGCTAGTTTTTTGTTGTTGTTGTTTGGTTAGTTTTTGGTTTGTGTATGGTTTCACATTTAACGAGTCTGTTGTAAAATGTTCATGCTCTAATAGTTCTATCAACATGCATTCCAGCTCAAATGCAAGTTGCCTTTATCTTTCAGTGAAAACGGTTTTCAGTGAAGAAACCGTCAATTGCAAAAATGTTTCCCAAACACAGCAGTTTTCAGGCAAATACCTATAATGGTAATTAGATGAGACATACTCCTGTTGCAAGTTCTTGATACAGATGTCTCGTATGGAGGAAACAGATAATTTTAGGTGGCACTGGATTATTGTCTGTGTACAAATGGTCTTTCAGGAAAGGATACTGTAATGTGTATTGTGTAGAGAGGGGTTTTGCACAGGAAAGTGGTGCCACAGTTAGGAATCCATGGCAGCAGTTTGGAGGCTCTCTCTGCATGCAGTGCTGACATCAGAGTGTCTTGTGTTCTTTGCAGGATGTTAAATCACTTGTGAGGCCCCTGGAGAAAGCCATGGTTCTGATGACTTCTGCAAAACAACTCTGATTGTGTGTGTGTGTGTGTGTGTGTGTGTGTGTGTGTGTGTGTGTGTGTGTGTGTGTGTGTGTGTGTGTGTGTGTGTGTATGCTCGTGCTTGCGTGCGTGTGTGTGTGTGTGTGTGTGTGCGCACATGCATGAGTGCAGACTGGCATGCTTGCGTGAACGAGTAGACTTTCTTTCCTCATTAGGTTAGAAGTTGTGTGTGTGTGCGTGTTTGTGTGTTTGTGGGTGTGTGGAGGGGGAGAGAGGGGATAGCTTACTTACTTGTTGGTTGCATTTTAAACATGTTGATATTTGAATATGTTATAATGTTGCCCCATGTATTTTCCCACAGAATGGAGAGATTGCTATTTCTGAGAAGAACCTTCCTCATCTGCGCAATCCTGACATTCTGATAGGAGAGAATGATCTGACCTCCCTCAGCTATCTCAATGAACCAGAAGGTGAGTGAGACAGAAAGTGGGTGAGACAAGGTGAGTGAGACAGAAGGTGGGTGAGACAGAAGGTGGGTGAGACCGTCATACACAACAGTGCCTTTTGCTTGTACAGCTCCTACATCTGACCTCCTTCAACTATCTCAATGAACCAGAAGGTGAGTGAGACAGAAGGTGAGTGAGACAGAAGGTGAGTGAGACAGAAGGTGGGTGAGACAGAAGATGGGTGAGATGGTCATACACAACAGTGCCTTTTGCCTGTACAGCTCCTACATCTGACCTCCTTCAACTATCTCAATGAACTAGAAGGTGGGTGAGACAGAAGGTGGGTGAGACAGAAGGTGGGTGAGACAGAAGGTGGGTGGGTGAGACAGAAGGTGGGTGAGACAGTCATACACAACAATGCCTTTTGCTTGTACAGCTCCTACATCTCACCTCCTTCAACTATCTCAATGAACCAGAAGGTGGGTGAGACAGAAGGTGGGTGAGACAGAAGGTGGGTGAGACGGTCATACACAACAGTGCCTGTACAGCTCCTGCATCTAACCTCCCTCAGCTATCTCAATGAACCAGAAGGTGGGTGAGACAGAAGGCGGGTGAGACAGAAGGTGGGTGAGACAGAAGGTGGGTGAGACAGAAGGTGGGTGAGACGGTCATACACAACAGTGCCAGTACAGCTCCTACATCGAAGCCTGCTTTCCTTTGGTGTTGAACCAGTTCATTCTGATCATTGATACCTGTGTACATTTGAAATGTTGCGGAGTAGGAAGGTGTCAGTCGGTCTGGAGGATAACTCAGACATTGTTGGGCAGCGGATGGCCCACCTGTACAGGGTGTCTCTAAGAAAAAGGGATTCCACTCTGAGGTATACAAGTACAAAACTGAAGAATGCAAAATGGTGCAAGTGGCAGTTGTTACAAAGAATATGTTTTGGGGACAAGCCATGCTTGAAACATGGCGCTCCCTGTGTTCTCTGTGTGGGACATTGCTTTGATTCATGATATCTTCAGGTTTAGCTTAAAGTGTTCTGTGGAACTTGTGTCAGTGAACAATGCGACTGCTTGACAAGTGATGACATCCTCCTACCTAGTAATCAATACTACTAGGATGAGGCAGGCTTGCCTCAAACAGGTCAGCTATTCCAAAGCCACTTCACAAGCTGGACGCCTGATGAAAGGCTGAAGGACATAGGGACCCACTGAAATCACGCTGCTTGGTCTCATTGAAAAGTCATTTGGTGCACCAGTGGAATGATGTTCATCCAACTTGCTCAAACCATGACGAAGTATTACACCTGACCTAAAGTAAAGTGTCATTGTGGAAAACTTTCTGTTTGCATTCAGACTCCATTCATGGCTGTGAATTTGTTGCGCGTTGGAAAGCATGGTTGAGGTGAAAAGGCTGTCATGGGACATGAGCTGAAGCAAGTAAAAACAGTCACAGGTGTCATTTCTGACAGTCGTGAATAGAATGGTCACTGGTGGCTTGTCTGTCTGACCCACTGTTTTCATGAAGGCTTGTTGTGAGTGGTTTGCAGTCATCTTGTCTCTAAGTGAAAATGCACAAGCGTTCAGGGTGATTGAATTGGGTATTGTCTGGAGTAACTCAATTCTTGACTGTCATGAAAAATCAACGCTACCTGGAATTCAGTACTGACTGCAACATCAGTGTCATGTCCCAGGGATGGGAACGTACTTGTCATCAATGACAAAGCAAATCAGAAGAAAAAATCAGAGTGATGTGATTATTGCAGGAGACTGAAATAGCAATGCTAGTAGAGTAATATGATTATTGTATAAGACTGAAACATAAATGCTAGTAGAGTGATATGATTATTGCAGGAGACTGAAATAGCAATGCTAGTAGAGTAATATAATTATTGTAGGAGACTGAAATGGAAATGCTAGCAGAGTGATATGATTATTGTAGGAGACTGAAATAGAAATGCTAGTAGAGTAATATAATTATTGTAGGAGACTGAAATAGAAATGCTAGTAGAGTGATATGATTATTGTAGGAGACTGAAATAGAAATGCTAGTAGAGTAATATAATTATTGTAGGAGACTGAAATAGAAATGCTAGTAGAGTGATATGATTATTGTAGAAGACTGACAAATCAGAACTAGTTCTGTGGTGTTGAAATGGCACTGAAAGGCAGCATGTCATGAGTGAAGGAAATGATGACTGTGGAACTTCAGGGTTTGACAATTGGTGAATTAGTTGGAGGGGTGGTAGGTTGCAGGTCAGTAGTGTTTGGGTTGTGGGTGAATGGGGAATGGGTGTTTTAAAAAGATGTAAGAGCGTGATTGTGATGCATTGCAACATTTTAAAATGACTTCATGTCATATATTATTTTGCTTTGTTATAACTGTGGCAAAGGTTTACCACATCCCACTCTCATGTTCACTTTCTTTTTTGTTTTTTCAGTATTGTATAACCTGCAAGTTCGATTTCTGGAACAGAACCTGATCTACACATACTGTGGTAAGTGTATGTGTGTGTGTGTGTGTGTGTGTGTGCGTGTGTGTGTGTGTGTGTGTGTGTGCGTGTGTGTGTGTGTGTGTAGTGTGTTGTGTGTGTGTGTGTGTGTGCGTGTGTGTGTGTGTGTAATATCGTCATCTTGTTCATGAAAGTAAGATTTATTTGGCTTCCTTTATACTGTTGTAATGCAGCTGGGGCCTGGTGACGCAAGCTCATAGAAGGCCGACAACTTCTGATGATGTGCATGTTTGCCATTTTTTGAGAAAAAAATTCTTTACACAGCCAATAAGTAACAGTGTTGTATTTGGTATTGGTGAACAAGACAAACTTCAACTCACTGTTCATGATATGTTTGGGTCTGTCCTTCCAACATAGAGATACAAGTGTGTTGGAAAACATGTCTGCCAGGTAAACAAAAAAAAGAAGGACAGATTTGATGGTATACAACACCAGGTATGTCTGTCAGGTAAACAAAATAAAAAAACCGGACAGATTTGATGGTATACAACATCAGGTATGTCTGTCAGGTAAACAAAAACAAAAAAGATCGGATTTGATGGTATGCAACACCAGGTATGTCTGTCAGGTAAACAAAAACAAAAAAAGGGAGATTTGAGCGTATACAACACTGCAGGTACAGCCGTCAGGTAAACAAAACAACAAAAGGAGAGATTTGAGCATATACAACACCAGATGTGTCTGTCAGGTAAACAAAAACAAAAAGGACAGATTTGATTGTATACAACATCAGGTATGTCTGTCAGGTAAACAAAAACAGAAAAAAAGACAGATTTGATCATATACAACATTGAATCAGGGGACAAGGGGCAAAAAAGCATTTCAGTATTACCCAGCATCCAAGTATCTGTTAAAAAGCATTTCAGTATTACCCAGCATCCAAGTATCTGTTAAAAAACATTTCAGTATTACCCAGCATCCAAGTATCTGTTAAAAAGTATATTCAGTATTACCCAGCATCAAGTATCTGTTAAAAAGTATATTCAGTATTACCAGCATCCAAGTATCTGTTAGAATTTACTATGTACTAGAATTTACTATGTACACTTCCAAAGTGCCCACATAGATTTTTTGTGAATGGCATTTGTGAATTGCTGTCATTTTTTTCCAGTGTTGTCACTTCATTATGAAATGGAAAAAGTGTGAAAGGTGTACATGCTTGCCTTATTATGTACGTCTTTCTCTGTCAGAAAATGCTCTGGGCAGATCAGGATGATTTTTTTATTAATGTGATGGTCCCTTAGTGTTATGAACATGTGCAGTGTCAGATCGTGTATATTTCAAAAGTTCAGTCACCTCTCAAAAGGAAAACAGACTATTTTCCCCACTGTTTGTTTGGTCAAGGAACAGCAAGGATGCGACGAAATGCAGACTACAACATGAACTGCATGCAGTTAGGAGTAAAACTTAATAATTAGTCTGTTTTAGTGTTCTGTTAACTTGTGTAAACACACACACACACACACACACACACACACACACACACACACACACACACACACACACACTCACTCACCACTCACTCACTCCAAAAAGTTTGCCTGTTACTTCTCGAAATGTGCCAGTCACATAAAATCGCTAGGCAATCAGTGTTCGAATGATCGGTGGAAGGCTGCCTTGTTTGGGTATGGAATGATTAATATCATTGCAAATCACTTTGCATTAATCAAATACCTCAAGACAAAAATGGAAATGCATGAACAGCTTTAATGTCATCATAAAAATCAAACTGGTATAATCACGGAAAATGTGACGTGTCCTCAGAAAATCTTGTCCAGTGAATGAGGTCACAGAACCTGGTCAGCTATCTCCTCTTTTTCTGTGAAGTTTGTGCTCACACACACACATTGAATATGCACACACCCTCCACGCAAACAATGTGGTGCTGATAAAGCTGAGCGGCTGTGCTATCAGCGTAGCTACGAACAGAGATATGTGGGGGGGGGACCACCACAAAAGTTATGAACATATTTACAATCAAAGTCCATCATATCATGAAACACATTTTTTACCTGCTGCGAATTTCTTTCCGTCACAATAAGTTTATATCTCCAAAGAATGCGTCATAGACCTGGGCCCTGGCGATTTCAGGCGATGTATGAAGATGGTTCAGTAATTTATTTTGTTGAGGTTGTCTTTTTTTTAATGAATATGCAAAGATGTATGGCAGGTGATGATTTTCCAGGCAGCCTGCGGTTGGCTGTCCCTCCCTGAGTACATGGAGATTTACAGCAGTGACATCACTCCAGCAAGGTATGATGTACAGGTATTCGCTGGTGGCTTATGAACTCCAGCGAATTAGAATACCTGAAGACCTGTGGCAGTGACATCACTCTGGCATGGTATCATGTACAGGTATTGTGCTGGTAGCAACAACCAATGTGAATAAGAATACCTGGAGATCTGTTGCAATATCACTCAAGCATGGTATGATGTACAGGTATTGTGCTGGTGGCTATCAACCCATGTGAATAAAACACCTGGAGATCTGTTGCAATATCACTCGAGCATGGCATGATGTATAGATATTGTGCTGGTAGCTATCAACCCCCCTGTGAATAAGAACACCTGGAGGTCTGTTGTAATATCACTGAAGCATGGTATGATGTACAGGTATTGTGCTGGTGGCTATCAACCCCTATGAATACCTGGAGATCTACGGCAATGACATCATTCAGGCCTATAGTGGACAGGACATGGGGGCCATGGACCCCACATCTTTGCTGTGGCAGAGGAGGCCTTCAAACAAATGTCAAGGTCACTGTGCCTTTAAGATAGAAATATGATGATGGGGTGAGGAGGTGGGTGGAGGGGTGATTAAGGGGGAGCAGGTGTAGACATGAGCATGCCTGGTGTACCTTGGTACACGGGATAAATTACGGAGATTATGTTAACTTGAGAGAGTGCTTCTGATTTTGTTCATTGTACATGACCTTTATCTGTCTGCCTTTTGGTGTGTGTGTGTGTGTGTGTGTGTGTGTGTGTGTGTGTGTGTGTGTGTGTGTGTGTGTTAGAAGGGTGTGTGTGTGTGTGTGTGTGTGTGTGTGTGTGTTGTTTGTGTGTGTGTGTGTGTGTGTGTGTGTGTAAGAGTATGTGTGTGTGTAAGTGTATGTGTGTGTTTGAGAGAGAGAGAGACAGAGAGAGAAAGACACAGAAAGACAGAACGTGTGATGAGCAAGGAAGCAAGCTTGGGTGCGTGTGTGTTTGTATGTATGGGTGCGTGTACTTGTGTGTGTGTGTGTGTGTGTGTGTGTGTGGTGTGTGTGTGTGTGTGTGTGAGAGAGAGAGAGAGAGGGGCAGAGAAAATGAGTGATGATTGAGGTACACAAACATGTGCGTGTGTGGTGTGTGTATGTATATGAGAGTGTGTGTGTTTGTTGTGTGTGTGTGAGAGAGAAAGAGAAAGAGAATGAGTGATGAGCGAACATGGGTGTACGTGTGTAGTGTGTGTGGAAGAGGGAGGAGATTGTGAGGGTGGACTCCCTGCTGCATGTTCAGCTGGGTGATGGGAAAGAAAACCACAGTGGTGAGAGGTGGGTGGATATGTATAAACCAGAAAACATAGCAACAAGTTCAAAATTAGAGATGAAACAGTAAACAGACGACTTAGCAGCAGTAGTGTTGTTTTATTCAGACTAATTTACCCATATGATTTTGCCTAATTTTGTACACATATTTGGTGAAAATACCATGAACACGACAAACTGAACACAATATGTTGAAAAAAATCTGGAAATGAAGTCCTTGACAGTCATTGCGCAAAGAGAGCGTAACCATTGTCTTAGTTCAATATGACCAAAGAGTGACAACTCTTGCTTACTGTAGTGTGCAAAATTATGTCTGGCTGTGTCTTTGAAGAATGCTGATAAGTGGAACTATAGTAGGAACTACAGGCCCTGAAATATGGGCAATAGCCGTAATTTGTGCCAACATAGGCTGATTAATTGGGTTTGAAAGTAATTTGTACATGGAGAAACTATTTTTATGGAAAGGCACAAATTATCCTCACCTCCTCTCCTCCCTTTTACAAAAAAAATTGGAAGATGTGTATACACACTCTGTGGAAATATGCTCATTTTATTTGAAAAGTATGCCTACAGCAGCTGTAGGTTTAACAGGTTTGTGTATGTTGAAAAGTGGATACATTTGTAGACGGTGTATTTATGAGTGTGGTGGTTGTGTGGTGCACAGATTTGAACGAACCAGTCGATCATCGTCAGTGGGGAGTCGGGGGCAGGAAGACGGTGTCGGCCAAGTTCGCCATGCGTTACTTTGCCCTGGTGGGTGGCTCACAGGCTGACGAACAGACACAGGTGGAGAGCAAGGTGCTGGCTTCAAACCCTATCATGGAGGTAATGTATGTGTGTGATTCTCCCTATGTGTGTGTGTCTGTGTGTGTGTGTGTGCGTGTGTGTGTGTGTGTGTGTGTGTTGTGTGTGTACATGTGTGCATGCATGTATGTGTGCATATGTGTGTGTGTGCATGTAAGTTTGTGTCCACGTTTGTGTGTGTGTGTGTGTGCGGTGTGCGTGCACGCCTCTGCATGTGTGACTGTGCACTTGTGTCTTAGTGTGTCTTTCCAAGCATGCACACATGCAGGTACACACATGCAAACACACACACACACACACACACACACACACACACACACACACACACACACACACACACACACACACCCACATGCAGGCAGGCAGGCAGGCACAGATACACATTGCACATGGAACGCACACACAAAAAGACTCGCACATATGCATGCATGCATGCACGCACGCATGCACGCACGCACGCACACACTACACAAACAAATAACCTAAACACAAACACTTCCTCACAGTTTTCCATATGGTGTGACATGTTTGATCAGTTGCAATGATCTTAATTTTGTATTGTAAATATTGTTGTTTACCAGTCTGTTATTTGTTGTAACTGCATTCAAGGGATCTTTGTTACTGTTTCCACCCACATTTGTAGGGGTTGGAGTCAGCACAAATGATGACTCTGAAGACAGAAATTCCTTGTACCCTGAATGGAGTGGGGATTGAACCCGCAGGTTGGAGAATGGCTGACTTGAAAAATCTGTGAAACAGGCCGGGGTCCAGGGGTGGGAAGGCCCTGGTGGGGACCTGGAGCAACACCTTGGTGGGGGGTCGGGCAGTCAAAGCCCATGGCCAGAATGGAATTTGTCCAGTTCTGAAGACCCTCTTGTAGTCTCCTAAGCAGATAGATTACTATTCAGCATGAAAATAAAAATTACTGTGCTCACCGTTACATAAGAGTACACACACAAACACACATATTCATGCTCACACATAAACGCAAAAGCATGCACTAGTATATTTCACAAATTTCTTTTAATCAGAATTCAGTGTTTGTCTCAACAGTCATGCATATAACTTGGTAATGAAAGAACAAAGTACTTCATTGTGATCACAATTATTGTGCTTTTTATTTCTTGTTGTTTGCAACCCAGTCGACCTCAGTGATGCATATTATATATCACTTATAAGGGCTTTCACACACTCAAAATTAAATCCATGCATGTTCATTAAAAAGAAAAACCAACAAATGAATCCTTGAATGTGATCAAAAAATACAGGCAATATGCACTGATTGCAGTCCAGTGCTTGTGAAGTAAAAGCATGCTTCTAGCAGTACGTGCCTTCAAAGAGCACTGCTGAAACCATGGTTGGTGTAGTTAAGCTCTTTTTGACAGTGGGAACTAGTAACAACGTGTGTTCTGGCTTGTTTACATTTTGAATACCAGTCAAAAACAGCTGATCGAAATTGCTCTTTTTCGTCGTCTTTTTCTGTTCATCAGCATGTCCAGTAGTTGACAACAATTTTGCCCCACCTCCAATATATCGCCCTATTTTTCGATTCATGACATGCAAGACATTGTATCCCCCCTCCTCTGCCCCCTCTCCACCCTTAGGAAAAGAGTGTGCATGATGCACAACTGGAAAAATGGCTGAAGAAATTGCAGTCACCAATATTATTGCCCACCCTGAACTGGTTTTCCATTAATGCATGCAGAAAGGGCTGTAATATACCATAAGAGCTATGGGCAACATTGCCTTGGACTTGGTATCATGAAAACCTTGATTATAAAATCTAGTTGCAAAGTGAGACGACTGCAGGCGGAAATCTGAACAAATCTTAAATAATTGTTAGCGAACTGCCAAGAGAAACGTGGACAAACGAGTCACAAGACAAAACATGACGCGTTTCGACCTCTTAGGTCTTCAGAAACGCCTACCTTGTGCTGAAGAGATCAGAGCTAAGTGACAAACTCGTTCATTTTCGTTGTCCTATTTGTTTGTGTCTTGCCTTAAGAAGCCCTTAGAGGTCGAAACATGTCGTGTTTTGTCTTTGACTTGTTTGTCCACGTTTTTCTTGGCGGTTCGCTAACATTTATTTAAGATTTGATTATAAAAGCTGGATACGGTAATGGACTTGGAGTGACTAGCATTTGGGAATTTTTTTTTTCACCTGACTTTTTTTTCCTTGGGTGTTTTTTTTCCTTGCCACATGAAATCGGTAGGTTTTCTTGGAAATCCTTGGACCTGAGGAGAATGCTCTAACCCAGATCCCTTGCATCAAAAGAACAGTGTTTTATCCACTCAAACAGGTTTCATGCCAGTGAAATCACTTGTCCCCTTTTGAGAACTCTCATACCTCGGGAGTGCGGGACGCACAGTGAGCGACGGGCAGGCTTGCCCTCCCCCGCTTCCAACCCCAGGTCTCGCACCGACTTGTTCTCCTGCCCGCGGTCAGTACTTAGGTGCCTTGTTATGTCAACAAAAAGGGGTGGGGGAAGGGGGCTCGCTCCCTCAGCCTCTCCCTCCTTTCCCCTGCTTCCAACTCCAAGTCTCGCACCGACTTGTTCTCCTGCCCATCGACAACACTTTGGTGCCTTGTTGTGTCAACAACAACAACAAAAAAAAGGGGGTGGGGGAAGGTGGCTCGCTCCCTCAGCCTCTCCCCCCGAATAGAGGCCCCTCTCCACTGTTGCCGTGCGGGGATTCACTCTCTGCGCGACACACATAGCGGGGCTCCTCCTCACTGAGTGAAGGGACCCTCAGCAGGCTAACCCTCAGCCCAGTGGAGAACAGTGTTCAGGCCCAGAGTCGCTCACCCTCCCTGGTCTGGCCTCATAACATACGCCTTCCCTCCATTCCCAATCCCCCACAGGGTGAGCCCTTTTCCAAGGGGAGAGATGGCCTCCTGGGCTCATCTCTGTTCCTCCATCTGGCCTTCCAATTTTCAGATAGGTAGTTCCTATCTCTCCTATCTTCTTCGTTAGGCTCTCAGCTGGCTCCATTCGGGGCTACTGGGAACCCCGCGCCCCAGGCGCTCCTCCCAGTCCTCTCTAGATGCTTCCAAGATGGGCAGATCGGCCTACGCCCAGGCGTATAAGGATCTCCCTGTCTTATCTCCCTGTGCCCATGAGGTCAGGGTGCTGGCCACTTCACAGCGATTCAGTGCTCTGTCCTCTTGCACCACATCCTGGAGGCAGCCTACTGGCATCCGGAAAATCCCTTCATAAGCCTTTAGGCTGAAGGTTCTAGGAACTTCTTTTGCGGCTAACGCAGCCATATCTATTCCTCTGCTAACCCCAAGAACCATTAGGGCACTAAGCCCTCCTCCGATTCCTTTAAATTCTGCTATGGTCTGACATGGTAAAGTATATGACGCCAAAATGGGGAGTTTGTATTATACTCCCTGTTTGGCTAGTTATACTTACCATGTCAGACTCTAATGCCCACCCTACCTTCCCCGCTAGCGCTATGGTTCTCGGGGTTCCCTTGCGCATAGGCCTCATTGAATGAGGAACAGGAAGTTTACACCGGTTTCTTCCCTGGCGGAAGTAGTGTGGGTGTCACGTGATGGTCTTATTACTGCATTAGCCACAAAAAAACTCGGCCTGGCAGAGCTGACTAACTGCCGTGGAATGCTATGGTCTGACATGGTAAGTATACTAGCCAAACAGGGAGTATAATACAAACTCCCCATTTTTTAGATTGTTCCCTCAGGAAAAGAATGTATTCATTCCGCAGTGTGCTGCCACTTGCCTTTTCCTCTGCGTGGTAAAGAGAATTGGTGACTTGTGCAGGCCATAGGCAACGCCAAAACCACACGCAACGACAACAGCAGTCGGTTTGGCAAGTACATCGAGATCAGCTTTAACCGCCAACATGCCATCATTGGAGCAGCATGAGGACCTACCTGTTGGAGAAGTCCAGGTGTGTATGTCATGACAGGGAGGCTGGCTGACAGGCTGTGAAAGAAATGCAGGTGTTTGTGTCAACTGTTGGAGAAGTCCAGGTGTGTATGTCATGACAGGGGGGCTGGCTGACAGGTCTGTGAAAGAAATGCAGGGTGTTTGTGTCAGGCTGGGGTGGCTGGTTGATAAAGCTGTTGGAGAAGTCCAGGTGTGTGTGTAACAAGGGGGTCACCGAGTGATCTTGCGAGAGAAATCCAGGTGAGTGTGTAACAAGGGGGTTACTGATTGATCTTG
>CM031623.1:28747243-28784743 GCA_018398815.1 Conus ventricosus
AGTGGTGTTCCAAGCGCCGGAGGAAAGGAACTACCATATATTCTACCAGCTGTGTGCATCAGCTGAGGAATCACAGTATGCCAAATTCAAGCTTAGTGAGTGCCAGTACTTCATCTTTCTCACCTTTCCTTGTCATAGTGTATGTCTTTGTCATAGTGCATGTCTTTGTCATAGTGTCTGTCTTTGTCATAGTGTATGTCTTTGTCATTTGTTGTGAGTAGTTGTTTAGACTGGTACATTGATGATTTATAGGCTGGTACTTGATGACTGAGACTAGGAAATAAACTGATGATGAAAAGATCGGTAAATAAATGATTACAAGCTTATCAGTTGACATTTAGACTTATCATTTGAGGATTGATTCTAGGCTTGTCTCTTTATGATTGATAGGCTTGTCAGTTAATTTGTAGACTTGTCAGTTAATGATTATAAACTTATCATTTGATGACTGTAGACTGTCAGACGTGTCTATTGGCAACTGATAGACTTGTATAATGTGATGATTGAAAGGCACATTGGTTAATTATTGACAGACTTTAGTCAGTCAGTTGTTGATTAATAGAATTTTATTATTATTATTAAGAGTACTTGAATAGTGCCTGTCTTCAATTAGTGACCAAGCTCTAAGCGCTTTACAGTCCACGTTGTTGTTAACACATTGTGAAGAAATGTTGGCAGGCAAATACATTCATTTGTTTCCGCATCATTGAGTCAGTCAATCGCTCATTTTTTTATTTCATATCTTCATTTTCTCAGTGTATGCAAGTGTCTATGTGTTATCCTTACCAACAGTCAAACTTGCAATCTCTTCCGAAAGCTGGTGATGGGGTGATGGAATTTTTCATGTGTGTAAGATGATGTCATGTGTGTGTTCAAACACAGGACCTCGATTTATGGATTAATTTTAAGGCTTGGTACTTTTCTATTAATTTATGGATATTTACTAAAAGAAAAAGAAACTGTTCCATTTGGTGCACTTCATACTGTTTGCCCCAGGACTGTCTCCTGCCCTCAGAACTGTTGACTCTGGTTGTGTACCTCCTTGACATGCAACATTTTGTTCCTGCCATTAGGTCTAGGAGCAAAGGGTATTCAAGTGAGAAAAAAAAAAAGATGCAAGCATATAAACATACTCCAGTTTAGATCTATCTTGAATACGCGTGTAAAAAAAAAGTCACAATCAAACTTGCATCATAATTAAAAAAACATGTCATAATCAAACATATATCATAATGCATTTTGTCACTGAGATAAGAAATCGGCAAAGTACTTTCAGAGATATTCCATAAAGAAGAAAAACCGTTTTGGGCTGTTATAGACGTTAGTAATGGCTATTCGGGTTTAAAATAAAACATCGGGCATCATCCGTGACCCATAATGAACATACCTACAAATTTTCAGAAAGATCGGCCCAGAAGTTTTGTTTGGAGAGAGTGGAACACATTTTGACCACGGACAGACAGACGGACAGACAGACAGACAGACAGACAGCATTTCTTCATTCCCATTCTAAAGTACTCCCTGTTCTACAAGAACTGGGAGTACAAAAAAGGAAAAAGCGAGCAGATGTAGTTCAATGAAAAATGCCTCCCCCTGTCTTCTTACCTCCCTCATAAAGTCTGTTGGTTGGTAATTGATTGACTAGTCAGTTGAGGATTGGTAACTGATCATTTGATCATTGATCTGATATTCAGTTAATTGATGGACTGGTGAGTTGGTGATTGATCTCCTGATCTCTTGATGATTGACCTGCTGTTATGTCAAAATTACTAGTACATTCATATTGTCAGAATGAAATGATATAGATGTGTATTGATGGTCAGGGAGAGAGGATGTAGATATGCATGACACAGTGTATGGTCAGGGAGAGAGGATGTAGATGTGTATGACACAGTGAATGGTCAGGGAGAGAGGATGTAGATGTGTATGACACAGTGAACAGTCAGGGAGAGAGGATGTAGATATGTATGACACAGTGTATGGTCAGGGAGAGAGGATGTAGATGTGTATGACACAGTGTATGGTTAGGGAGAGAGGATGTAGATGTGTATGACACAGTGTATGGTCAGGGAGAGAGGATGTAGATATGTATGACACAGTGTATGGTCAGGGAGAGAGGATGTAGATGTGTATGACACAGTGTATGGTCAGGGAGAGAGGATGTAGATGTGTATGACACAGTGTATGGTCAGGGAGAGAGGATGTAGATGTGTATGACACAGTGTATGGTCAGGGAGAGAGGATGTAGATGTGTATGACACAGTGTATGGTCAGGGAGAGAGGATGTAGATGTGTATGACACAGTGTATGGTCAGGGAGAGAGGATGTAGATGTGTATGACACAGTGTATGGTCAGGGAGAGAGGATGTAGATGTGTATGACACAGTGTATGGTCAGGGAGAGAGGATGTAGATGTGTATGACACAGTGAACAGTCAGGGAGAGAGGATGTAGATATGTATGACACAGTGTATGGTCAGGGAGAGAGGATGTAGATGTGTATGACACAGTGTATGGTCAGGGAGAGAGGATGTAGATGTGTATGACAGTGTATGGTCAGGGAGAGAGGACATAGATGTGTATGACAGTGTATGGTCAGGGAGAGAGGACATAGATGTGTATGACAGTGTATGGTCAGGGAGAGAGGATGTAGATGTGTATGACACAGTGAATGGTCAGGGAGAGAGGATGTAGATGTGTATGACACAGTGTATGGTCAGGGAGAGAGGATGTAGATGTGTATGACACAGTGAATGGTCAGGGAGAGAGGATGTAGATGTGTATGACACATGTGTATGGTCAGGGAGAGAGGATGTAGATGTGTATGACACAGTGAACAGTCAGGGAGAGAGGATGTAGATGTGTATGACACAGTGTATGGTCAGGGAGAGAGGATGTAGATGTGTATGACACAGTGAATGGTCAGGGAGAGAGGATGTAGATGTGTATGACACAGTGTATGGTCAGGGAGAGAGGATGTAGATGTGTATGACACAGTGAACAGTCAGGGAGAGAGGATGTAGATGTGTATGACACAGTGTATGGTCAGGGAGAGAGGATGTAGATGTGTATGACACAGTGTATGGTCAGGGAGAGAGGATGTAGATGTGTATGACACAGTGTATGGTCAGGGAGAGAGGATGTAGATGTGTATGACACAGTGTATGGTCAGGGAGAGAGGACGTAGATGTGTATGACAGTGTATGGTCAGGGAGAGAGGACGTAGATGTGTATGACAGTGTATGGTCAGGGAGAGAGGATGTAGATGCGTATGACAGTGTATGGTCAGGGAGAGAGGACGTAGATGTGTATGACAGTGTATGGTCAGGGAGAGAGGATGTAGATGTGTATAACACAGTGAATGGTGAGGTAGAGAGGACGTAGATGTGTATGACACATTGAATGGTCAGGGAGAGGGGATGTAGATGTGTATGACACAGTGAATGGTCAGAGAGAGGGATGTAGATGTGTATGACAGTGTATGGTCAGGGAGAGAGGATGTAGATGTGTATAACACAATGAATGGTCAGGGACAGAGGATGTAGATGTGTATGACAGTGTATGGTCAGGGAGGAGGATGTAGATGTGTATAACACAGTGAATGGTCAGGGAGAGAGGATGAATGTGCACACAACTCACTGACGAATCAAGAAGAGAGAATGTGGGCAATCTTCTGATGTAACACAAAAATTGGGCAAGTGGTGATGACAGAAATGTGAGTGTGATTAGATAATTGGCTAGAAAGAGATTGCAGTGTGTGAAAGTGACATGGTTATAGGCTAGATCCTAGGGATTTAGACATGTGAGACTTGACACTTGGTCGTATGGAGAGGATATAGAGGTGGCCACATACATGTCAAGTGAAGACGGTAACGCCCAGTGTTTCTGACATGGTTGATTGGCTAAATGAAAAGACTGTAGAACAGAGGAAGGGATGTTATAAAGGGTCTGTTTGTCATGTGTCAAAAACAACAAGAAAAGATAAAGACAGTTTAATGCCCTTTTATACTTGCTTATTTGTTGTGACAGGTCCAGCGGACGACTTTTATTTTACCAGCCAGGGGGGAGCACCAGAGATCAGAGATGTGGATGATGCCAAAGAGTTAAGGCGGACACGGGAAGCTTTCACCACCTTAGGTACTGACCTCACAATGTTGATGCTGCCATGCAAGCACTCATACACATGTGTGCGCGCATACACACACACACACACACATGCAAACAGACACACACCCACAGACATGCACACACACACATATGCGCGCACGCACACACACACACTCATGCACGCACGCATGCACGCACACACATGCATGCACGCACGCACGCACGCACGCACGCACACAAACACACACATGCACACATGCCACCCATCCCCTTTCCCCGCTTGCATGCGTGCACACACACTCTTACACAGTGTTATGCAGGCTTGTACACATGCACACACATAATAGAACACATGTTCACACACATACACCTACAAGAGTGCACATACATGCCCAAAGAGAATGATCTATAGACAGACAAAGATAAATAAGTTGATTGTGTGGGTGTGGATTTTATGTTTTATATGTATGTTTCAAAACCAGAGTTTGTATTAACATCTCTCTTTATATCTCTGCAAACAGAAGATATAAAGAATTGTTTATACTTTGCTTTAAAGTCTGGTGACTGCAGCAGAACTTGAAACAAATTTGTTGAAGAAATATAATTAATCCGTTAGACAAAGGGGACAAACAAAGCACACAACAAAACACAACGTTGTTTTGACATCTTAGGTCTTCTTCAGGCAAGATAAACAACATTCAGGACAACGAAAACAAAGAACAAGCTGTCACTTCTCTATTTCGGTGCAAGATTCAATGCCCATCTGGGTGTTAATGGTAAAATTTGTTTTGCTGTGACATATGTCATAATCTGAAAGACTCTGTTTTCTCCTAGTTCAGAGGATCTGTAAGAGATGTGTCTGAAAAGCCTCCAAGCAGTGAAGAACATATGCAGAACCTGTTTGGCCCAGGGTTACATGGTTCATCTTAGAGTAGTGTCTGACCTTCTGTACAGGCCAAAGTGCTCTTCTTAACTCACAACGCTGCTGATGAAGTCTGCTACACAAGAGAAGCAGTGTGACCCAGTTGTGGCTCACATGGCCTCTAGACCTAATCTATGACAGTATCACTGTTGACGATTCCCTCATCTGAAGCTCAGCCTGTCTGGGAGAAAGTCTTAACCATTATCAGGACTTAAAAGTTGGAAGGTGGAAAGCACATGGCTTGTAGCAGAAGTTGGCCAAAATTTTGTTTTTCAAGAGGAAGAGAGTACTTCAAGATATCATGAAAGTAAAGAGTGATTTGGACTTTAAAGATCTGTTCTGAACAGCGACGGATAGAACTTTAGGAGCATTCCCTGTATACTGTTCCTTATTGTTGCTCATGACAGACTAGTCTACAGTGAAGGTGTCACTTTGACTTAGATGTGTGTATGCGTGTGTGTGTGTGTGTGTTTATGTGGACCTGTGTGCTTGCATGTGGTAGGTTTTGCTGAGAAGGACCAGATGATGATTCTTCAAATTTTCTCTGCCGTCCTTCACTTTGGAAATGTCACATCAAGGAAAAGGAAGGAGAGACTTGTGAAATTGCTGTGAGTTCATTCCTTCTTTTTCCTGTTTTTTTTTTTTTTTTCAGTTTGATATATTTTTGATGTTTGTTAAAGAGAGAGAGAGAGAGAGAGAGAGGAGAGAGAGAGAGAGAGAATTACTTGAAAATGTATGAGAGAGTCGGTGTCCAGTAGCAGTGTCAAAATATTGTTGGTCACAACATGCTCTTATCACAATGATCGCTGTATTAGTTATTGGGGCGGTGGGGGTGGAGAAAGATGGAATTTGGTGATTTAACCCTGCTTATATAAGACGGCCACAGATGTAATCTGGTGTGGATGCAGATGCAGACCCATGTAATTTGATGTTATATCTCTGTAATGTATAGGTCAGAGGCAAATGCCTGCAATGTGCATTCCCATGCAGTGTGGTATTCAGAACAGAGGAACTGCCTAAAATATCCAAATCTGTGGAATGATGGTTTATACCTATGGTGTTTAGAACAAGGCAGATGCCTGGGACACACAGATTCATGAAATCTGACGTCTTTTTCCTGCAAAGATGCCAACTGTTATGTTTTGGCTGTGTTATAATTTGCTTGTTTAAATTTTTATGGATGTACAGTCATTACTTTTATTTCCTTGCGTAAAAATTTAAGCGAGAGTCCACTGAGTAGAAGCAGTTTTAATGGATGAATTGCATGATTTTGTGCTACCATAGAATCGCCATAGCTGTAAAAACTTGGTCAGTGTATTTTTGGGCAAAGGAACTCCAGTGAATACTTGCCAAGTTACAGCAAAGATCACTGACTGACCAGGATTTACTGATACCATCACATTGTCCTAGTGTTAGCAGTGTGCTTAATTACCAACCTGTTATCTACGTTGTTGTGATCAGTCATCAGTGAGAAGATGATGATCTTGGATGTTTGCTATTGAGTTTCTTCCTTTTCTTTAATTTATTCAGTGCTTAAACTGGATGAGGATGACTATCCAGAATAAAACTTGCTCATGCTGAAACTTCCACCTTCTTAGAGAGAATAAGAAAACAAATTTTCGCCAGTTCATTCTCAACAATACTGTGTACACAACCATGAAAAGTGCAGGCACGGTGTGCCGGTGAGGTAGCTTCAGAATGAATGTTTGAGGACTTGGTGATGTGCGTTGCCATGCTTTGTGACAAACCTGCATGCACAACTGTTGCGGAACTGCAAGTCTGCCATCAAGAAGTCTTTGGAAAACATGAACTCGGCCACTTCACTGCATCGTACCTGTGATTATGATTTGTCCTTTCTATCTGTAAATTCATGATTTTTTTTCCTCCTTGAAAATATCCGTGTCATGAGTTTGGTAAAACTGCTGAGTGTTTGTATTTTAGTTTGCTTCAGGTATTTGATGGTGCCGTGAAAAATTGTGCTGACAAACAGTAATGTGCTGTGACACATTTCCCATGATATACTCTGAACTTAGGATTGGGGTGGCACCTCTGTCCCTGGGTGCATAGAACAGAGACATAAGTCTGCAATATGCGATGTGGTACTGTGCACATGTGGTGTACACATGTTTATGCTATGCGTTATGTTTGAGCTCAGAGGTACAGCATACTCGACAGTGCTGCCATTGGTAGGGTTCATAGAGAGAGACTGAGAGAGGAGGTAGAGATGTCAGTTTTATGTCATATGTTTCCTCCAGTCTGTCTTTATTGTTGAATTTATAGGCAAGGACATAATGTTTACCTTAGCATTCACAGTGTTTGATATCAGTAACGGAAAATCAGACAAGTGGAGAGAAAGCAAGAAAAGAAGAGAGGTAGGGGACGAGAGAGACATAGAGAGTTCTAGTTTTCAGTTCATAGGTCGTTATGAAGGGGATGAGAGAGACGGAGAGTTGTTGTTTTCAGTTCATAGGTCTTTGTGAAGGGGACGAGAGAGACGGAGAGTTGTAGTTTTCAGTTCATAGGTCTTTGTGAAGGGGACGAGAGAGACGGAGAGAGTTGGTCATAGGTCTTTGTGAAGGGGATGAGAGAGACGGAGAGAGTTGGTCATAGGTCTTTGTGAAGGGGACGAGAGAGACGGAGAGTTGTCGTTTTCAGTTCATAGGTCTTTGTGAAGGGGACGAGAGAGACGGAGAGTTGTCGTTTTCAGTTCATAGGTCTTTGTGAAGGGGACGAGAGAGACAGAGAGTTGTCGTTTTCAGTTCATAGGTCTTTGTGAAGGGGACGAGAGAGACGGAGAGAGTTGGTCATAGGTCTTTGTGAAGGGGACGAGAGAGACGGAGAGTTGTAGTTTTCAGTTCATAAGTCTTTGTGAAGGGGACAAGAGAGACGGAGAGAGTTGGTCATAGGTCTTTGTGAAGGGGATGAGAGAGACGGAGAGAGTTGGTCATAGGTCTTTGTGAAGGGGACGAGAGAGATGGAGAGAGTTGGTCATAGGTCTTTGTGATGGGACGAGAGAGACGGAGAGTTGTAGTTTTCAGTTCATGTGTCTTTGTGATATATTTCAGGCTTGGACACTGAACTTGGCCACCATGTTTTAATGTAGTGATTTATGTTTGGACACTTCAGACAGACAGATGCCTGTAATTTCTTCTCGTTTCATTGATATGTGCCAGGCCTGGGACTGTCAGTGTTTTACAGTGTAAAGCATCAGCTGAAAGAGAGGGAGGGAGGATGGAGTTTCAGGCCTGGGACTATCAGTGTTTTACAGTGTAAAGCATCAGCTGAAAGAGAGGGAGGGAGGATGGAGTTTCAGGCTTGGGACTATCAGTGTTTTACAGTGTAAAGCATCAGCTGAAAGAGGGAAAGGAGGATGGAGTTTCAGGCTTGGGACTATCAGTGTTTTACAGTGTAAAGCATCAGCTGAAAGAGAGGGAGGGAGGATGGAGTTTCAGGCTTGGGACTATCAGTGTTTTACAGTGTAAAGCATCAGCTGAAAGAGGGAAAGGAGGATGGAGTTTCAGGCTTGGGACTATCAGTGTTTTACAGTGTAAAGCATCAGCTGAAAGAGGGAAAGGAGGATGGAGTTTCAGGCTTGGGGCCAAAGGAAAGAGCAGGCTGGGGAGATAAAGGACAGGGTGGAAGGGGGAGGGGACGGGGTGGTAGTGGGCGTTGCCTGTTGACTACAGGTCTGCATCATATGTTTCTTTCATTCCCGTCAAAGTTGATAAATTGATGTTGAACATAGGTAACCAGCGTATGTAATATACATCAGTGAATAAGGGCAAGATGCTCATAGTGTACGTGTATCTTTGTTTCCATCATCCCTGTTTATACTGCCATTTCCTTATCTTCTGTCTGTGTTGCCGTGGTGACAGGCCAAAGACACGGCTCTGACTATGGTCTGCACCTTGCTGGGCATCGAGGAATCTCAGCTCAGAATGTGGCTGTGCAACCGCAAGATCGAGACAGTTGGGGAGACGCTCACCAAACCACTGACTGAGAGCCAGGTCTGTCTGTCAGCTTGTGTTCTGTGTGTCTGAAAGATCTGCCCCGTTTGATGTCTTGTGTTGTAGTTTGTTTCTGTGTATAGCTTACCTGTGACATAGGACTGATTCTTTGTGAGAACAGAATTTTTTTTTATTTTAAATTTCAGTTGTCTTTGCTAGAGAGGTTGTGTTTTGACCCATGTATGTTGGTTGGTTTGTGGGCATGACTTCACAAGAACTGTTGATTGAAACAAAACATGGTGGACAGGTGGGGTGTGGGCCATGTTTGTTGGTTGGTTTGTGGGCATTACTTCACAAGAACTGTTGATTGGAACAAAGCATGGTGGACAGGTGGGGTGTGGCCCATGCATGAGCCCAGGAGATTGGGTAGGGATCTGTGATGCGGATCTACATCAAGGTGTGGGTCCAGGATCCATTGGACTCTAATGAAAGTCTTCACACATGATGCCTTTCTGGTCTGTTGATTGATTGCTGGCAGACGGCTTTCATTAACTTGGATCGATTGGCTGATCAACTGATTGATTGATTACAGGCAAGCTTTGGCCGGGATGTAGTCTGATCAACTGATTGATTGATTACAGGCAAGTTTTGGCCGGGATGCCTTGGTAAAGTACATCTACTCCCAGCTTTTCGACTGGATAGTGAGGCAGATCAACAAAAGTCTGCGCAGTACAGCCAAAGTGCACAAGTTCATCGGCGTCCTAGACATCTATGGGTGAGTTTGGTTTTATTCTAAATGATACGTTTATTTCATTATGAGGGAGAAGGGGGAGGTGTGTTTTTACCTATAAATGACATAACTTGACTTTGGTCTATTCATAGGATATACTTAGTATACATGATAATTCATTGTCCTGTGATTAGCAAGCACTCAGTGTAATTAAGCATTGTCCTGTGTGCAGGATATACTCAGTGTGCATGATAGACAATTGTCTTATGTTCAACGGGCACTTGTTGTATTTAAGCATTGTCCTATGTGCAGGATATATATCGGTGCACATGATAACAATTGGCCTGTGTTCAGCAAGTAGTGTACTTGATGATTAACCTGACTGTCCTGCATGCCGCATGCACCTGATGTATGTGAGGGTAAGCCATTGTCCTGTGTGCAGCAGTCACTCAGAACCCGGGAACAGGACTTTTCCTGACAGACTTTCACTGACAGGAGAATGTACTTTGATAGCTGCCCAGGAACATTCACTGACAGGAGAATGTACTTTGATAGCTGCCCAGGAACATTCACTGACAGGAGAATGTACTTTGATAGCTGCCCAGGAACATTCACTGACAGGAGAATGTACTTTGATAGCTGCCCAGGAACATTCACTGACAGGAGAATGTACTTTGATAGCTGCCCGGGAACATTCACTGACAGGAGAATGTACTTTGATAGATGCCCGGGAACATTCACTGACAGGAGAATGTACTTTGATAGCTGCCCAGGAACATTCACTGACAGGAGAATGTACTTTGATAGCTGCCCAGGAACATTCACTGACAGGAGAATGTACTTTGATAGCTGCCCAGGAACATTCACTGACAGGGAAAAGAAGAAAAAAGATGGCTCAGCATTGTCATTATGGCCTCTCTGTGAGGAAAGCATTGTATGTTTCACACAGAGAACTGTATTTTGACAAGACACTTATACAGTACAATGCAGTACAGTGCAATACAGAACAATACAGTGCAATGCGATGCATGGCAAGGCAAGGGAAGGCAGTGTAATGCGGTGCAGTGCGGTAGAATGCGATGCAACCCAGTACAATCCATACAATGCAATGCATTAGTGTGCTTCGCCTTGCAGTGCAATACACTACAATGCAGATGCAATGCAACACCACCACATAGCTGCCAACCCTTACGATTTTTTCATAATTTTTACGAATTCTGAGACAGATTACGAAATTACGACTTGTGCGTTCATTTTCCGATTTCTGAATTTGCGCCAAAAAAAAAAAAAAAAAAAAAAAAAAAAAAGCAACTGAATCAGTCCAAAGGCTTATCCACCTTTTAAAACTGGATGCATTGTAAAGCCAATTTGTTGATGCGCATGCGCAGTCACCCTCTTCTTCCATCAAAATGGCGGACAAAACACCTAGCACGGCGACTACCACGCCATCACAGAAAGCGAAGAAGTCAAAGAAGTCCAAGGTGCAACAATGTTTCACCACCAAGTACAAAGAAATGTTTGATTGGATTGGCGAGTCCCGACAAGGCCCGCACTATGCCTTCTGTAAGCCATGCCGTGCTGACAACATTGCTCATGGAGGATCTTCCGACATCGGCAAGCACGAAAAGTCGGAAAAGCACAAACGGAACGCTGGGGAAGAAACGCAGGCTGTGAAGAGCACACCCAAGATAAGCTCCTGCTTTTCGACGCAGTCAGATACCAGCACCATACATGCTGAGGTAAGCTGGCACCGTTAATAGTTTTGCTTTTCACAAGACATGTGGAGTTTGGGAGGAGTAGCATACTTGTTGCCAAGGCCAACATGAAGGGGAACTGTTACGAACAAAAGTTCTCCAGGGACTTTCTGCTCAAGGCAAAATCAAGCACAAGTGACACTGTGAAGAAGCCTGGCACTTCAAGTGAGAAGCCTGGCACTTCAAGGGAGAATACATGCTAGATAAACACTGTTAGGACTATCAGAGACCTGTGTACGTCAAAAGATGAGACAAACTTTTAAGCAGTGTATGTAATGTACTCTTGTGTGAAGTGCAAGTGTTAAATATTATGAACAGAAGTTTTTTTTTAAAGATACATTTTTGTGTGTGGCAAAATCAGCTACCGGTGAAACTGAAACGAACAGAACTTCCAAGTCAGAAGACCGCATGTCAGGTGAACATCTGCAGATAAAACATTCAAGGATTGAAGATGAGACAAACTAACTGAGCTGAGCATGTGAATTGTGATGTACTCTTGTGTTGGACTGGCTATCAACAAACAAGTTTGCAAACAAGTTCGCATGAAAGGTATGTAATCCACACTGATTTTGCTTGATTTTTTTTTCTTCTGAAGTTGCCAAGGAGGGAATGTATAGTAAACCTAGAGAATTATCTTTCATTTTTGTTCCATTTCCATAATACTTAAAAGCTTTACAATCTTGCTGAAAAGTGCAAAGTTTACTGCTTGGAAATTTAAAATGCTTCAGCTTCAGGGGGCGCAGCCCCCTGACCCCCGCTTTTTTCGGGAGGAGGGTGACCCCCCTCCCGAACCCACCCCCATTACTATTTCTGCATCTCTGAGGTTGGCAGCTATGCCACCACAGTATAATGCAACAGCATAATACAATGTAAGATAACAATATAACTCCAAGCAGTACTAAACAGGGTACAAAATACAATACCCCACAAGACTGTGCAAGGCAATGGAAGGCTGTGCAGCTTAACTCAGCACAACACAACACAGCACAGCACAGCGCAGTGCAATGCAACGCAATGCAACGCAACACAACGCAACGCAACAGAGCCATACGTCAATAAAAATACAGTACTTTGTGGTGGCTAGCAATAAACTGCCGAATATGATGCAGAAATGTTTCTGAAATTGAAATTGGAAAAAGAAGTCAGAGCAAAGAAAGAAAGAGAGGTAAGGCTGGGAGTAGAGGGCGGGGGATGGAGAGGGTTGGAGGGTTGGGTGAAGGGGTACAGGGGGACCATTAGCACAGTAAGCATGGTGTTAGTTTTGCTATGATGTCCTGGGCAGGGGTCGATGTTGGGTCAGTGCAGGCAGCTGTGAATGGTCAGATAGGGAATGCGCCCTACTGTCACTACCAGGGCGTGTGAAGCTGTCGGGCTGTCTGTCCCTACTGTCACTACCAGGGCGTGTGAAGCTGTCGGGCTGTCTGTCCATATTGGCTCCACAGCCATCCCTGTGTGGGGCTTCTCCTCCAGTGTGTAGGACTTGTCCACTATTGACTCCACAGCAATCCCTGTGTGGGGCTTCTCCTCCAGTGTGTAGGACTTGTCTTCTATTGGCTCCACAGCAATCCCTGTGTGGGGCTTCTCCTCCAGTGTGTAGGACTTGTCTTCTATTGGCTCCACAGCAATCCCTGTGTGGGGCTTCTCCTCCAGTGTGTAGAACTTGTCCACTATTGGCTCAGAGCTTACTCTAGAGCGCGGGATTTGTACAATCCCCCGAAAATCTGTTCCTTCCCGGAAATATCGAGTCTTAACACGGGCAGACTCCCGCACAGTTGCAGGACTGCCCGCTCTGATCATTGCGGGCGCTCGTTTGTTGTCTGCTTGAAAAACTGAAACTAGGACTGAGCAGGAGCGAACGATTTCTTGATATTTCATTGGCTGTTAGTGCAAATCAACCATCGGCGGCGTTCATCTCCTCCTTCTCGATCACCGACGAGAAGTTGCGAGAGTTTAAGACGCCATATTGGATATTTTCCAAAATGAAGCGTGCACCCACCCTATTTGACTTCGACTTTCGTGGAAGAAAAGTGAAAAAAAAGATTCTGTGCCATGCGAGGGTGGAGAAGATCATGAAGAAACCGCGACTACATCCAAAAGCTCGGAGAAGCAGCCCGAAAAGAGTGCCAGTGCAAGGGAACACCGGTTTGAAGACGATTGGCTGAAGAAGTGGCCCCCGGGGGGGGGGGGGGGGGAGTGCCCCCCCCCTTTTTTTTTTTTTTTTTTTTTTTTTTTTGATATGAGGGGGGGACTGCCCCCCTTTTTGAAAAATCCTAGATTAAGCTCTGTTGGCTCCACAGCGATCCCTGTGTGGGACTTCTCCTCCAGTGTGTAGGACTTGTCCACTATTGGCTCCACAGCGATCCCTATGTGGGACTTCTCCTCCAGTGTGTAGGACTTGTCTACTATTGGCTCCACAGCGATCCCTGTGTGGGGCTTCTCTTCCAGTGTGTAGGACTTGTCTACTATTGGCTCCACTGCAATCCCTGTGTGGGGCTTCTCTTCCAGTGTGTAAGACTAATTGCCTTGATTGAGGTGCCAGTGTGCGTAGACTGCTCAGCGCAGCTCAGTGGAAGTCAAGCCCTTACTCTAGGTTCTTTGGTTGGAAGTGTGTATAGTATGTTCAGCATGACCGAGAGGAAGTCACACCCTTACTTGGGGTCCTAATACATTTTATGGTGCATCCAATCTCTGTGCATGCATCTGTGCGTGTGTACGCATGTGTGTGTGTGCGTGCGTGCATGCATGTGTGAATTGGTATGTGTATAGATGTATATGTTACACATGCTCTACAAGTGCTAATATATATTGCAAATTGGTTTCAGATTTGAAACGTTTGAAATCAATAGCTTTGAGCAGTTTTGCATCAACTACGCCAATGAGAAATTGCAGCAGATCTTTAACATGGTGAGTGAGTAACTCATCTACTGTCTTGCTTTTGCAGTGACTCATGACCCCTTTTCTCCAGGTCCATTTTTTTTGTTTGACTGGCACAGTGTGTGTGTGTGTGTGTGTGTGTGTGTGTGTGTGTGTGTGTGTGTGTGTGTGTGTGTGTGTAATAAAGTGAGCAAGTGAGTGAAAGAGTGAGTGATTCCATGAGTCACTCTGTGTGTGTGTGTGTGTGTGTGTGTGTGTGTATGTGTGTGTGTATACACTGGGGTTGAATGGGAAGAGTAGGACTTGGAGAAAAGTTGGGACTGAGTATATTTTCGGTTTAGTAAACAGTGCAAAGGAGTTTGATCCCATCTGGGAAATGAAGTTGTTTGGACAGTTCCTTATGGTCAGTAATGGAAAGTTGTTTGGACCATTATATTTCATTGATAATGTAAAGCTGTTGGGACTGTTCCATTTTGTTGATAATGTAAAGCTATCTAGACAATTCTGTTTAATTTATGATAAAAAGCTGTTTTGAATATAAAGTTACTTGGACAGTTCCATTTTCTTAATAATGTAAAGGTGTCTTTATAGTTCCATGTCAGGGTGTTTGGACAATTCCATTTGATGAATATAATAAAGATGTGCTGACAATTCCTTTTAGGTAATAAATTAAACTAGTTTAGACAGTTCATTTGATGAATAGAATTGTGTGGACAATTCCATTTTGTTAACTCTTTAGTTTAGACAGTTCATTTGATTAATAGAATTGTGTGGACAATTCCATTTTGTTAACTCTTTGGAGACGGAACCAAACAGACCAAGTTATATTGCTGTGAAGGGCTATTTTGGCCGTTTTTTTTTAAACAGTTTGAAAAAGTGATTAAGTTTATCAGGCATGCAATATCAATCAGCTAAGCCATTTGGAAGAATTATGTTATTAAGCCACACATTAAAGTTTCCTGAGTCATATGAAACAGTTTGAGGTCATATGTTGCACTGCACACTGTGAAATGCAATCAGTATGGCCTGCTCTCCACTAGTTTGCATAAACAAAGATGACCTATGACCTGTTCCGGAACAACATTTAAAAAGCACAGTATACACGGTCTGCAGTGTAAAGGAATGAACTGTGTATAGGAAAAAGGTCGATCTAAACGGCGGTGTACTTTCCCTTTAATTGGACGTTGCCTAGTGTATTAAAAAAAAAAAAAGGAAATCTGCCGATGCTTGGGCTTTGGCACATCATTTTGTGTCAGACGCCTGTCATTGCTTAAGCTTCCGTACAATGCCAGTGAGTTAATTTATAATTCAGTTCGTTTGGGTAGATAATCTAAAACTACAAAGTGAATGATTTAAAGCTCTTTGGACAATTCACTTTGATTTACACTATCTTTGGATATAATTGAATTTGATGACCACTATCAACACTGACTTGTATGGCCCTCTGTAAGCACTGAGAACACCATCACAACACAGACATTTCCTCTGTACACCTGATTTTGACCTTTTTCATTTTTCTTTTGGGGAAAAATGCGTGAAATCTTTTCAATGCTTTCATTATGACATGAGTAATGATCATTTCTTCATCTGATCCCAGTGCTAACACGAGTACTGTAGCATGTAAGTGCTGATAACCTGTCTTCTGGCCATTTTCTCATTCACACTCATGTACACCAAGCCAGAGATGGGACTGGCCGTTCTGCCTTCAGTTTTACCATGAAGTCATGATCTTTTTATGTTCTGTTTTTGGCCTGTGATGTGGAAGGGGAGGAGTGTGATCAAAGCACCGTAGTATGTAAATTTTCCACCATTTTGAACCAAGGTGTTTTTTGAAAGTCTGTCGTGACTACCTTCATGATGTGGTCTGGCTGGCTTGTCATCTACTGCGATAATGCTTACAACATTAGGCAAAACAGTCAGGCATCTGTTATGAGCGTAGTTGCAAAGTTTATTGAGAAAGTTGGTAAAGTACAATGTTTTTATGGTTCTGTCTGGTTAATAATGTACATCTGTTTGGACTATTCCATTAGGTTAATAAGGGAAAGGTTTTTGGACAGTTCTGTATGGCTTATAGTATAGTCATTCAGACTATTCCATTTGGCTGATGTTGTGAAAGTTTTTTTTTAATGTTTAAGTATGTTTTTTTGTGCATGCATATATATGAGGGTTTTGTGTATCAATTTGTGCATTGCATGGAAACATCTTAGCGTCATACTTACATGTGTGTTGTTGAGGGTTTTGTGTATCAATTTGTGCATTGCATGGAAACATCTTAGCGTCATACTTACATGTGTGTTGTTGAGGGTTTTGTGTATCAATTTGTGCATTGCATGGAAACATCTTAGCGTCATACTTACATGTGTGTTGTTGAGGGTTTTGTGTATCAATTTGTGCATTGCATGGAAACATCTTAGCGTCATACCTACATGTGTGTTGTTGAGGGTTTTGTGTATCAATTTGTGCATTGCATGGAAACATCTTAGCGTCATACTTACATGTGTGTTGTTGAGGGTTTTGTGTATCAATTTGTGCATTGCATGGAAACATCTTAGCGTCATACTTACATGTGTGTTGTTGAGGGTTTTGTGTATCAATTTGTGCATTGCATGGAAACATCTTAGCGTCATACTTACATGTGTGTTGTTGAGGGTTTTGTGTATCAATTTGTGCATTGCATGGAAACATCTTAGCGTCATACTTACATGTGTGTTGTTGAGGGTTTTGTGTATCAATTTGTGCATTGCATGGAAACATCTTAGCGTCATACCTACATGTGTGTTGTTGAGGTTTTGTGTATCAATTTGTGCATTGCATGGAAACATCTTAGCGTCATACCTACATGTGTGTTGTTTTGCCCTTCAGAGCAAATGTTCATGCACATGTGCTGGTGTAGATATATCTTTGTGTAATGTAAACTTGTCATGAGCATTATGACAGTGACAGCAAGAGTGATGTACATGTGTGCAGCATGTATTCAAACTGGAGCAAGAGGAGTATGTACGTGAGGCAATTGAGTGGTCCTTCATCGACTTTTACGACAACCAGCCCTGTATTGACCTCATTGAGAGCAAGCTGGGAATTCTTGACCTTTTGGATGAAGAATGCAAGGTGAGTACGTGTGCATGTCTGTGTGTGTGTATGTCTGTGTGTGTGTATGTATGTATGTATATGTGTGTGTGTGTGTATGTATGTGTCAAGTCAAAATGATCTTTATTGAGGGTTAAAGAATAAGCTTTCCTGCTTTTTTACATCCTGCCCTCATAAACAAGAAAGAGACTAATACAACATACAACCACAAGTCCAAAAGACATTTTTAAAAGCACACAATTTCTATCATGCAAATACATAACTCATATCAAATATGAAACAATAATGAAACTATTGTTGGAACATCAAGTACAAGCAGAGAGAGAGAGAGAGAGAGGAGAGAGAGAGAGAGAGAGAGAGAGAGAGAGAGAGAGAGAGAGAGGAGAGAGAGAGAGAGGAATAAGGGGATTGTATTGATGGAAATGACTTTAATTGATGCGCAGAGTTTCTATCAGATGCATTTTTGGTGCTTTTTTAAATGTCTGTTTTGAGGGACATGATTTTATGGAGGAAGGCAAATTATTTCATGCGGTCCCTCCAGAATACAGAAAACTTGATTTATAAAGATTGCTTCGAGATCTGGGAAGAGACAGTTTATGTGTATGTCTGTAACTATTAAAGACAAAGCTTTCAGAGATAATCTTCGGGGCTGATCCATTCATTACATTGTACATGCGCAAGCATTTGTTGAAGTAGAGCCTGTCTTTAAATGGAAGAATATTTACAGTTTTGTAATCACTTTCTGTCAAGGTATTGATTTCAGCTGAATTAATTTAATGGCCCTTTTATTTATGCAGATGACTTACTAGTTTCAGATTAGTTTCACTGGCATTACCCCATAACGTGGATGCATAATTGATAAGAAAAAGGATGTGCGCATGAAAGAATATCTTTCTGGATTGAAGATTTAGAATTTTTTTTTTCTTTGAAAGTTGATATATTCTCTTAGAAATACGTTTTCCAAGATCTGCAATGTGGTAAGGCCAAGATAAATCGTTGTCAATGATAACACCTAAAGCTTTATGCAATGTAACCTCTTCAATCTTTTGTCTTTGGGCATGTAATGGCGCAAATGAGGATTTCATTTTCTGTCATTTTTGACGTGTTGTGACATACATGCATTTGGTTTTACTAGCATTGAGGGACACATGATTCATTTCTGTCCATGTATTTAGCTTGTTGATATTTTTCTGCAGGTTACTTACCAGTTCAGTAGGTTACTACTATGAGATTGTAATGAGGTATCATCAGCAAACATTTCACAACAACATTCTATAAACAATGGTAAGTCATTTATGTAAATAGAAAAGAGCAGGGTCCCCAGTACTGACCCCCTGAGGGACACCAAATTTTAAAGGGAGTAACTTTGACCTTTTGGAGTTAATTTCAAGAAACTGTTGACGAGCTTATATTTGTGTGTATGTGTGTGTGTGTGTATGTGCGTGTGTGCGTGTGCGTGTGTGTGTGTGTGTGTGTGTGTGTGCGTGCGCGCGCGCGCGCGCGTGTGTGTGTGTGTGTGTGTGTGTGTGTGTGTGTGTGTGTGTGTGTGTGTGTGTGTGCGTGTGTGCATGTGCATATGTGCGTGTGCGTGTGCGTGTGTGTTGACCCCTGATTATCAATTCATGTATCAAGATGGCGTATTTTGAGACAGCAAGAAAATTTTCTCAAGATCAGAGACAACATTGTAATTTATTTAAAACTGAGGATGGTGAAGTTGTATGAATTTGAATGCTTGAGATTTGACAGTCGTGTACATGTAAAGTTTTGGGATTGCAAAATGTGTGGATGTGTAAAGATTTGGGATAGCAAAATGGGGAGAGCAACATCATGTAAAGAGATAGGAGAGCAAAAAGTGAGTGTAAATATTTTGAATAGCAAATATAGTCTGAGCCATTATTTGGGATTGCAAAATCATATACATGAAGATTTGGAATTGCGTAAAGATGTGCATATATAGTTGGAATAGTAAAATGGTTTGTGCCAAGAGTTGGGATAACAAAATGTGAAGATTTGACAAAGTTCACACGGTCCTGTCAGGTGTTCATTGGTTTTGACATTTGGCTGTGGGCTTCATAAGGCCTTAATGGCTTATTAGCGCTTGTATGAGGCCAGTAGGAGCTTATTATGAAGCAAGATCCTCGTGAGGAAAATCATGGGCTTAAGAGTGCGTATGTCCGATATGATTGCACCCGCAAAAAAATCATCAAAAGTAAGGTGTTGAAACCATTACAAAATATTCAGGGAACATGAAGGTGTTCTGAAGACAGAGTGAAGTGGCTTACACTTGCTGGGAGAAAACGTAAGCTGGAATTGTGTACTGCATTGTTTGAACGTCCATCTTGGACCTGTGCGTTTGTGCTCACTTCCGGTATTGATTTGGTGAAGATGACAGGTAAATGCTGCTTCCGTGACAGCTGGCCGAAAGGTAATGTCTGTAAAACATGGATCTTGCATGATTCAACTGAGAAGAGAACAGCAGAGGGTAGTGTGTGTGCAGTTTCTCTCGACATTACATACATGGATAAAGGTTGTCTCAAAGTTGGCACCAGAGAAATGAGAACCAGCATGAAGCAGACACAGGTATTAACCAAAAAAAGTTCTCAGAAGAGTGAGGTCCTTATGTTGTCATTGTTCAGCATGTGGTGATGTGGGCAGGAACCATATTTAGGATAGCAGTTACATGTGTAAAGTTTTGGGGGTTGCAAAATGGTGTGTACTTTGAAAAGTAAGATGGAAGAAGTAGAGGCTAGTTATCTCTTAAAGAAAAGTCTGTGTAAAGGTTTGGGATAGCGTGATGGTTTGGGCAAAGATTCAGCTTTGAGAGGTTTGGGCAAAGATTCAGCTTTGAGAGAGTGTCATATCTGAAGATTTGAAATTGTATGAGGATTAATAGTGTATATGGATTTGGGATAGCATGATGATCGTGTACAGATTTATGACTGCAGAATTGTGTGTGTAGACTTGCTTTATAAGATGAACTGTTAAAAGATCTGAGATCGTGAAAATGGTAAAAAGTGAAGTCTCCTAGCCTAAAGGAGATAGAAACATAGAGCTGGAAGTAATAAAAAAGGAGATAGAAACATAGAGCTGGAAGTAATGAACCATGTTGAGGGCACAGCATATTGACAAGATGCAGGCCAGCCTTCTGTGTGAAGTACCTTGAACTGAAATAGTAAGCTGCTTACAGCTGGACTGAGCGGGTTTCAGGCTGTAGGAGTCTGACCCAAGAATGATTTGAATAATGGCTGTCAGCTCCACAAGTGAAAACTCCAACCATTTGACTGGGGACCTTGATAAAGAGACTAAAACTAGTAAAAGCAGAACTGTGAGGGTAAAGAATTGATAGGATTGTACACATAAAGACTGTGAATAGCAAGAGGGGTTAGAGGATTAAAGCCTAAGGGGCTAAAAGGTGTAAATAATTGATGGGATTGTATACATAAATGATAAAGACTATGAATAGTAAGAGGGGTTAGATGATTGAAGCCTAAAAGGCTAAAGGCTCATCCAAGCTATGGCCATGTGCAGATGCCCAAAGGATCTGATGGCAACTGGTGCCAGAAGCTGTACGACAAGCACCTGAAGAAGTCCAAGCATTTCGAGAAGCCCCGCACCTCCAACATGGCCTTCATCATCAACCACTTTGCTGACAAGGTGGAGTACTTCGCTGAAGGCTTCCTGGAGAAGAACCGAGACACTGTGCTGGAAGAGCAGATCAACATCCTCAAAGCTAGCCAGGTGAGAGAGCTGGGGATGGTGAGGGATGGAGTGTGCTGATAGAGGAAATGTACATGGGATGGTGTGGAATGGAGTGTGCTGATGGAGGAAATGTACATGGGATGGTGTGGGATGGAGTGTGTTGATGGAGGAAATGTACATGGGATGGTGTGGGATGGAGTGTGCTGATAGAGGAAATGTACATGGGATGGTGTGGAATGGAGTGTGTTGATAGAGGAAATGTACATGGGATGGTGTGGAATGGAGTGTGTTGATAGAGGAAATGTACATGGGATGGTGTGGGATGGAGTGTGCTGATAGAGGAAATGTACATGGGATGGTGTGGGATGGAGTGTGCTGATAGAGGAAATGTACATGGGATGGTGTGGGATGGTTTGTGTTGATAGAGGAAATGTACATGGGATGGTGTGGAATGGAGTGTGTGATAGAGGAAATGTACATGGGATGGTGTGGGATGGTTTGTGTTGATAGAGGAAATGTACATGGGATGGTGTGGGATGGTGTGGGATGGAGTGTGTTGATGGAGGAAATGTACATGGGATGGTGTGGGATGGAGTGTGCTGATAGAGGAAATGTACATGGGATGGTGTGGGATGGAGTGGGATGGAGTGTGTTGATAGAGGAAATGTACATGGGATGGTGTGGAATGGTGTGTGTTGATAGAGGAAATGTACATGGGATGGTGTGGAATGGAGTGTGTTGATAGAGGAAATGTACATGGGATGGTGTGGAATGGAGTGTGTTGATAGAGGAAATGTACATGGGATGGTGTGGGATGGTGTGGAATGGAGTGTGTTGATAGAGGAAATGTACATGGGATGGTGTGGGATGGTGTGGAATGGAGTGTGTTGATAGAGGAAATGTACATGGGATGGTGTGGGATGGAGTGTGTTGATAGAGGAAATGTACATGGGATGGTGTGGAATGGTGTGTGTTGATAGAGGAAATGTACATGGGATGGTGTGGGATGGAGTGTGTTGATAGAGGAAATGTACATGGGATGGTGTGGAATGGAGTGTGCTGATAGAGGAAATGTACATGGGATGGTGTGGGATGGAGTGGGATGGAGTGTGTTGATAGAGGAAATGTACATGGGATGGTGTGGAATGGTGTGTGTTGATAGAGGAAATGTACATGGGATGGTGTGGAATGGAGTGTGTTGATAGAGGAAATGTACATGGGATGGTGTGGAATGGAGTGTGTTGATAGAGGAAATGTACATGGGATGGTGTGGGATGGTGTGGAATGGAGTGTGTTGATAGAGGAAATGTACATGGGATGGTGTGGGATGGTGTGGAATGGAGTGTGTTGATGGAGGAAATGTACATGGGATGGTGTGGGATGGAGTGTGCTGATGGAGGAAATGTACATGGGAAGGTGTGGAATGGAGTGTGTTGATGGAGGAAATGTACATGGGATGGTGTGGGATGGAGTGTGTTGATGGAGGAAATGTACATGGGATGGTGTGGGATGGAGTGTGCTGATAGAGGAAATGTACATGGGATGGTGTGGGATGGTGTGGGATGGAGTGTTGATAGAGGAAATGTACATGGGATGGTGTGGAATGGTGTGTGCTGATAGAGGAAATGTACATGGGATGGTGTGGGATGGTGTGGGATGGAGTGTTGATAGAGGAAATGTACATGGGATGGTGTGGGATGGTGTGGGATGGAGTGTGTTGATGGAGGAAATGTACATGGGATGGTGTGGAATGGAGTGTGTTGATAGAGGAAATGTACATGGGATGGTGTGGGATGGAGTGTGCTGATAGAGGAAATGTACATGGGATGGTGTGGGATGGAGTGTGTTGATGGAGGAAATGTACATGGGATGGTGTGGAATGGAGTGTGTTGATGGAGGAAATGTACATGGGATGGTGTGGGATGGAGTGTGTTGATGGAGGAAATGTACATGGGATGGTGTGGGATGGAGTGTGTTGATAGAGGAAATGTACATGGGATGGTGTGGGATGGAGTGTGTTGATAGAGGAAATGTACATGGGATGGTGTGGGATGGAGTGTGTTGATAGAGGAAATGTACATGGGATGGTGTGGAATGGAGTGTGTTGATAGAGGAAATGTACATGGGATGGTGTGGAATGGAGTGTGCTGATGGAGGAAATGTACATGGGATGGTGTGGAATGGAGTGTGCTGATGGAGGAAATGTACATGGGATGGTGTGGAATGGAGTGTGCTGATGGAGGAAATGTACATGGGATGGTGTGGAATGGAGTGTGCTGATAGAGGAAATGTACATGGGATTGTGTGGGATGGTGTGGAATGGAGTGTGCTGATTGAGGAAATCTACCCGGGATGGTGCTGATGAGAGGAATTAATGAAAAGTGTGGAGAAAGTGTATTTATAGGTGATCAAAGGTTACAAGTAAGCAGTGAAGTGAGTTTAGTTTACATTGTGTGTGTGTGTGTGTGTGTGTGTGTGTGCCTGTGTTGTGTGTGTTGTGTGTGTGTGTGTGTGTTGTGTGTGTGTGTTATGTGTGTGGTGTGGTGTGTGTGTGTGTGTGTGACAGTTTGAGCTTGTGGCAGAGCTGTGTCTGGAAGGGGGAGAGGTAGCAGCGGCATCAACAGCTGGTGGCCGTAAGCGAGCGTCTTCCACCACACAGCCCGTACGTGCTCAGCCTAAGGCGGTAGCAAACAGCACAAGAAAACGGTTGGTTCACAGGTAGGTACAGCACTTAGAAAGAATACATCTCTTCCAATCAGAACTGTTCTCAGGTCAAGATTGCTCTATGTGTAGTTTGCCTACTGCTGCATTTGTGTGTGGGCAGAATTTACTGTGGCGTTATGTCCTGATACAATTGTGTTCATTGCTTGTTCTTCACAGGGTATGCTGTCATTAGAAAAAATCAGATTGAGAGATGGTTGAAAGTGAATAGCATATATTGTGACATATGTGTTGAGTTACCAAGAGACTAAGCCAGCACTGTTGGTGGTGACATCCAATCAGAATATGTGTTGATAGGTCACTTCAGCTGCCAGATCTTATGACTTTGCACAGGGTCACACTCCCTGAACAGTTTGTGTCACAGAAGTTCACATTTTGCATTGTCTATTTTTCCCTGGTGAGTTGCAAGCTACAGAGTAAGACTCTGGGTGGTGCACCATTTTCACAGCCAGACAGACTGACCAGGTACAGGATCAGACTGGTCAGCTTCACAGCCAGACTGTCTGACCAGGTACAGGATCAGACTGGTCAGCTTCACAGCCAGACTGTCTGACCAGGTACAGGATCAGACTGGTCAGCTTCACAGCCAGACTGTCTGACCAGGTACAGGATCAGACTGGTCAGCTTCACAGCCAGACTGTCTGACCAGGTACAGGATCAGACTGGTCAGCTTCACAGCCAGACTGTCTGACCAGGTACAGGATTGAACTGGTCAGCTTGACAGCCAGACTGACTGACCAGGTACAGGATTGAACTGGTCAGCTTCACAGCCAGACTGACCAGGTACAGGATCGAACTGGTCAGCTTCACAGCCAGACTGACCAGGTACAGGATTGAACTGGTCAGCTTCACAGCCAGACTGACCAGGTACAGGATCGAACTGGTCAGCTTCACAGCCAGACTGTCTGACCAGGTACAGGATTGAACTGGTCAGCTTCACAGCCAGACTGACTAACCAGGTACAGGATCAGACTGGTCAGCTTCACAGCCAGACTGACTAACCAGGTACAGGATCGAACTGGTCAGCTTCACAGCCAGACTGACTGACCAGGTGCAGGATCAGACTGGTCAGCTTCACAGCCAGACTGACTAACCAGGTACAGGATCAGACTGGTCAGCTTCACAGCCAGACTGTCTGACCAGGTACAGGATCAGACTGGTCAGCTTCACAGCCAGACTGACTGACAGGATCGAACTGGTCAGCTTCACAGCCAGACTGATTGACCAGGTACAGGATCAGACTGGTCAGCTTCACAGCCAGACTGACTGACCAGGTACAGGATCAGACTGGTCAGCTTCACAGCCAGACTGACTGACCAGGTACAGGATCAGACTGGTCAGCTTCACAGCCAGACTGACTGACCAGGTACAGGATCAGACTGGTCAGCTTCACAGCCAGAACTTATAACCAGGAGTATCAGTCGTCTAGCTATTGGTTTGCAGTTCTAAGACAGCTTAATGATATAATATACTGTTGTTTCTGATTGATGACTGAAAAAGATAATCATATGTTTTTTATGATTTAATGAAAGAATAATGCTGACCATTGATCTGTGTTAACTAAATCATATGTCTCCTACAGTCAGATAAGAAGAATGGTAATCCTGTTTGTGTGTGCAGTTCCGAGACTCCTTGATGATGTTGATGGAGACGCTGAATGCAACGACACCCCACTACATTCGTTGTATCAAACCCAACGACACCAAGGAAGCATTTAAGTAAGTTCTTCGTCTTGCCCAAGTCCCTGTTTTATCCCCCTTGTCTGTAGTTGTGCACTTGCTCCTTTGTTCATGCTTGACCGAATTGTTGAGAGTGGACACAGTTGTGCTTTGACAGGTGTAACTGTGGAGAGGTCAGCTCAGACGTGCTGCTGTTCAGTTACCTGGGCTGTTAATTGAAGGTGACATTCTGAAAGTGGACTTGTCATCTCATAAGGCTGCATTTTGGCTGCATTTTAGAAGTTGCTTTCACAAAATGACCAAAGCTTACAAGCTATACAGGATTGGTTCTGATGCTGATGCAGACCTTTGTTTGTTGTTTTGTTGGTTGGTTTTGTTTTGTTTTGAAAAGGATCATTTGAAATTATTTATCATTAAATGTGAAAAGATTATATTTTTCAAAAAGATTTTAAAAAAAAGAACCTGGAGATGTGAATTTAGAAATTATGGGGGTTTTCATAATCTGTTTCGGCCAGCTGAAAGGATTCTGATTTTCTCTTCCATTGTTAGTCCTTGGTTTTCAGGTTCAACCCTTCAAATATCCATGAAATATTCTTTTAAAATTGAATATTTTTTTAATCACTTTCCAACAAATGTGTACATGAAACGTAATTGATGAGCAGACAGACTTTAGTTTTGGGGCCTCTTATTTATGATGTTTGTGTCAATTTCTGTCATTCAGCCAATGTAAACTTACCTCTAAAGTTTGTGTTGAGTTAGTATATTCACTTGCAAGTACAATATCTAGGAATTTATATCACCACTTGGATTTACTTGTCCTTTGTTTCATTTATCCTGTTTGTGGCTGATTGGTCTGTCTTTGTGCATGTTGTGAAACCATCTTGGAACCGTAAACATGTAGCTTTGTTGATTATGCTTTCCCAGTCAGTGACATATTTTTCTGAAGAGGGTGTAACTTTGAATAATTCTTAGTCAACAGAGGTAGATGGCAGAGGCCTTATGGTCGTGATGATGACCGTTCTGTGAGGACCTGAGGTTTATGTAGAGAAACAAAAAGGAAATTGGAGAGTGAAAACAGCTCACCACAGTCTCAAAAGCCATTTTGACATAGAGCGTTCTATCACTTTGTGCTGATTGATGGAGTGAACAGTGGCTGAGTGGTGAGAACCAGTGCTAAAAGTGGGGTGTCCATGAAGTTCAGTGTGATTGTGTTGTGTAGTTTTGATCCCAAGAGAGCTGTGGAACAACTGAGAGCCTGTGGTGTTCTGGAGACCATTCGCATCAGTGCTGCTGGCTACCCATCCAGGTTAGGACCCTGCCGTGTGTGTGTGTGTGTGTGTGTGTGTGTGTGTGTGTGTGTGTGTGGTGCACGCTAGTGTGTGCGAGAGAGTGAGAGTGAGACCAGATTTCAAGATATGTGTGTGGTGCTGTAGCTGATTGTGGGAGGTGTGTTCTGAAGACACGCATACCTGTGGTGAGTGTATGTGAGGTGCATTATCTAGCTGTGGGGGCTTTATGTTTTGAAGGCATACATCCTGTTGTGTGTGCTTTTTTTGTGGTGTTGTACCTAATTGTGGTGTGTGTTTTGAAGACATGCATCCTATTGTATGTTTATATGCGTGGTGCTGTACCTAATTGTGTGTGTTTTGAAGACATGCATCCTGTTGTATGTTTATATGTGTGGTGCTGTACCTAATTGTGTGTGTTTTGGAGACATGCATCCTGTTGTATGTTTATATGTGTGGTGCTGTACCTAATTGTGTGTGTTTTGAAGACATGCATCCTGTTGTATGTTTATATGTGTGGTGCTGCACCTAACATGTATCCTATTGTGTGTTTATATGTGTGGTGCTGTACCTCATTGTGGTGTGTGTTTTGAAGACATGCATCCTATTGTGTGTTTATATGTGTGGTGCTGTACCTAATTGTGTGTGTTTTGAAGACATGCATCATATTGTGTGTTTATATGTGTGGTGCTGTACCTAATTGTGTGTGTTTTGAAGACATGCATCCTATTGTGTGTTTTATGTGTGGTGCTGTACCTCATTGTGGTGTGTGTTTTGAAGACATGCATCCTATTGTATGTTATATGTGTGGTGCTGTACCTAATTGTGTGTGTTTGAAGACATGCATCCTGTTGTATGTTTATATGTGTGGTGCTGTACCTAACATGTATCCTATTGTGTATTTATATGTGTGGTGCTGTACCTCATTGTGGTGTGTGTTTTGAAGACATGTATCCTATTGTGTGTTTATATGTGTGGTGCTGTACCTCATTGTGGTGTGTGTTTTGAAGACATGTATCCTATTGTGTGTTTATATGTGTGGTGCTGTACCTCATTGTGGTGTGTGTTTTGAAGACATGTATCCTATTGTGTGTTTATATGTGAAATGCAGAACCTGATTGTGGGGATTATGTTTTGAAGATAACTATCCTGGTGGTGTATGTTTGTGTGGAGTGGTTCTAATAACGAGTGTGTGTTTTGAAAACCAGTATCCCAGTACATGTGTTTGTGTGGTGTGGTAAACCCTAGTTGTGGGGATTGGGTTTTGAAGACATGAACCCCAGTGTGTGTGTGTGTGGTGCAGTACCTGATTGTGGGTGTTGTGTTCAGATGGACCTACGCTGAGTTCTTCCAACGCTATCGCGTACTGGCCACATCCAAACTCATCAGCAAGAGCAACATGCGCAAGACCTGTGAAGCCATTCTCCCGACCCTGATTTCTGTGAGTGTGTTTGTATGTACGGATGTGGGTATTGGTTTGAATGTGTGTGTGGGTGTGTGCTTATCTGTACGGATGTGGGTATTGGTTTGAATGTGTGTGTGCGTGTGTGTGTGTGTTCAAGTGTACATTTGTAATGTGAACTCACATGTAGTAACCATCCTTTGACGCATGATAATGCACCTATTGTGTTGTAGGATGAACTGACAGTGTTTTCTTGCTTTACTGTTATTGCAGGTGTTTGAAGCAAGCATTTGTCTGTCACGAGGGAAATCTTGCATGTCATCTTTTGACAGTTTTTCCTTTTATCCATCATGGTATAACTTAAGAAATATGTTGAAGTTGAATGGGTGTTTAAGATCCACTCTTGAGCAAGGTTTATCCATACCATTTTCTTGGAGATCAGGGGTTATCAAAGCTCAAGCAAGAATTTTCATGGGACCAGCCGCCGTGGCGAAGTGGTTAGCGTCGCGGACTCCCAGCTGGGAGGTCGTGGTTCGAATCCCATCAAGTCATGTGGTTTTTCTGCCCCGACCGCTCCTACCCAGAGTTGAGTTTGCTGCGGACTCAGTTGGGAAGACTGGGACCACACAGTCGAGTTTCATCCACTTAATGGATGCGTTTCTGAGAGTGTTGCTCAAATTTCCTGACCGACACTGCAGGTGCATATATCTCTCGGGCCTGGTTGACGCCAGGATGTATTATGAAAGGAAGCATAGAGTACAGCCCTGTCATGTAGTCTCAGACCGAAATGGAAATCCGTAGCATCATCTTAATCATCCTCATTCTCATCAATCAGCATTAAAAAAAAAAATGTCTCAAATTCTGTGGCCCTTCATGCCCTGCTATCATGGTGACCTCAATTTCGATGTCCTCTCCACGTCTGTGGCCTTGGTTTTGGTTCCGTCGGGGTCACCGGTATCGCGAGTCCATGGGGGCTGTCGTTGGACGGACGTTGTGGCGCCCTCCGGAGGGAGAGCTCACTCACGCAGGCTCTGCGACTAAGCAATTATTGTCATCAGTAGGGGGCTTAGCAGGTGGTGTCCTGTGTATGTTAGATCAGAACAGGCGCCACTGAACACCACCAAAGTGACTCGGCAGCAGTGCAGTGTCTCCCTCCGTGGGTTGCCTCTTGACGACTCGACATTGACTGCTCCCTGTGGATTGCCGGTGCCGAGGCTGCGGCAGGGCCGACCGGGCTGTGGCTGTGGACAGGTGTCGAATGAGCGGCGTGGGTGCACTGCGTCTGAGGTGGCGCAGAGGTTGGGACAGCAAAAAAAAAAAAAAAAAATTTTCATGGGTACAGATTGAATTGAGAAAAGTATTTTTGTGAGTGTGTAAATGCTGGAATTCCGCTTGTTTCAGCATCATAGACACTTTAACTTTCAGACGAGTGTGACTGTGAAACAAGTATGAAGATTCCAGGGGAAGTAGTCTCATGGCACAGGACACAGTCATTTGGTGCCGTGGAACTGAAATCATACTGTTTCCATCCAGCGAGTGTTTGTATTTGTTAATGACTCACTGACTGACAGTTTTGTGGTTTGTTGGTAACTCTGACACCCTCCGGGGGTTGCGACCTTGTCGTGGTCGGAGGGTTTGCGTGGTCCAGTGATCCCTTAGGCTTTGCTGGCAGGGGCATCAATACTCGAAGATAGGCTGTTTTTTTCACACTGCTTCTAGGCCTGAGAGGTGCAGATGCTGTTTGGCCTAAGCGTAACGTGTAAGGAGTTGATGCCCCTGGTAGGGCTCCCATGTCAGATAGGCTAAGGGTGAGGATCCTGACTAAGAGTAACCCGCCTTTCTCCTTTTCTTGTTTTCTGCCTCCCTTATTTGGCCCTTTTCTATCTTCGTCTCCCCTTCAAGTCTTCTTTTTCCACACTCCTTTCTCTCTGTGGTCTCCTTAAGATCCGCCGCGTTTGCCGTGCGGTGCGACCTGTGTCGGAGGGGAATGAGATCCTGGTGATTGAGAGGGCCAGCGCTCTCAACACATCACTTTGGCTCGGACCTCTCCTAGACAGGGAGTACACTTTGGCCCGGGTGTACTAATCGGCTCCCCTTCTTGGGGTTGGGTCAAGACGGGCAGTTCCCCAGCTGGCCAAGTAAACCCCTGCAGTGCTCAGCTCTCTGTTCCGGGGAGTTGAGCATGATCAGGGGGGATAGGGTTGGTTGCTTCTGCTTGTCGTATGTCCCTCTTCCCGAAGCCTGGAAGGGGTCAAGACATTGGTTTCTGGCCCTGGCCCCTTAGTTGGACTCCAAGGTGGGTGGGTAAGGGAGGGATGAAATATACTAAAATACACATGGCTTTTTCAAAACACATCCCCCCAAAAAAGAGGAAGGCAGCATCCCCTATTTCAGGGATTTCGATTCTGACAGCGATTCGGATATGGAGATACGACAGAAGACAGGTTTTCTGGGCTTCCTGGCTCGTTATGGAAGGAAGGGAGCAAGAAAGACCCCTTTCAGCTTTGAGCCCATTTGCTATCCAAAAGGGCTTTCAAGGTATAGCAGGTGACCCTCGGTCCATCAAGAGGTTGAGGAATGGTTCATTTCTTATTCAATGCAAGTCACACAAACAATCTGAACAGCTGCTGAAAGCAACTAAACTAGTGGACAGGGAGATCAGGGTAACTCCCCACAAACAGTTAAATTCATCTAAAGGCGTGATTCGCTGCCGGGATTTATCAGGAGTCTCAGAGGCAGAAATCAAAACGGAGCTGGCATCCCGGGGTGTGACGGAGGTGCGCAGGGTGACTGTCAAGAAGGGTGCAGAAAGAGTGGCCACCAACACCCCTTTCTGACATTCTGCAACCCTGTGCTGCCTCCGCTCATCAAAGTCGGCTACCTGATTGTCCGGGTTCAGTTGTACGTTCCGTCCCCGTTGAGGTGCTTCCGATGCCAGAAGTTTGGCCATGTCAGAGACCGTTGTTCTGGGCAGGAGGGTGTGTGGTATTTGCTGCAAGGCAACCCATGATGGGCCGTGTAAAGATCCGGCACATTGTGCAAACTGCGGTGGCGACCATCCCTCCTCTTCACGGAATTGTCCTCTGTGGATTCAGGAATCTGCAATACAAAGGATTAAGACAGAAAAGAAGATCTCCTTTTTTGAAGCCCGCAAGCAGGTTGTGGGCAGTCAGTCGCCGACAGCTTCTTCGTATGCTTCGGCCGTAAAGAAAGTTCCAACAGTTCCAACTCGGTCAGTCTGCTGTCAGACTGATAACTTTACGTTTTCGAAGACATTGCAAGGAAAAACTGTCAGCTCTGGGGGAAGCAGGTCCACCACCTCTCAACCCAAAGTGAGTGCCCCTGGTGGAGGCCAAAAATTCGCCACCCCTCGGACTGCCCAGCAGTCTACAACATCTGCTGCTGGCAGATTAAAAAGCCAGCAGTCCCGCCTCGAACTCCACTGTCCAATGCCCGTGCGGGCAAGGGAGTTCAACCCAGTGTGGAGATGGTGGAGTTGAGGAAGAAACCTCCACCATCTCCCAAATCCAGACCTCCACCATCTCCAAACTCCAGGCCTTTGTCACCTGCGGGCAAGTCTGCCAGCAGGTCCAAAGACCAACACAGTCCAGTGAAACTAACCAATAAATTCGCTCCATTAGAAGCGGACGTTGAAGAGGAGATGACCTGATTTCTCTCCTTTTCGCCTCTGCACCATGGATAGTACCATATTCCATTGGAATATCCGTGGATTAAATTCCAACTTTGGGGAGCTTCAGCTTCTGTGTCAGTCTATAAAACCTTCTGTCGTGGCTCTTCAGGAAACTCAAATTCAAAGCCAGAAGACCTTTACTCTTTCTGGCTTTAATATTCTTTCAAAACCTGCACAACCATCCATGTTGGGACTGTCGGGCGGTGTTGCCCTTCTCCTACACAAAACTTTGCTGTATAGTCCTGTCGCTCTGTCTACCTCGCTTCAGGCTGTAGCTGCGAGAGTCACTCTCCACAAGACTGTGACAATCTGTTCTCTTTATCTACCTCCTTCTGTCCGGTTTGTCGTCAGGACCTTGTCAGTCTGATAGGAGAACTTCCTCGACCTTTTTTGCTGTTGGGTGACTTTAACGGTCACAATCCTCTTTGGGTAGTGTCAGTACGTCATCCAGAGGTCTGCTAATTGAGGATGTCCTTTCGGATTTAGATTTGTGTTGTCTGAACGACGGATCTGCAACTTACCTCCACTCTTCCACAGGTTCACTTTCGTGTTTAGATTTGTCGGTTTGTGACCCCTCGCTGGTCCTGGACTATGAGTGGTCTGTCCATGACGATCTGCACGGAAGTGACCATTTCCCTGTCCTTCTACAACCTGTAATAACTGAACACGTCTCTGTCTCTCAACATCTAAATTATAAGAAAGCAAACTGGGATCTATTTGCAGCCACTATTTCTAAAGAGTTCCAGGACACTGACTTTCTTCAGAGTCCGGACCCAGCAGAATCACTGACTAACACTAATAATCAAATGTGCTAAAGCCTGTATTCCAGTGTCTTCCGATAAACTTCAAATGCCAAAAACACCCCGGTTCGATTCAGAATGCCAACAAATTTCTAAAGTTAGAAAACGGGCTCAGCGTCAGGTATACCAACGACCTTCGGGTCCCAACGCTCGAGCCCATCAGAAACTCCGTGCTAAATCAAGACACACTTTTAAAATCAGCAAACGTCGGTCCTGGAGAAGCTTCTGCTCCAGGCTGACATCGAAAACTTCTAAGAAAAAAGTGTGGAACATCATTAAGAAAATCAACGGGAAGAACACTTGTCCCACTGTGAACCATCTCAAGTTTTCTGACTCTTTAATAACAGACAAAAAAGCAGTTGCTAATCTGCTGGCTTCAACCATTGAAAAGAATTCCTCCTCTTCCAACAAATCAGCCACTTTTGTCAAAAACAAAGCCCTAAAAGAAAAATCACCCTGCAACTTTTCGTCCGACAACATGGAAGACTACAATCTTCCTTTCACGTTAAACGAGCTGAAATCTGCCTTACTTTCTTGCAGCGATTCTTCTCCAGGTATGGATGAAATTCATTATCAACTGTTGAAACATCTTCCGCAAGAAGGTCTGAACATACTGCTACAGGTATACAACCATGTATGGACTACAGGTTTCTTATTATTCCCATCCCTTATTATTCCCATCCCCAAACCTGGAAAAGATCTTTCTAATCCATCAAACTACCGTCCCATAGCTTTGACCAGCTGTGTCTGCAAATTGATGGAGAAAATGGTCAACGCTAGGCTCATGTGGAAACTCGAAACTGATGGCCTTTTAGCGAAAGAACAGTGTGGTTTCCGCAAACATAGGACTACAGTTGACCATTTGATTCGTCTGGAATCTACACTTCGGAACGCTTTTCTGAACAAACAGCATGCAGTGGCAATTTTCTTTGACTTGGAGAAGGCCTACGATACCACCTGGAAGTCGGGGATACTTCATGATCTCCACGATCTGGGTTTTCGAGGTCATCTTCCGCTTTTTATTCAAAATTTCTTGGCAGAACGACAGTTTCAGGTCCGGGTTGGCACCACTCTCTCTGATGTCCACGAGCAGGAGTTGGGTGTTCCACAGGGGAGCATACTGTCTCCTGCCCTCTTTAGTATTAAAATCAACAACATTGTTCAATCAGTTCAGCAGGTTCAGACTGCTCATTGTTGTGGATGATTTTGCTGTCTACGCAACTGGAAGCCTGTACCCGAGTGTCCAGCGCAGGCTCCAGCTTTGCGTAGATAAAATCCATCGGTGGGCGGATGAAAAACGGTTTCACACCTTTCTCCAACAAAGACGCAGTGTATTCACTTCCATAATTTCCGTCAGTTTTCCCAGATCCTGAACTTCAAGTAGGGAAATCTTCCATTCCAGCTGTTTAAAAAGGCCAAATTTCTGGAGTCATTTTTGACCAGAAACTAAACTTTCTCAGCCACATCAAAAACCTCAAAACTTCTTGCCAGAAAGCCCTGAATATTCTGCGGGTCGTAGCGCACACTGACTGGGGCGCTGATAAGAAAACTTTGCTGCACCTCTACAGAGCCTTGGTCCGTTCCAAACTGGACTACGGTTGTGCTGTCTACGGCTCCGCAAGACCCTCTTACCTCAAACTCTTGACCCTATCCACCATCAAGGCTTCGTCTCTGTCTTGGAGCGTTCCGCACCACCCCTGTGTACAGCCTGTACGCAGAGGCGGGCGAACCTTCATTGTCCAACCGCAGGCTGAAACTGTCTTTAAATTATTATATCCGACTGTTCTCAGAACCGCAGAATCCTGCCTATGACTGTGTCTTTGACCCTCCATTCCAAAGTAAGTTTGAAAACAACCCTAAATGTATTCCGCCGTTTGGTCTTCGTATGCAGCCTCACGTGCGGAATGCAGGTCTAAACCTGGGAGTAGTTCCGATTTTTTAAAGTTTCCGGACCAACCTCCGTGGACCTTTTTCACACCAGAGATTCGTTTCGATCTTGCAGCTTTTCGCAAAGAGTCTACCAGCCTCTCTGGCGTACAAGGCATTGTATGCTGACCTCTGTTCGAAATTCCCATCCTATCAAAAAGTTTTCACTGACGGTTCCAAGTCTGAGGATGGAGTGGCCTGTGCAGCCTACTGCCCTGGGGCTCCTTCTCAGATACTGTTGGAACATATCCATTCCGAGGCTTCTGTCTATTCTGCTGAACTTACTGCTCTGGTACTGGCTTTGAAGATAATCTCACATTCTTCAAAGAGGACTTTCTGGTTCTGTCGGATTCGCTGTCAGCTTTGGAAGCCATAGCTGGCCGCAACCTTCAGCATCCAGAACTTTGCATTTCTTTGAACTTTTTAGCAAGTTGACAGCGGACGGTTACAACATTACTCTTGCTTGGGTTCCTGGTCATGTTGGCATCGGCGGGAACGAAATGGTTGATCGTTTAGCCAAGAACGCCACAAGAGAGAAACTGTCCAACATTTATATCCCCTGTTCAATGTGAAACCCAAGATTAACGATTATGTGAGAGACCTCTGGCAGGAGGATTGGAACACACGGACGAATAACAAACTCTTTCAGATCCGTCCAAACCTTCAGGAGTTCCTCCCATCCACGTCGGGAGGTCGTAAAGAGGAAACGGTTCTGTGCCGGCTGCACACCGGCCATTCGTATTTTACCCATGCTTACCTTTTAAAGAGTGAAGAAGCTCCGTGGTGCATTCCATGTCATGCGCCACTCACAATGAAACATGTTCTTTTAGAGTGTTGGGACTTGCACGATGTGAGACACCAAACATTTTACAGCGGAGTCCATGAAGATCCTGTTCAGGGATGTCCCGCCTGATGTGATCCTTGAGTTTTTGAGAGAGATTAACATTTTTCATCTGATTTAAGATTTTACGGCAGAAAGATTTTTAACAAAGTTTCTGGTGCGTTTCTAGACGATGTCATTTAACGAGATGTATGAAAGGTTTTTTTTTTTTTTATTTTTTTATTTTTATTTTTTATTTTTTTTTTATATGACTGGTGAGTTGATTTTAACATGGTGACAGCCCTGATATGGCCCTTTGCGGTCGCTGGGCTATAAGCAACATTATCTTATCTTATCCTGGTAACTCTGACAGCAGTAAATGGTGACCTGATTCTGCTCAGGGAAGGTGAAAGGACATGGAAGGAGAGGGATGTGGCCTGCTTTCCATCATGCCATGCCCTACACATAGCAAACATTTCACAGTTCACTGCCCATAGCAAACATTTCACAGTTCACTGCCCATAGCAAACATTTCACAGTTCACTGCCCATAGCAAACATTTCACAGTTCACTGCCCATAGCAAACATTTCACAGTTCACTGCCCATAGCAAACATTTCACAGTTCACTGCCCATAGCAAACATTTCACAGTTCACTGCCCATACAGCCCACAGACTGTGGGAACTTTCACTTTTTAACCATAGTTACTCACTGACGGGAATTTTTGTGGCAAAAAACGATTCATGTTCTGCAAGTTTGATGGCATGGATGACATTTTGCTGAAATGGCATACTTCCACAGCCAACTACCAGTGTATGATGAGAGCTTTGGGAAATAGTATATTTATTCTTACCATTTTCATAATTTTTCTCCACCAGGTTTGTCACTGTTTAGGGCAGTTACACCCATTTTGATGTGATCTAAAACAGTGCTAAATGCAGTATAGATGAAAATGTCTTTTATGCAAAGACCTAAGTTTGTAAAACATACGGTGTCCTAAAACCTGCCTTTAAAGTTTTGAGAATCATCTGTTTTACAGTGTCGCGCACCACATTTGCATGCACTTGATCACAAACTCAGAATGTTCACTCCACACGCACGCATCCACTCCATTCATTCAAAGGAGGGATTGGGGATACACAGATTCCAGTTTCTGTGTACTCCCTTTTCCAAAACATGCGTCTCAGATCACTAATGTTATCAGACTTTGACCACACCTTTCAGACTTTGACCACACCTTTCAGACTTTGACCACACCTTTCAGACTTTGACCACACCTTTCAGAGTTTGTAATGATGGGTCCTGATCTAAATCACTAAATCATTGACTTGTTAGTGTTTTAGTGTCTTACGTGTGAAGCATTATGTTGGGGTCAAGTCAATGTCGGAACTCCTCCCCCCCTCCCTTTCCTCCCTACACACACACTCAGTAAGAGAAGAGCGTTTGTTTGAAACATTGTGCAGTTGTCTGCAGTAGGTGGCTCCCCTTCATTGCTGCTTGCATGCCTGGTAGAGAGGTTGAAAAAAAGGGGGTTTATTGGTCAAGAATGAATGCGGAACACTGCTTGGGTGAAAGCAGAAGATACATTTATTGACAGCTGACCACTTACTAGGTATGGGGCATTGAGTGTGAACATATGTGGTTAAACCTCAAACCTCTTTGTCTTTTAGAAGGAGGAAAAGAACAAGACGACACTTAGCAAAACTGTCGTCTGTTGGCCTGTTTTCAGGATGAGGACAAGTACAGGTTTGGCAAAACCAAAATCTTTTTCCGTGCGGGCCAAGTGGCCTATCTGGAGAAGTTACGAGCGGACAAACTGCGGGCATGTGGGGTGATGATCCAGAAACACATCCGAGGCTGGCTGCAGAGAAAGAAGTACCCGGCGCATCCGGCGCTCTGCTCTTCTGCTGCAGACGTTCAGCAGAGGATTTTTGGCAAGGAGGTGTGTTGTCATGGCTTGACTTCTCTAAAGTTGCAAATGCTGTCTGAATACTCTGATTGAAAATGCTGTTTCTCGTTAACGTGATGTTAAAAGAGCTATAAATGTTTTCAGTAT
>CM031623.1:28789743-28904743 GCA_018398815.1 Conus ventricosus
TCGCGGTCGATCTGGTAGGCATTGGGTTAAACTACTAAGCCAAAAGAACGGAAACACAGAACCAGAGTGTTCCAACCTTTTGGTCTTCTTCAGATTGCTGCTTAGAGATGTATTGGGTCTGTACTGATGTTTGTTCCATTGAGTGCTGCTTAGATATGTATTGGGTCTGTGCTGATGTTTGTTCCATTGAGTGGTGGAATAATTCAGCTTTTATGCTTCCACTGAAATCCACCGTTGATCACTTTACTTTCAAACATGTTTAGTCACTGGAAGACGAACTGAACCCTGTCCTTTTCAGTCTGGGCATGTGGGAGGTTACTGAATGAAGCAGAAAGTTCACCCACTTCTGCCCAGTTCTGTTCTGAAACAGACATGAAATTGAAGAGCAGAGTTCTGACCACTTTATCCCCACAGACGAACCAGGTGACAGACATGTGGTAGAAGACTAACATGGCTGTGTCCAATTCTGTCCTGACAGGCAAAGGAGGTGACGGAGATGAAGCAGAAGGAAGGGCAGATGGAGAAGATGCAGACGGAGATCGCTCGTCTCAAGTCGTCGGACGAGGAGGTGAAGGTGTCGTCCAACAAGATCACCAGCATGGAGGAGGAGCTGGCCAGACTGCAGGCGGAGCTGGCGCGGGTCACGAAGGAGAGAGACACGGCCCTCAAGGAGAAGGAGGACGTCATGAAGGAGAGCGAAGAGGTCAGCTCTGCGGGAGGTTTTTCCACATGTGTGTGTCGGTTGGTTGGTTGGTCTGTCGGTCTGAAAGAGGGACACAGAAAACTACACAACTGGTTTTTAGCTCACATATGCCAGAATTTTATTTTTGATATTCTGGATGTAGATGTCATGTCAGATGCATTTGGACAGGTGAGTTGCTTTATTTCATAACTGTGTATAGTCTGTAAGCTCAGATACAGGTGTCCCCATACGGGGAAGCTAGGACTGAAAGGGTGCAAGTTTACAGCAGAAGTAAGAAATACAGCACAGTATATATGTCATTCAGAAACCAGGTTTTATTCAGTGAAAGGATGTTTTCCAGTTTGCTAGAGCTGCAGTTTTGACTCTTTTAATTTTGTGGAAGCAAAGTAGCATGCAGAACAGAAAGCGTGCATCTGTTGAGAGAACCATGTGCAATAGTATTTTGTAAAGGTAGCTCTCTACATTCTTTTACATTTAAATGTTTGTTTGCCCTGTTTGTACATTAAATTACAGTGGCATGTCACTTATAAACATGAGAGAGAGACAGGGTTGGGGGGGGGGGGGGGGGGGGAGGAGAGCCTTTTGGATATCTAAGATTCAGAAAAATGTTTAGTGTATTCAGCAAAATGGCATTATCATTATTGAAAATAGTACAAAGCCAAAATATGAAATCTCCGTAGAATTCTCATTGTGCCTTGTTTATCATGTTTGAGAAGCTCTCATGATGGTCAGAAGTGTCATTCATGCTTTCTGTACTTTTCTCAACACTTCGTTCTGTTGAATGAAAGACTATACCAAGCACTTGTCATGAAGGCAACACAACATTTGCAGCACATCCAACTTGCTTTTTTGCCACCTGCAGGATGTGGACGTCATTTGTGGATCTTCAGTGCCAGGTGATACTTTCCACCTCATCTCAGGGACATGAGGAACTCCTTTGTCCAACCTTGGAGCACGTCCAGTAGGTGGTCTGGTGTAGGTTTCTATGATGTCATGAGGTGGGCACTGTCAGTAACACGTCAACCCCTAGGAGGTCTGGTGTAGGTTTCTATGATGTCATGAGGTGGGCACTGTCAGTAACACGTCAACCCCTAGGAGGTCTGGTGTAGGTTTCTATGATGTCATGAGGTGGGCACTGTCAGTAACACGTCAACCCCCAGGAGGTCTGGTGTAGGTTTCTATGATGTCATGAGGTGGGCACTGTCAGTAACACGTCAACCCCCAGGAGGTCTGGTGTAGGTTTCTATGATGTCATGAGGTGGGCACTGTCAGTAACACGTGAACCCCCAGGAGGTCTGGTGTAGGTTTCTATGATGTCATGAGGTGGGCACTGTCAGCAGCCCATCAACCCCAGGAGGTCTGGTGTAGGTTTCTATGATGTCATGAGGTGGGCACTATCAGTAACACGTCAACCCCCAGGAGGTCTGGTGTAAGTTTCTATGATGTCATGAGGTGGGCACTGTCAGCAGCCCATCAACCCCCAGGAGGTCTGGTGTAGGTTTCTATGATGTCATGAGATGGGCACTGTCAGCAGCCCATCAACCCCCAGGAGGTCTTTTGTAGGTTTCTATGATGTCATGAGGTGGGCACTGTCAGCAGCCCATCAACCCCCAGGAGGTCTGGTGTAGGTTTCTATGATGTCATGAGGTGGGCACTGTCAGTAACACGTCAACCCCCAGGAGGTCTGGTGTAGGTTTCTATGATGTCATGAGGTGGGCACTGTCAGTAACACGTCAACCCCCAGGAGGTCTGGTGTAAGTTTCTATGATGTCATGAGGTGGGCACTGTCAGTAACACGTCAACCCCCAGGAGGTCTGGTGTAGGTTTCTATGATGTCATGAGGTGGGCGAGGTCTGGTGTAGGTTTCTATGATGTCATGAGGTGGGCACTGTCAGTAGCCCATCAACTCCCAGGAGGTCCTGAGGTGTTCTCTGTGTGGCCTGCACTGCTCTGAACAGGCGCTAGCTTTGGAGGACACGCCCAGCCAGACAACCACTGATGATTGCCACCCACCGTTCATCAGTTTGCGATGTTTTGTGTCCATGCTGTCCACCTCTCCCACTGCCCTGTTGTGATGTTTTGTGTCCATGCTTGTCCACCTCTCCCACTGCCCTATTGTGATGTTTTGGACCTCTCCCACTGCCCTATTGTGATGTTTTGGACCTCTCCCACTGCCCTATTGTGATGTTTTGTGTCCATGCTGTCCACCTCTCCCACTGCCCTATTGTGATGTTTTGTGTCCATGCTGTCCACCTCTCCCACTGCCCTATTGTGATGTTTTGTGTCCATGCTGTTCACCTCTCCCACTGCCCTATTGTGATGTTTTGTGTCCATGCTGTCCACCTCTCCCACTGCCCTGTTGTGATGTTTTGTGTCCATGCTGTCCACCTCTCCCACTGCCCTGTTGTGATGTTTTGTGTCCATGCTGTCCACCTCTCCCACTGCCCTGTTGTGATGACTGCAGGCTGAGGTCTTTGAAGGCATTGTTGTTCAACCCTTGTCCATCAGCTTGCTGCTGGAAGTGGATAGAGCTGACTGTTTTGTACCTTACTGACAACAGTGTTGTCATCCTTTGGTTCTTGCCTGTCTGCCATAGGCATGACTGGACAGCCTTCACCTCAGTTCAGTCTGATGGTTCCAAGGCAGGCTCTCTCTTTTTCAGGTAGCATCAACTTCAAGGAGTAAGGAGGTTATCAAACATCAGATCACACCAGATAGAATGTGTCTGTAGACTGCCTGAACTTATCTTCATGGAATTCTGAAAGGAGGTCTATGAAATCGAAGCCATGCCTTCCCAAGCTTAGATACTCTGTTGTGGTTGTCTCCCTGCTGCCTCCTCATAGGGTTCACATAGAATTACATGTTCCTTGTCACAGTGGAGTTCTCAGCGCCAAGAGGTTGTAAGGGAGTGTGACTGGTGTCTTGATTCATTCCCAGCTATCTCCCGTCTGTTTGGATGCAACAGGAACAGGCTGACACCTCTGCAGCTTGTGGATTTCACTCTCTTCATCCTTGTTGCCACAATTCTCATCAGCATTCCACAGGTGTTGGTTCTGTAGTTAGATGAGCTCACTGAAAGGCGCTATCATTGTCAAGAGTGTCCAGAACTTGAGTAACAGTGAGCTGTCTTTAAGAAAAAAGGATGAAAAAAGTGAAAAAGCGTAGTAAAACATAAACACCTGAACCTTTTCCGCACTTGTCTCAAAATGGGGACACACATTCTACACTACTGTTCTCAAACAACAAGCAACCAATGAAAATGTTGAAAACTGTTTTCAGATGAGGCTTTTAGCTTCAGTTTTTGTTCTTGAGTATATTGAAAAACATTCACTGGAAAAAAAAAATCAGTTACTTTTTGTGACGATCCATTGTGTGTTGAGGATGATCAGATTTTTTTTCCATTTCTAGTAAGAATAGCATCTTAGAGAGACAACACTGACAGTGATTTATTTAATAACTCTGATATCCTTTAAGTACCTAAACACTGATTGATCAGCTTTTATAGTCTGCATGGAAAGGAACTCTTTCCTGCTAATGTCTCATGTGGAAATGCCAGGCCTGGAACCTGCAGGAAAGGTGCAGTGTGGCCCAGGGATGGTTCCACTGCAGCTTGGTGCTGGTCCAGATCAGAGGGCCCAGGCTGGACTGGTTTGGAGGCTATGGGTAGGAATATGAGTGTGATGGAAGTGAGATGACCCTGATGGAAGTGAGATGACCCTGGTGGAAGGGAGATGACCCTGATGGAAGTGAGACGACCCTGATGAGATGACCCTGGTGGAAGTGAGACGACCCTGGTGGAAGTGAGATGACCCTGATGGAAGTGAGATGACTCTGATGGAAGTGAGATGACCCTGATGGAAGTGAGATGACTCTGATGGAAGTGAGATGACCCTGATGGAAGTGAGATGACTCTGATGGAAGTGAGATGACCCTGGTGGAAGTGAGATGACCCTGGTGGAAGTGAGACGACCCTGGTGGAAGTGAGATGACCCTGATGGAAATGAGATGACCCTGATGGAAGTGAGATTCTTTCTTTCTTTCTTTCTGCGTACGCAGGCTGATACTCCTGCGGACACTCCCTGTATAGCCAGGCAGTGGAGTTTTTTGTGTATGACCCTTTTCTATCCTGCCATTAAGGCAGCCATACTCCATCTTCGGGGAATGGAAGTGAGATGACTATGGTGGAAGTGAGACAACCCTGATGGAAGTGAGACAACCCTGATGGAAGTGAGACGACCCTGATGGAAGTGAGACAACCCTGATGGAAGTGAGACGACCCTGATGGAAGTGAGATGACCCTGATGGAAGGGAGATGACCCTGGTGGAAGTGAGATGACCCTGATGGAAGTGAGATGACTATGGTGGAAGTGAGACAACCCTGATGGAAGTGAGATGACTATGGTGGAAGTGAGACAACCCTGATGGAAGTGAGATGACCCTGATGGAAGTGAGATGACCCTGATGGAAGTGAGATGACCCTGATGGAAGCCTGTGCTCTTCCAAATGCCCTTCTACTTAGCATGTTTTATTTCTTCTTTTTTTGGTGATAATCCTCCTCCATGTTCTCAGAGGGAACAGATTGTTTGATCCCTTTCCAATCCAAGTCAAATCTGCCTGCAACCCTGATCCCTCACTCACCCCTCTCCCATCGTTCCCTGTGTGGAGGTCTTTGCCTCATATTGAATTTGAAGGGTTTATTTCAGGTTCAGATCAACTGCCTTGACCAACTGCCATTGCAGTCACTCTTTTGAAGATTCATGTTTTGATCCAGAGACTTGGTTCAAACTTGTGTGTGTGTCTGTATGTGTGTGTGTGTTTTGTACAGGTTCTGACCAAAGTGCTAGAAGAGAAGAATGAGCTGAGGGAAGAGCTGAGGGAAGCCAATGAACGTCTGAAAGAACAGGAATCCCTGTCCTCAGGTCAGTCTTTTAACCACACTGATGGCAATATGATGATGATGACGATGATGATGATGATGGTACCTATAACAATGTTTACATCACACAGCACTGACAGTTTCAGTATCAGTGGTTTTTCTGTGTCACTCCTGATCTTGATCGGGTTGCTTAGATTCCACGATGTCATAGACAGCTGTTAGGAATTTGGGATCTGATTCGTTTGAAGATATCTTCATTTTTTTTTTTTTAATGAAGTAGAAAGATATCAGTACTAAAAACATGATAGACACTAAAGTACAGACGTATATACAGTGGCATGCTAAAAGGCACTGTTATCAGCACACTGCACTACAGCTTTGAGTGTTACTCTTGAGGAGATTAAATCTGACAGTTTTCACATGCTCATGCGTGCAGATGAAGTGAAACGCAAGGTGGAGACGGCCAAAAACCTGCTGATCCAGGAGTTTGAGTCAGAGCGCTCCCATCACCAGCGTCTAGTCAAAGAGCACGCACGTTTGCAGCAACGTCTAGAGAACCTGCAGGGCGAGATGCAGGTAAGAGAGGCTGAAGGGTATTGGCCTACATACATCAAGGGTCACAGGTAAGAGAGGCTGAAGGTCAAGGGTCACAGGTTAGTGCAACAAGATGCAGGTAAGAGAAGCTGAAGGGTATAGGCCTACATACATCAAGGGTCACAGGGATTAGGATAAGGATAACGGATAACAATTTTATTTGTCCAAGAGATGGAAAATTCATTTTCGACAGCACAGCAGCCATATACCAGGACAACACACACACACACACACACACACACACACACACACACATACACACACACACACACACACACACACACACACACAAAAGGCGTAAAATGGGTTGTGCAACAAGATGCAGGTAACGGAGGCTGAAGGGTATAGGCCTACATACATCAAGGGTCACAGGTTTGTGCGACAAGATGCAGGTAAGAGAGGCTGAAGGGTGCTGGCCTACATACATCAAGGGTCACAGGTTTGTGCGACAAAATGCAGGTAAGAGAGGCTGAAGGGTGCTGGCCTACATACATCAAGGGTCACAGGTTTGTGCGACAAGATGCAGGTAAGAGAGGCTGAAGGGTATAGGCCTACATACATCAAGGGTCACAGGTTTGTGCGACAAGACGTAGGTAAGAGAGGCTGAAAGGTATAGGCCTACATACATCAAGGGTCACAGGTTTGTGCGACATTTTGTTGCATTGTAGCACCTGCTTTTCGCTGGACTTCACACCCACAGTCTTGAATAGGCATGAAAGTTTTCCGTGTATTGCCACTTGAATATCACTGCTCTATGAGTTTTACAGACTGTTTTTACAGGAGACAAACTGATCATGAAAACAAAATGGCCCAAAACATAGCAGAAGCAACAAGCTGAGTCACCTCAAAAAGTTACATCAGACTGTGAAAAATACTACAGCAACATCCATGAACTTAAACTGTAGCTAGAACAGTATTCTATGATCATGAAAGGTTGAGGGGAGGGGAGGGGAAGCAAATGGAATAATTCATGTAAATATGTAAACATGTAAATCAAAAAGGAGAGGGGGCACAAATGAAATCATTCATTTAAATGTGTAGACATATAAAAGAAAAGGGGGGAGGAGTGGGGGGGGGGGGGGGGGGGGGGGGGGATGAAAGGAATTTTTCACGTGAACAGAGACATGCAGACAAAGAAGAAGGGTAGGAAGGGTATCAAAACAAAACAAAATCCTTTGCGTTGATATGTGAACATGTAAAAGAAAAAGAAGAAAAGATTATATTCATTGACTCAGCCAACATTACTGAGCCTTTGATCCCCTACAATAATATTCCTTGTTCTTCAGAACTGAAAATTACAGGAAGTATTCAATTTTGAAAATTGTCTCAAAGATTTACAAATAAAAGGGAGGGACAGTTTAGAAATTTTGACTCATGTGTAACTACATAACCAACATTTTGAACAAGTAATCATAACTGTTGTAATTTAGAATAGCTGGTATATTTCAAAATATTAGTCAACAAGTTAGGTAATAAGAGAAAAATATTGAAAATACAAAAAATTCAAGAAATCAGACTGGAATACATTTAAAAGAGGGAACTCAACATATGTACCAAACAAACAAAAACAACGTAAAACAGCTTAAATGTACATAATAGACAGTCGACTATTGTTGAGAAGAGGGAGTGTTGAAAAGAAAAAAACAAGAACCAAGAATGGGAAAGTCACAATAGATGAAAAGAAAATGAGGGCAGCAAAATGGAATCCTCTGGCAGAATCCTGAAGACAGCAACCACCCATACGCTGGAGACAGGGATAAACAGTTAGCAACAAACAGGACAACTTCCACATGCACAATGAACATGAAAAAAGGACTATGGACTGTCAAAAAAAATGAACGAGTACAAATATGTAAGTATGTGTAAAGTAAGTATGGCAATGGGACAGGAAGAAACAAAATGTTACAAATTTTTATATTACCTTTTTTTCCGTTTCTGGGAACAAACCCAAATATCACTCAGATGGTTGTAAATGTCATCAGTCGGTATCTAAGCTTAAAAATTTGTTTTTTTAGAAAGTATCTTTATCTAAAGAATATTGATCTTGATCATTCTTTCTCTCTCTTTTCATTTCTTTTCACCATCTCTGATCTGGAGGTGTACTGAGCCTAACATAGGCCAGGTGTGGCCAATACTTTACATTTACTAAACATACCTCCTGTGTTCTTGAAAAATAACTGTGAGGCATGTACGCTCATCGCCTCGCTCTTCATACGAGGCCATTGTCTTTTTTTTGTGGAGTGATTCAACTGCCCATCCTAAAGGTAACTGTAATGATTGTTCGTACGACGTCAAAACATGAGCCCAGATGATGATGAGACAGACGACATTTATTTTCCTTGGCGAGTTCGTTAGCGTAAAGCATGCTGGGATAAACAAGCAAGGCATGCTGGGATAAACAACCGTATGTCGGAAATGAAAGTAGTATCTCCACATCTCCCCTCCTTTGAGATTTGACAAAATCAAAATGATGGCATGCATATCTAAAAGTCCCAGGAGGTAGAGAACAGTTCAATAGTTCTAAACTTGCTGCTTGCGTCTGCATCTTGTTGCGGTCTCAGTTCAACTCAAACTCAAACAAAACATGTGTCTGTATCTTGTTGCGGTCTCAGTTCAACTCAAACTCAAACAAAACATGTGTCTGTATCTTGTTGCGGTCTCAGTTTCAACTCAAATTCAAACAAAACCAAACCATGCAATTAAATTAAACGACACAACACCAGTCACATCCCTTTTCCTTTCTTCAAAGCGGGAACTGCATGCATTAAGAGTCTTCAGTTCTGAAAACGTGCTGGCTTCTTGACAACTCGACCACTGCGTGTAGTCTTGACTTCTCCTCGTTCACCAGGCGTTGATGGGCTTGCTGGAACTGAAGTTTGGCCTGGTCCCCACTGGAGGTTGTCCAAGAGTAGACGTCACAGGACCACCGTTGCTGCAAGGAGACCTCTTGCTGGCACCATCGGATGCGGGGACATCTGGATTTGCCGTCTTCGTGGAACCTGGCTGCCACAGGAGTGTTAACTGTTGAAGATCCATCTGTTCTGTGACTGGATACTGATGTAACTTTGGGAGATGGAATTGTGTGGGTAAGGGACATTGGCACTTGTGATCCGACGTAAGGGACTGTGGGATAATGGGATCCTGTCACAGTTGTTGAGGTTCGGTGGGACTTCATCTCAGACGTGAGCTGGCGGTTTCTGGTGAGCTTGAGGTAACGTCTGTTTCTCCGAAACTGTCCCGTGGATGTCTGGATCAGGTAAGATCTTGGAGCAATCTTTTCTTTCACGACTGCTGGATTCTTCCACTCTCTCTCTCTGTCCAATTTCTGTAGCACAATGTCACCTGGGTGAAGATCTGGAAGCTGATGTGCACCATTTCTCTGTTGTAGGTCTCTTGATTCCGTTTCTTTGCTCTGCTGTCTTTGTTCTCAACTGATGCTCTGTTGTACTGGGGTTCAAGGTTAGAAGGAAGTGTTGGGAGAGTAGTTCTGAATTCCTTCCATTCAAGAGTTCTGCTGGGCTTTTTCCTGTTGCTGAAGTTGGTGTTGCACGGTAAGTCAGAAGTGCAAGAGAGGGAAATCACTCTGACTCAGGATTTTCTTTGCTGTCTGTACAGCATGCTCGGCCTCTCCATTTGACTGAGGATAGTAAGGGCTGGATGTTTTGTGGTCAAATCCCCAGCTTGCAGCAAATTTCTGGAATTCGGTTGAAACAAACTGTCTTCCATTGTCTGTGACAAGGAGTTCTGGTATTCCATGGTGTGCGAACATATTTTTCAGTCTTCCAACTACTGCTTCAGTGGTGATTTGTGGAAGATATCCTATTTTAAGGTATCTTGAGAAATAATCCACCAGGACTATGTAGTTGTGTCCTTTGAAGTTGCAGATATCAGCAGCCACCTTTTGAAAGGGACGATCAGGCAACGTCGTTTTGATGAGTGGTTCTTTTCTTTGAGCTGGCCTTCGTTCTTCACAGTGTTTACAGTTCTCTACTGCTTGCTTAATGCGCTTGTTGATGTTGGGCCACCACACTGATGAATTTGCTCTCTCTCTGCATTTTGTAATGCCCTGATGTCCATCATGTATTCTTGACAAAACATCATCTCTCAAGGCTTGAGGAATGACAATGCGGCTCCCTCGTACAAGAAGTCCTTCATGTTCACTGAGTTCATTGCGCAGTTGATATAAGTCACGAAGACCTTCTTCCACATCTGCAAGGTACTTGGGCCATCCTTCTCGTGTGTACTGAAGAGCTTTCTTGAAGAGAGGATCTTTATCAGTTTCTGCTGCGATTTCTTTCAACCGTCTCTCTGTTGCTTCCCAAGACAGTCTTACAGAGCTAACATGTGCTTCTGTGTCTTCTATCAGCTGATTCACTTCTGTGTTTTCAGTTTGCTCTTGGGGACTTCTTGAGAGAGTGTCAGCCACAATGAGTGTTTTTCCTGGGAAGTAGACAGCTTCTACACTGAATCGCATCAGACGCATCAGCATGCGTTGACACCTGATGGGTGTGTCCTGAAGATCTTTTTTGTTGATCATGGGAATCAATGGTTTGTGATCTGTTTGAAGCGTGAAGGCAGGAAGTCCTACCAGATATCTCTGGAATTTTTCACAGGCCCAAACAGCTGCCAAACATTCTTTTTCAACCTGCGCATACTTGCGTTCTGTTGGTGTGAGAGTTCTTGAACAGTAAGCGACAGGCTTTAGTTCATCTTCATGTTGTTGGAGGAGTACACCACCCAAGCCATATGAACTTGCATCTGCACTTACAACTGTTGGTCTTGATGGATGGTAGAAGACCAGTGTTGGTGTCTTTGACAGTAACTGTTTGACTGTCTTGAGCGCTTCCACCTGTGGAGCTGCCCATGTCCAGTGCTGGTTCTTTTCAAGCAACTCAGTTACTGGGCGCAGGATGGTTGACAGATCTGGAATGTATCTTCCAATGTAGTTTATCATCCCCAGTGTCCGTCGAAGTTCTGTGATGTTGCTGGGATCTGGCATGTTCTGGATTGCAGCAACTTTTGCTGGATCAGGCTTGACTCCTTCCTTGGATATGATGTGACCCAGAAACTCAATTTCTTTCTTTCTAAATTCACACTTCCCTTCGTTGAGCTTCAGGTTGGCTCCTGCTATTTTCTTCATGACTCTGTCCAAATCTCCAGCATGATCCTCCTCTCTCTTACTGTGCACCATAATGTCATCAAAGTAACAAATGACATTGTCGACATTTCAGAATGTTCTCCATTGTTCTTTGGAAAATTTCTGGAGCTGAGCTGATGCCAAATGGAAGTCTTTTATAGAAGAATCTTCCTTTTGGTGTGATGAAGGTTGTGAGTTTGGGAGTGGAAGGATCTAATGGGATTTGCCAAAATCCGGATCTTGCATCAAGTCGACTGAAAATGACTGATCCTTCAAGCTTGTGAAGTATATCTTCTATCGTAGGAATCATATAGCGTTCTCTTTTGATTGCCATGTTTAGCCTTTTGAAATCAGTGCAGATTCTGACTGAGTTTGTTTTCTTCTTCAAGACTGGAACCATTGGACTGCACCAGTCTGTAGGTTCGGTGATCTCTTCAATTATGCCTTTTTCTTGCATCTTGTTCAACTCTTCTTTGACTTTGTCAACCAATGGTATGGGAATTCTTCTTGCTGTGTTTAAAACTGTACGGTTCAGCATTGTCCTTGAGAATAATTTTGACTGGAGGACAGTCTACTGGTGATTCATTCATGTCACTGAAAGGATCACTGATTAAGTCAATTTTCTTCACAAGTCCCATTCTTGACACTGCTTCTCGGCTCAGCAGGTTGTCCGTCTTTGCGTTGACAACGTAAATTTTCAATGGGTACTGCTTGTCATGGATACTAGCTTCTGTTTCAAACAGTCCTTCACAATCAATGCAACCACCTGGACTACGAAGAGCAGCCTTTGTTGGACGTAACTTTGGTTGTGGTTTGAATTTTCTGAATTCCTGGATTGACATCACCGACACATCTGCTCCCGTGTCAATTTTGAAGACTACATCTCTGTTATTGAAACGTAGTGTAGTGAGCCAAGGAGACTCATCTAAGTTGCCAATGGAGCCTAAAAAATATTCTTCCTTTTCTTCTTCTTCTTCAACTGAGCTGACAGTTTGTTTGCCATAACTGCTACGACAACATGCTGCAAAATGATTCATTTTTTAACAAGCTCTGCAACGTTTTCCTCTTGCAGCACAAATGTCATTTCTGCTGTGTGAAGTCCACATCTTGTACAGTTTGGAAATCCTCCTCCAGCTGCACTGGCAGGACCTGATCCATAACTTCTATAGCCTCGTGTAGCTCCTCTCTGGTTACCACGGCCTCTGCTGCCTGGAAAACCTCTGTAACTACCTTGGTCTCTACTTCTTGCTGCTCTTCTGTGTCCCACTGCATCTATCTTCTGAGACTGCCTTTGTTCGTTCAGCTGAATTTTCACAAGTTCAAACTGGCGTGCCTGTTGTACTGCTTCTTCAAGTTTCAAACCTGGTTGTAGCTGTAGCTTTTCTGATAGCTCAGCGTCAAGAACTCCAAGCACTAGTCTGTCTCTAATAGCGTCATCTCGATCTGGAAAGCTTGCATGCTCTGAAAGTTCAAACAGACTGCGTAGATAAGCTTCAATGCTTTCTCTCCCCACCCTGTGATCGTGCATAGAACTGGGCTCTTTCATGTATAATGTTTCGTTTCGGAACAAAATGGCTATCAAACTTGGCCAGTACAACATTGAAATTCTGAGCTTCTGCTTCAGAGAGGTTGAACGAAGTTAAAAGTCTTTCACTTTCACTGCCCATCGTGTAATGAGAGAGCTGACTTGAACTGCTTGCTCTTCTCGTTCAAGTTTTGATGCTTGACGAAATCTAAGGAAACGCTGTTTCCATTCAGGCCATGTCTGAGGGCGTGAAAAATCAAAACTATCCGGCGCCTTGAATGGGGCCATTCTTTTGCTCTGTAATACTTGACTTCACTTACGATCTTTCGATACGGAATTGTCAATGAATATTACAATAATAATACAAAAGACGACCTTACCAGTGTTCACCGTTTATCTGTCACTTGTTCTTCAATACTTTACCGCTGCCACCATGTAATGATCGTTCGTACGACGTCAAAACATGAGCCCAGATGATGATGAGACAGACGACATTTATTTTCCTTGGCGAGTTCGTTAGCGTAAAGCATGCTGGGATAAACAAGCAAGGCATGCTGGGATAAACAACCCGTATGTCGGAAATGAAAGTAGTATCTCCACAGTAACAAACCAGTTCCCAGTGATACCTGTTCACTTCATGTGCGGCATGCTTACATGCTGCATGATTTCCGTGAAGGGGTGGGCAACGAACAAGGCTTTAAAATCCTTCTTTTGTATCGATAGCATGCACAAGTGATCTGTGTTACCGTCGACCTATTCTTTTCACAAATAGACATACCTGAAACCACCAGGAGCTTGACCACAGTTCTTGACAGTCAGTGAGGGCACAGTCATCGATGTGGCAATTGATGACATAGTATATACACAGGCAGCAGTGGTGACTGCAGTGAAGTGGTGATTTCACTTTCCCTGCACTTGTTTACAGAAATGTGACCCTGTGACAGATGCCAGGTTGTAAAGTCTTTTGCAGGGATCCATAGTTGCGGAAAATGAAGTCAAAAACAAGAGCAGCAAAGAGGCTTGCTCCCTGCCAAAAGGAAAGGGAGCAAAACCAATTGACAAGTTGCTCACAGATATGAGTCTTCTTCAGGGGTAGGAGCTCCCTTGCTCTCCCAGTTTTTTAACTTTTGGGCTTCTGATATTATGGTGATATTACATGCCTAGTAGGAATAAGGCATTTTTGGACATGTAATTATGAGAAAAGTACTTATACAAGCAGGGAGTTTTAATGAAAACATTCCATATTAATCTAGCATATGTGCATTGTTCATGGACTTTTTCTATAGATACGATCATTAATTGGGAGTGATATGAAAATAAATTGGGAGATTGATCATGCTGCAGTAAGTCATGGATGTTGGTGGTATTAACAGATGGTGTGGTAGTGATATGAAACTAAATTTGGAGATTGATCTTGCTGTAGTAAGTTCATGGATGTTGGTGGTATTAACAGATGATGTGGTAGTGATATGAAACTAAATTGGGAGATTGATCTTGCTGTAGTAAGTTCATGGATGTTGGTAGTATTAACGGATGATGTGGTAGTGGTTTTTTGCCATGCAGGTGTTGACCAGTCCTGCCGGTCACCAACGAACGCCGTCTGACATGAGTGCCATCAGTTTGGAGTCGTACACATCATCTGCCGACACAGAGAAGAGAGAAGAGGATGAGGTGTGTGCATATGTGTGTGTGTGTGTGTGTGTGTGTGTGTGAAATTAGGGAAAGAGGGGGGAAGGAAACCTTTTGTATTACTTTTTAAAAAAAATCTATGTCTGTATACAAAATGCAGTCTTATGTGCATCTGCTCATTCCATCAGATAAACCCTGTCTGTGTACTTGTGTCTCTCTCTCTCTGTGTCTCACACACACATACACACACAAACACATGCTCAATCACACACACACACACACACACACACACACACACACACACACACACACACACACACACACACACACACACACATGCATAAATGCATGGGCTTGCATGTACACCACACATATACAGGCAGGCATGAATGCAATTACACAGGCACACATTCACACACACATGCACACACATACACACACACACACACACACACACACACATACACACATACACACACACGCATATGCACACACACACACACACACACACACACACACACACACACACACATCTATATAAAAGTATACCCTGTATCACACTTCCCATTAAGTTGTTGGGCATGGTACCTGACAGGACCAGGATTATGAAACAGCCAGGCGTCGAAGGGCACACACACACACACACACACACACACACACACACACCACACACACACCACACACACACACTAACACACACTAACACACACTAACACGCGCACACACACACACACTAACACACACACACACACGCACACACTAACACATGCTCACTCGCACACGCACACACTAACACATGCTCACTCGCACACGCACACACACACATACACACACACACACACACACACACACACACACACACACACACACACACACAATCTATATAAAAGTGTAGCCTGTATCATACTTCCCGTTAAGTTGTTGGGCATGGTACATGACAGGACCAGGATTATGAAACAGCCAAGCATCCTGGGGCACACACACACACACACACACACGCACACACGCACACATGCACACACACACACACACACACACACACACACACACACACACACAACACACACACACACACACACACACACTAACGCACACACACTAACACACGCTAACACACACACACACACACATCTTCTATATAAAAGCATAGCCTGTATCACACTTTCCATTAAGCTGTGGGGCGTTGTACATGACAGGACCAGGGCTATGAAACAGCCAAGCGTCGCGGGGAACTGGTCCGGAAAGGATCCTCCCTGTCTGACAGGTCTCAGGCTGCCGATCCGCCGCCACTGATACCAAGGTCAGGTCGTTGTGTGGGTCTGTCCGTCTGGCCTGTATATGATCTCTGTCTCTCTCTGTCTGTCTGTCTTCTCCCACTCTCTCTCCCACCCATCCTAACAGCCTGTTAATGCTGTAGTTTCTGTCGAGTGAAGGAATGCACCATTTTACCTGGTGGGTAGGTATCCTCAGATTTTATCATGAATACCGCTTGAGTTTTTTTTTCCTGCTGCAGAATACAACAAAATAATTCTTGATGGGAGGTTTTCTTACCCTGAGTGCATTGTTTTTCAAAATAATGTGTTGTCAGAAAGAGTCTATGAAAGTCATTTATTCTTGGATATTTGAACTGGAACCTGCAGTCTCCATCAGTACGCTGAAAGGGATAGCTTCTGTGGTGAAAGAACCATACACAACTGCATTGTTTAGTCCCTTGGCTGACCAAATGGAGTTCATACTGGCAGGTGCTTGGTGCAGGAGCGTGATGGAGTTTGGGTGGCAGTTCATTGCTGACATCCTTGTGGAGGCCTAGGCATCTCTGCCTGCACAGTTTCCTCGATTTGGCACTTGAAGTCAGGTTGCTCAGAGAAAAGGTTCGATGTCTCTGCCTGCACAGTTTCCTTGATTTGGCACTTGAAGTCAGGTTGCTCAGAGAAAAGGATCGATGTACCACAGTGGAATGGGTCTGGGAACGAAGATGGTGGAAGACAGCTGAGTGTATTTATGTGTGGTGTTCTTTGAGCCTTTCGTCAAGGGAATGAGCGGTCTCTCCTAGCCTCTTCTCAGTGTGATCTTTGGTTGTGATCTTACAGACAATACTGCAGAAGACAGGCAGGAACGTGTTGTCGTCTATGAGGTAACATTAAAAAATTGTACTGAGACCTACATAGGAGAGACTGCTCATTGTTATAGAATTAAAGTAAAGGAACCAACATAATCTAGCCCATCTTATAGAATCTTTTTTTTTTATTGTCCCAGACTCTGATGTAACCTTACCATTCCCACTTCTATATTTATTGATGTGTGTGTGAGCTATGGTCCCATACTCTCATCCAACCTCTCCATTGCCACTTCTCTGTGTACTGATGTATTGATGTGTGTGTGGGCTATGGTCCCATACTCTCATCCAGTCTCACCATTCCCACTTCTGTGTGTACTGATGTATTGATGTGTGTGTGGGCTATGGTCCCATACTCTCATCCAACCTCTCCATTCCCACTTCTGTGTGTACTGATGTATTGATGTGTGTGTGGGCTATGGTCCCATACTCTCATCCAGTCTCACCATTCCCACTTCTGTGTGTACTGATGTATTGATGTGTGTGTGGGCTATGGTCCATACTCTCATCCAGCCTCACCATTCCCACTTCTGTGTGTACTGATGTATTGATGTGTGTGTGGGCTATGGTCCCATATTCTCATCCTGCCTCACCATTCCCACTTCTGTGTGTACTGATGTATTGATGTGTGTGTAGGCTATGGTCCATACTCTCATCCAACCTCTCCATTCCCACTTCTCTGTGTACTGATGTATTGATGTGTGTGGGCTATGGTCCCATACTCTCATCCAACCTCTCCATTCCACTTCTCTGTGTACTGATGTATTGATGTGTGTGTGGGCTATGGTCCCATACTCTCATCCAACCTCTCCATTCCCACTTCTCTGTGTACTGATGTATTGATGTGTGTGTGGGCTATGGTCCCATACTCTCATCCAACCTCTCCATTCCCACTTCTGTGTGTACTGATGTATTGATGTGTGTGTGGGCTATGGTCCCATACTCTCATCCAGCCTGACCATTCCCACTTCTCTGTGTACTGATGTATTGATGTGTGTGGGCTATGGTCCCATTCTCTCATCCAGCCTCACCATTCCACTTCTCTGTGTACTGATGTATTCATGTGTGTGGGGTATGGTCCCATACTCTCATCCAGCCTCTGCATTCCCACTTATCTGTGTACTGATGTATTCATATGTGTGTGCTGACAGAGAGCAGAGGATCTGGACGTAGGTTTGCTGCTGAAGCTGCAGAACAAGGTGAAGGTGTTGGAGAAGGAACGTGCCCGTCTGAACGAACGTCTGGAACGCTATGAGGAGGACGGCATACAGCCAGGGGGACCAGGCTCTGATTCCGCTCTCAATACGTTGAAGGTAAAGAATTATCTCCCCCTGATTCCGCTCTCAATACGTTGAAGGTAAAGAATTATCTCACTCTGATTCCGCTCTCAGTACGTTGAAGGTAAAGAATTATCTCCCCCTGATTCCGCTCTCAATACGTTGAAGGTAAAGAATTATCTCCCCTGATTCCGCTCTCAATAAGTTGAAGGTAAAGAATTATCTCACTCTGATTCCGCTCTCAATACGTTGAAGGTAAAGAATTATCTTACTCTGATTCCGCTCTCAATACGTTGAAGGTAAAAATTATCTTACTCTGAGGCGGCACTCTAAACATTGAAGGTAAAGAATTATCTCAGTCTGATTCCGCACTCAAAACATTGAAGGTAAAGAATTATCTCACTGTGATTCAGCACTCTAAACATTGAAGGTAAAGAATTATCACACTGTGATTCGGCACTCTAAACATTGAAGGTAAAGAATTAACTCACTGTGATTCGGCACTCTAAACATTGAAGGTAAAGAATTATCTCACTCTTTTGCTAGTCTGTGTCTGTAGTGTAATAATGTTTATATAGTTTTTAGTAAGCAGCATTTCTCTTCTTTTCTAAATTGACAGATAAAAAAAATTACTGACTGAGAGTATGCCTTACAGATAATGGCGTTTAAATGCAAAGAAAAATGTTATAATTCTATGTTACATTCTTTTTTATTTTATATGTTTCAAAGTAAAACTAGGAAATACTTGTATTACAAATGTTGAAATTAATCAAATCTTTTTAAGCTCACAGCCCCACACACACATGTTCACAAGTGTAACATCATCAAGTGAGAATCTAAAAGTATCCTTTACTTCGAAGCGCACTTAAGATCTGTCAAGTGAAAATGATGATGATGATGATGGTAATGAATGGAAGAAGTGGAGGTAGAAAATACAGCTTTTGTTTGTTTGTAGGAGAAATTCGAGAAAATATTATAAATGTTTTTATTAACAAATTAGAGCAAAGAAGATGAAAAGCCTGATGGCATGCACACACATGCACACACACACGCACACACACACACTTGCTGATTAAGAGAAAGTTTCAGAAATCTTTTTTTAAAAAAAATAAGCCCAAGATTTGTCCAAAGGCAGTAAAAAAAAATGGTTATGGTGATGGTGATGACAATGGTAATGACAGATGCAAGAACTGGAAGTGGAAAAAGACAAGCTGAAGAAGGAAGTGGAACGTTTGATGCACGCCATTGCAGAGACCACCGACTTTGGTGCAGATGGAGGGCCAGTCACTCCTGCTGCCAAAGAGTTCCTGGGTAAGAATTTTGCAGATTTGTGGCTGCTGTTTACATTTTGGTTAAGGGCAGCTTCTGGTATGGTTGAACCTAAGGTGCTTATTGCCCATGTTGTCTAAGATTCTTTCTTTGTAATGTTTCTTTTTTGTTTGCCATTACAAAATGCTTCTTTCTTTTATATGTAGTCTTTTTGACATTACTAACTTTGGAATGTGTACATGGAATGATAATCTGCTAAAATGCAACTTAAGTCACAGGGCAAGGATTTTTATATGTTCACTGGGTCGTTCGTTTGCATGTTTTGCATGTTGTCTGAAGCTTTTGGTTGGTTTTCTTTCTTTCATCCTTTGTGTTCTCTTCATGTCTCATCCTGTCTTTGTTCTGTTCTTTTCATCTCTTTCACTATTCTTTTCATCTCTTTCACTGTTCTTTTCATCTCTTTCACTGTTCTTTTCATCTCTTTCACTGTTCTTTTCATCTCTTTCACTATTCTTTTCATCTCTTTCACTATTCTTTTCATCTCTTTCACTACCTTTATCATGAAGGTAATACTTTCACCTGCTTCTGTTTGTTTGCATGTTTGTCGGTTTTCAAGATTCTGCCTGAGCTGCTGAACCAGATTTTCTCATAGGTATCTGTCGAAAACAAATACCTCATCCCTACTTGGCATGGGATATCACCATACTATTAGGATTCTTTGCAAAATCAAAATTGGGAAAGCAGGGAGGTAACCACGCCTCCTCAACCGCCCTTTGTACGTTTACTTTATTTTGAATCGTACCTGAATGTAGATCACATCTTTTCATGGTCAAGTGGGGAGATGGGAGAGTGTCCCGATGTTGGAGCAGTTGAATATATTGTAAAACTACTATGGTAAATTTTTAAAGTAATTAATAGCTAACCGCAAGAAAACGTAGACAAACGAATCACAAGACAAAACACGATGTGTTTCCACCTCTTAGGTCTTCTTCAGGCAAGATACAAAACACTCAGGATAACGAAAACGAACGAGCAATCACTTTCCTTCATTCACTTAGTGAATTAATTTCATTTAAGATTTGTTTAGATTTCCGCCTGCAGTTGCCTCACTTTGCTACTATAAGTAGTAAAGCACCTTTTTCTGTGCTTACCTGTCCAAAGAATGTCAGAAAATCAAAAGAAAGGTGGGAGGCACGCTCACCTAAGAGGGTGGCAGTGAACCCAGTGGAGAATGTGTCTGCACAGTTACCCAAACCTAGAACTCTGCATCAAAGGCTGTACGCTAAATGACTCCATGCTTAGTCTGAAGGTGAATGGTTGGAGCTTCCTTTTCCTAAGACAATGGCACAAAGTGTTAAGCTGTGTGAAAACAAAGAAAGAAGAAAACAAATGACCCATGCACAAAAAACAGGAAAAGGAGAAGACCCACTTCAAAGACATATAGGGATGAATGGATATGAATAGTTCTTCTCGAGCAAACCTTATAAAACACACACACACACACACACACACACACACACACACACACACACACAAATGACAAAAGAGCAAAACGACAATGTGCACAGAAAGGAATGTATAAAAAAACACAAATGGCAAGGAGTAACATGGTTGGGTGATTAGATCACCCCAAACAGGCAGGGGTTATCAGCATGGGTGTCTTGCTGCTGAGCAACTAGTACACCTCCAAGGCAGTGTAGTGCCTGCACATCTCCACACATGTCCCTGTGAAAGAACCTTCCAGAGGTAGTCTGTGACTTCCAACCTGCTGCATGTACAGGGTCAGGTCCTGCAATGCCCACCAGAGGGCACAGTTGGTGGAGAGGACCCGATCATATGTGCCCATGTATCTGCTTTAGGGGGAGAAGTGGTTTCTGGTCTAGGCCTGGCGAATTACCTGCCTGAGCCTGGAGCTTAATGTCTGGGTTTCAATGGTGGCGTTTCCCAGGTCTTGCCATAATGAGGAGCGCCGGGATCCTGATACAATGCTGATGTCCCATGACAGGGAGGCATAAGGCATTTGACTGGGCAAGTTACTGTACTGTAAGACTTTTTAATTGTAAAATTCCTTTTTATACAACTTGGTGGAAAGATGGCAGTGGCTCAGGGAGAGCCTCCACCCGCTCCCTCTCCTGTTTCCCTCTTTATCATAGATATGGTAGTGTGTGTGTGTGTGTGTGTGTGTGTGTGTGTGTGTGTGTTACAAAAATTTGTTAATTTCTGCATCGTGATCTATCTATCTATCTGTCTGTCTTTGAAAATGTGAATTTCTTGAGAAGTTAACATGTGGATCTCTGTGAAAACTAACCAGGCTTACTAGATGTGTTGATTTAGTGACAGTGTCCATAACGTTTGGTGCCGTTGTGAATTACAACCCAGATGCAGTGATCAAAAGATTTTTTGTCCTTGTTGGAGGTCTGGCCTCTCCTGAGTGTTGTACTGTGGCCATAGGTCTGCCTGTAGTGTCACCATGCTGTTTGTCTGTACTCTGTGGTCATAGGTCTGCCTGTAGTGTCACCATGCTGTTTGTCTGTACTCTGGTCATAGGTCTGCCTGTAGTGTCTGCCTGCAGTGTCACCATGTTGTTTGTCTGTACTCTGTGGTCATAGGTCTGTCTGTAGTGTCACCATGCTGTTTGTCTGTACTCTGTGGTCATAGGTCTGCCTGTAGTGTCACCATGCTGTTTGTCTGTACTCTGGTCATAGGTCTGCCTGTAGTGTCACCATGCTGTTTGTCTGTACTCTGTGGTCATAGGTCTGCCTGCAGTGTCACCATGTTGTTTGTCTGTACTCTGTGGTCATAGGTCTGTCTGTAGTGTCACCATGCTGTTTGTCTGTACTCTGTGGTTGGATGTCTACCTGAGTGTTGTTATTGTGGTCATAGGTCTGCCTGTAGTGTCACCATGTTGTTTGTCTGTACTCTGTGGTCATAGGTCTGCCTGTAGTGTCACCATGCTTTTGGTCTGTACTCTGTGGTTGGATGTCTACCTGTGTAGGATGGTGTGTTATGTACTTTATCATCAGGTCTTAAATTTGCTTTTCTTTCTGTTGGTGTTATGTGTGATCTTGTTTGCCTGTTTGTTCCTTTTGTAAGGCAAGGTCTGTGATTTTTTTTAATCATTTTAAAGTGTTGTATTACATATGCCTATATATGTATTTGTTGTTGTTGCTGTTTCTTTGCATGATTATAGAATTTTTTTTTTTTTTCGGTTTCTTTTTATTTCTGGTCATCATAATGTGATGAAGCCTCAAGATGGTCAAGTCCTATTAATGTTCCACTACCTGTAGGAAATAGAAATGAACTGGAATTTCAGATTATTTTATGTATTTGTAAGAAATAAGAAAATGTGGAATATGAGAAAACATAAGGGGAAGGAGTTCACAGGTTATTTTCACTTTTCGAGCCTGAAGAATGAGACTGTTTTTACAGTGGAGACTCATCACAGAATGAATCTGTTTATTTTAGTCTTAAAAGTTCTCTCTCCTGCTGCCACACACTTCTCTAGTCGCTGGATCCTTCGTGAAAGGGTGTTCTGTAGGCATCCCTGGCTATATGTGAGAGAGGTTGGAAAGCTCCTGTTCAAAGGGTTGACTGCACCAGGAAACTTCTTAGTGCAAGGCAGTGCTTTAGACGTGGGAAGAGGAAGCAGTCACAGGGTGCCAGACCAGGCAGGGTGTGGTTAAAGCGGTCTGTGTTCTCTGCTGCAAGGTAGTCTTTCGCAAGGTGACATGTGTCTGAAGGTGTGTTGTGGAGTATTTCGTATTTGGTGGAGAAATTGTGTCAACCATGGTCATTTCAAACAGAACAGAATTCTAATTCAACTCGCCAGTCACTGTCTCTCTGTTTTCTTTTGCATGGTTTTTGCAGCACAACTCTTGTGTTGAAAAGGTTTTTGAGAGAATTCTTTCTCATACTTACCTGATTAACCCACATTCTTCTGTGGCTAAACAAAGAAAAACAAACAAACAACTACAAGACAAAAGAAGCGAACAATGCCTCCAATCCCTAACAAAGACTGCATGATTAGTCACCTTTGTCACATACATGTCTTCCATTTGTGAGTTGTCAGATCAGTGTCCTTCCTTTCCTTCAGGTAGAGAACAAGTCCATTCTTTGCTCAGTTGTTTACTTTTTTGGCAACCATGGATCCCTGATGGGATTAATTTAAGCTTGCCTTCATGTCTGGAGTCCAGATCATGTTTTCATGCCGTCACAGGATGGAATTTCATTTGAAAATGCGTGGAAGATTCATGTGATTGTCGTTCACTTCAGTCTTTTACAGATTCTGTGTATTCAGTGGCATATCCATGTTGTTGGTCATGCCCTCTACAACTGACATTGGCTCCTGCACTTGTCAATCATACAGCGAGAGTGCCCTCACTCACACAGACACCAGACTTGCATAGAAGCCATGCTGTGTGTGAGGATTGGCCCATTGTAACATGGAGGAGTCTTTGCCACTTCTGTATTTTTGTCAGTCCGTTGATTGTGGTTAAAACAGCTTACCATCGCTTGCAGGCACACCACGTTCCAAACAATCCTGAGGCACATGGAGATCAGCCGGTGATGAAACAGAAGTAGCATGTGTCAAGGGTAACTACTCATGTAGTCCAAGTTAGGGTGGTGTGGCTTGATTAGCTCCCTTGCTCATTTTTTTTTTCTTTTGGGGGAGAGGGGGTGGGGGAGAAGAGGGAAGGGATTCTTTATTTTAAGGCAATGATTCAAACATGTGAGGGGAGTGGGGGGGGGGGGGGGGGTGTGAGGAAGGATGGGATTCCTGACATTAAGACGATGATTCAAACAAGTGAGGGGGGGGGGGCGGGGGGGAGGGAGAGGGAGAGATTCCTGTCATTAAGGCGATGAATCAAACATGTGGGGGGGGGGGGGGGGAGGGGGGGGGGGGGGGGGGGATTCCTGATATTAATGCGATGATTCAAACATGTGAGGGGGTGGGAAGGGGGGATTCCTGATATTAAGGTGATGATTCACTAAGGTAGGAAGAAGGCATTTGTGTGGACAGGTAAAGTATTTTCTAAAGCCACTTTCAATAGAGAAATTCTTCTCTTGGCAGATGGACATTGATAAGCAATGTGAAGAAAATTTCAACATTTTGGAAACCACACTTTGCTTTGTTATGACTTTCTGGGCAGCTTGTATATGGTGACAGTTTGATCAAGGCATTTTGAGTCAAGGCTCTCGTTACATTTGAGACATTCTTTTGAATATGTAAGTCTTCCCTTTTGTTGTCCCTGGCATCAAAATGAGGAGGATCCATTGGGGGCAAAATTGCTTGGTGTCAAACTGCTGGCTCTTTATCTTGGAAACAATGGAGCAATTGATGTTTGAGGAAACCATGATGTCTTTAAAGGTCACTGTTGAATCTTTGTCAACTTTAGCCTCAACACAGGCATCAAGGTGGTTGATACTCCTTTTGTTTTGGTGTCTTTCCTCTGTTCTGTTCATATGCGCTGTCCACTGGAGAAATATTTCTCTCATCAACATATTGTTTGTTTTCAAGGCACTGATGCTTGGTGAAGTGGATGAAGGTCAGCAGTGTTGTCATACTTCAGTGTCCAGAGAGTATTGCAAAGCTTCATTGGCATCGCATTGCACTAACTGAACGACCAAGAATCAGCTGCAAAGAACGTCGTCATTGTCGCCATAGTGTCTCCTTCACTAAATCATTTCGTGGAAGAGAAGGAATGAAGATGGCATAATTTTGCTAAAATTTCCATCAGATACGGGGCTAAGATGTGTTAGGCTTATGGTCCAGCCATTTCTGCTTTTGTCTCATTCTTTAAGACAGGACTTTTGTCAAAATATGACATAGCCATTTCACTCTGAAAGGACGATTCAGATTTGCCAACTCTGGTTCCAGGCTGTTGTGGAAAATTCCCAGTACATACAAGAAGCACTTGTCTGAATTTGGAGAACCACCCTTCTCCTGGTACAGAAATCTTACACAATGTCTGAAAAAAAGTTATTGGGCTAGACCATCTTATTTGGTTATGTGCTGCTGTGTTCAGTTTTATTAACTCTTACAGTGCCATCCATTGTGAATTCAGCTTTTCCCAGCACCACTGGATTTAACTGTCACTCTTTTGAAAGTGGTATTATTTTTGTAATGTTTGAGGCAGCTCTACTGTTTTTATTTTTTTTTCATTAATAAGGGGAAATGTCCATATCTTCAAAGTCTGCAGCATTTTATGTCCTCCTTTTGATAATAAAAAGAGAAAAAGAATTGACAGTAAAAGGCCCATGGGTTGGTATATAGATGTGACATTAAGGCAAAGTCTCAGTGGTAAGTTATTGCAGCTTTGGTGCTGAAAAGGTGAATTCATCATTTTATTTGGACTTGATATTTCATTTTAAATCATTATTTGCTTTGCTTGGCAATATCCACAATTTTCCCCTGAAGAGAAGATAATCTTTTGATTGAAAGAAATTAAATGAAAAGTTTAGAAAGCATTTTTTTATCTGTAATATCTTGGCATTTGGGAGATGTATGGATATTGCCGTTTGCTTTATTGGGTTTATGTGGGTGTGATGGTCTACGGGTGTGATATCTGCATGTTTTGCTTTATTGGGTTTATGTGGGTGTGATGGTCTACGGGTGTGATATCTGCATGTTTTGCTTTATTGGGTCCATGTGGGTGTGATGGTCTACGGGTGTGATATCTGCATGTTTTGCTTTATTGGGTCCATGTGGGTGTGATGGTCTACGGGTGTGATATCTGCATGTTTTGCTTTATTGGGTCCATGTGGGTGTGATGGTCTACGGGTGTGATATCTGCATGTTTTGCTTTATTGGGTCCATGTGGGTGTGATGGTCTACGGGTGTGATATCTGCATGTTTTGCTTTATTGGGTCCATGTGGGTGTGATGGTCTACGGGTGTGATATCTGCATGTTTTGCTTTATTGGGTCCATGTGGGTGTGATGGTCTACGGGTGTGATATCTGCATGTTTTGCTTTATTGGGTCCATGTGGGTGTGATGGTCTACGGGTGTGATATCTGCATGTTTGCTTGCTTGTCCCCCCTTCTTCCGCCTCTGTCCTTTCTTCTCTCTTCCTGCCTGGACGGTGGGCATGTGTCTGACCGCCGCTGTTCTACTGTCTCTCCTCACCCCCCTCCTCTCCTAACTCCAGATTCTGATGTCGCTCACCACCGTCTGAAAACCGTCAAGGGTGAGTGGGACAATGACCAACCTTCCCGACCCACCCATGGCTTTACTGCCCCCCCACAATGCCACATGTCTTTTGCCGCTGTGATGTGGTCATCAGTCGCATCATTGTGTTAGCTCTTTCCCTCATCCTCTGGTTTACCAAGAGAAGTTACATTTTGAATGTATTTTATTATGTCACCGATATTGCCTTTGGTAGCTATTTTAAAATTTTTATCTGACTTCCTTGATATCGTCTGATCATATTTTTGACACCAGTTTATGAATGTCATCCTTATACTTACCTCTGGCTTTCCCAGTGCATAAATATGAAAAATTGTAAGAAAATCAAACAATGTTATTTTCTTATCCCGCTATTCAACCTAATCGAAACCACATCACACACATGGATAGTCAGAAATGTCCAAGTTGAATATGAAAATGTGTTACCATTTTGTTTTTCTGGTACCACGCTGAATGTATCCATTGTGATTGTTTGAAAGCAAGTCACAGGCAGTTCTGACTGCTGCATTAAGTCGCTTGAGTCCAAATTCTTCAAAATCGATGGATGTGGACGGAAAACAGAAGCTAACAAATATGTTCGCCGCCGCAGCCCAACTAGTACCCAAAACCCGGGTCTGTTACTGCTTTAGGCCTAGCGCGGTCTGGTATCTGAAACCCTAGATTGTTGGAGATAAGGGCCAAGGGCTTGTACGGAAAGCGTGGATGCGAGAATAGCTAACTACACTCTGCTTTGGTGTCCTGTATCGACCCGCCAAAAGATGACAATGTTTACACAACGGCTGCACACAGGGGAGGGAGTGCTACACCGAGAACAAGCGGGATTGTCTTTGTCCAAAACACACTGTGAGCCGCTTTTCTGCGAAGGTTATCTATACACATACACGAATTCTATACACATACACGAACGCACGCACGTACGCGTGACGCACGGCAAAAGCGCGCGCCGCACATGCGCACACACACACACACACACACACACACACACACACACACACACATGGCACGACGCATGCACACATGACGCGCTGCCACTCACAATATGTACATAAAAGCAGAAACTTACCTGTCAATACCCTCATTATGCATTATTAAAATTACAGATGTGGGTTTAGGTTCATGAACTTTTTAACAGCCACTGACTAATGGAAAAAAAACAAAACAAAAACAAGACACGCCGCTTGACGAAAAACTGCTGCCAACCCAAAGTCGAGTGTGTTGTGTGTGCGTGAGTGGGTCGTGTGTGTGTATGGTTTGTGTGTGTGAGTGTGTGTGTGTGGTGTGTGTGTTTTGTGTGTAGTTGTGCGCGGGTGTGTCTGTGAGCGAGAATTAGAGAGAGAGAGAGAGATGGAGAGAGAGATAGAGAGACGAGTTGAAATATATGTGATATATAATTTCTTGAGTAACACTTACTACACAAGTAATTCCCCACTCAAAAAATTACCACTTATCAACACACTCATTTAATAAAAGAAACATTCAATATTCTACACCGTGAGCGCATGCAAAAAACTATGAGAGAGAGAGAGTGAGAGGAGAGAAGTGCAGAGAGATTAGTGATTTAGGGTGGACGAGAAGGTGAAAGGAGAGAGTGAGGAGAGAGAGAGTATGCACATAGAGAGATGAGGGTGGGGGAGATTGGGTGCCGTGGGTTCGAGGGAGGTAGAGGACTGATTGAGAATACCATACTAAAGAAAAGACATGACACGGATAATTTTACACACAAAATCAATATATTAAAAGCCATGCCAGACAGAGAGAGAGAGAGAGGTGGGAGGAGAGTGGAGTGGGGAAGGGGAAGCCGAATCGCTGTTTAATAATCACCATATTATGATGAAATTGAAATGCACAGATAGCTTTGTTTATAATGGACCTATACAAAATCAATAAAAGCCCTATGATCAGAGAGAAATTGCTTTCACTTGACTTTGGCATTGCACCATTAGAGAGTTATTGAGAGGAGTGAGAAGCGCGGAAGAGCAGAGACCGCCGAGAGCTCTATCCGCTTAACGCTACTATATCTCTCTTTATCTCCCCTCTCTCTCTCCTCTCTCTCTTCTCTCTCTCTCACACACACACACAACACACACACACTCTCTCTCTCTCTTCTCTCTCTCATCTCTCTCTACACACACACACACACCAAACTATCTCTCTCTCTCTCTCTCTCACACACACACACACACACACACACACACACAACACACACCACACTCACACACAATCACACACACACACACTAAAATTTACAATTTACACGGCCACGGCCATAAAGAGTCCTGAGAGCGGAGTGAGATGACAGAGAGAGAGAGAGTTGAGAGAGAGATCCGAGGAGAGAGGATAAGAGGAGACGAGAGAGAGAGAGAGAAATGAACTGAAACTGACGTGCATGCATGACTTACAGAACAATACAGATATCCACACACACACATCACACACACACACACTCACACACACTCTCAAACACAACAATTACACGGCACTCGGCATTCGAGAATGAGGTGCGGTAATCGGGGCCCCCCCCCCCCCCCCCCCCCGAAGCCGGAGGGAGGAGAGAGGGAGAGGAGAGAGACAGAGCGAGATGAGAGGGGGGGGGGGGGAGAGAAGAGAGAGAACCGAGAGAGAGAGACGGAGATGTGAGACTGATCGAGAGCGGAGACGAGAGAGAGAGAGAGAGAAGCTGAATTGAAAAAACTTGCGACGGTGGCCATGCCATGACTAACCAGAACAAAACAGATCACACACACACACACACACACACACACACACACACAACACAAACACACAACACACACTGACTCACACACACACACACACACAACACACACACACACAAGCACAACAAACGCACACACCAAACACACACACGCACGCCACGCACGCACGCCACGCACGACACACACACTCACATCCAGTAGTACTACCGACCCTTGTAGCGCTAAAGCTGTGGATCTGCCCTGCTCAATATACACTTATAATACACATATAACTGTTAACTATCACTTTTAACACAACACAAACTGATCTTGTTGCGCCACATGTCATCGTGGTCCGGTAGTGTCATACACTATCAGATCAGCGGCCTCTTGGTGTTACAGAATAGTTGTGATCACTTGTACAGGGCTTTTGATGTTGCCTCCCCTTCTCCTGCCCCTCCCAACTCCGCCCCCCACACCACACACCACCCAGTCACCCTTCCCCCCCCTCCCCCCCCCCCCCCACCCCCACACTTTAACATGAAGTACACTTGCCCGCATTTTAAAAAAATCTAAAACAAAAACTATAGTTGGATGTTCAGAGTATTACTACTCACTTCAAGTAAATAATTTTAAAACCAATATTTATCAAATATAGGCATAATCTGTGGAACAAAGGTCAATATTTCTATAATATTATATACACCATTTTCAAACATGCACATTCAACTGTGTATCTGTGAACATATGTCAACTTGAAAGATAACATTTCATAATGCTCTATACGTTATATAGAGAGATTATGTTATCACAATTATTTTGTGTCAATTGGGATAAGTACATTATGTATGCTTTTTCATTCAACAAATATTACGTATATGAATTTTTAATACCTGTCTCTCTTCGCCCTCTGAAATGGTGATCTGCAAAAGTCTGCCGGGAAAACATATACTTAGAATTTTGTTCAGATGACAAAATATAAAGTGCTCCTTAGGCCGACAGAATGTACAAACTGACAATTACAAACGTTTCCCCGTAATCAGTGCTGTGTTTTTTTCTCACGTTCGGTGGCTACCAGTAAAGTATCAGTCCATGTAACTGTGGTGCCACAGTGTCAGATGCTCTGTGAGAAGTGACTTTGAGCTGTTGCTGTTTGTTTTTCAAGACCCCCAGACTCTTATCAACTGTTGCACCATATTGATCTGTGGCGTGTGTCTCTCGCCTCCTTTGCCTCTCCCAGACAGTGCCACTCCTGTCCCCCAGTGTCTGATCCAGGGAACACAGTGTGTTTCCAACAGATGTGTGTTTTGCGAATGATGGCCCGTCTTGCGGAAACTTTTCTCAGTAAAAGCGCCTGATACCCGCCTTAAGGGATGTTTCAATTCATTCAATCTCATCATCACAGTTGGCTCTTTTTCGCGATATGCACGCCGAAAATTATGAACATTCAGAGAAGAGGGCATTCAGCCTCAGTGAACCTTGTCTACGATGCTTTCTGCGATGTCATTAGTATGGCGACCAGCGATTTGAGTATTCTCCTGTCTTTTCTGCAACACCTCTGACAGATGTTTTTGTACACCGGATTCTTTCGATACTTGTTGCCAATGCCGATTCCCAACAAAGGCCCTGGAATGATAACCTGTGGAGAAAGATCTTGTTTGCCCGCCAGAATATCTTCTAGATTTGCTGATGATGTGAGCCCCAGATCGGAATAGCAATGAAGTGCTGCTAGTACTCCATTCAACATTTCATTTTCGCACACTTCTTCTTGGTTCTTTTTATGACTTTATTTCAAGTTCCTTTGTAGTTTTACTTATGGCCTTGGCATGGGAGTTGTCTCAGCAGTTTCTTTTTTTTTTCAATGGCCTCTATGCCTCTTTACAATCTGCTGAAACTGCTACTGAGAAATACTCACTATATTGTCTAAGGAGTGATGTCATCAAAGTGTGCAATAATGACTTGCAGTCCGTTCATCAAGAGCATGGCACTCATCTTCAAGCCCCAGGTCATGGTGTTTTTTGACAACACCTTCTGCAAGATGTGAAGGTAGCGGAGGTGTCCCTGCCTTTCAGTTTATGGTCTTAAACTGGTTTTCTGATGACATTGTAGTATTGTTGGCTTTTGATTTCATTTTTCACTGCTCGCTTTATAATTTTGATAGTCCCTCTTGATCTGACTGACACGCTTCATCTTGAATGATGTTTCCTTCACTGTTCTCCAGGGGGCAGCTGCATCTGTCGTCTTCGTTGTTGTGCAGAGCTCAGACCAGGGTGGCATCCCATGATGCACCTGAGACATGTCCATACATTTTTAGTTTAAAAAGTCATAGTCTCCAAACGAGAAAAAGGCGGTTTTGTTTGCCTCTCCATTCATGCCCTTTCAAGCGTCTTCAATGTGCTCTTTGTATGGGCTCCACAGTCTTCTTACGTTTTCAGGGGTGTCCCTTACATTCAGCAATGCAGTCATATGCATGTGTTATGTTTGAATTAGCGCATTTCACCAGCTGGTTGACTATTTGGAAGACATCTTTTTAAATGATCCGCCTCCTGCGTCACCCCAATCTTGCAATACAGATTTCTTAATTTTAATCTAGTTCTAATGGAATACTCTCAATCATGACCATGTTATCGCCCATTGATTGTCATAAGCATACCAAGCAGTTTGGTGACAAAATGCTGGGACATCCTTAATGCCTGCAGAAGCCAAGTGGTTGGAACCAGTTCCATAATCCCATCGATCTCATTCCAGTCCTCCACTCTTCTCATCTGACATTCTACTTCTGGACCACACTGTGCTTTGACTGTTCTTTCCTTTTCTTTCTGTTCACTGGACAAACTGCTACCCGAGCATCCTATAGAACTGTTTGTGCAACAGTCTGTACTTTGTCAAAACTGAGGCCAAGTGCCGGCCCTCAGAAGCGGCAGGACCTTGCTTTGCTGTTACAGATATCTGACCAACAATTTCGCTTCATTAAGAACCAATGTTTGCGTACTTTGATTGCCAGTCTTCTGTTCTGTGCCCTGCTGTTTTGGCTCCGCATCTTGTTCAGTGTCTCCTGATACATTCAAACGAATTTTGTTCATTTCTTTTGATCGTCTTCTTCCTGAGTGTGTGTCTCGAGCTTCACTTGGATGCCCCACTTTACCTATCCCCCTTTTTGTTTTGTTTTTTTCACGTAGGTTTTGTAATTTTTTTCAGCACAATCGGCCTCCTGAATCCACCAGCTTTGGCCATGTGACAGATCATTTATCAACTGGACTGTGAGAGCTTAATGCGGACCAGCATGTTTTGTGAAATAAGACATTCTTCTGTGCGTTGTCAGTGGTGCCTTCAGCTGACTCCAAAGGCAAACTGTGGATTCTTTTTCTGAACCGGATGATCAATGACTTTGTCAATGCCAGTTGACGAACGGTCATGCGCAAGATGCGCCTCTTGATCTTTGCCGGTGGAGTTGATGTGGCATCAGATGTGACAACAAAAGGAAACTTGTTTTTTGACTGAGAGATAATGCTTCATAGATGCCAGTGCGAGGCAGTTGCAAATCGAATACAGTTCATAGCGGACTTTTGTACGGAGCCTGATGTGGCTTCAGCATGATGAGACAGAAAATGAAATATAACATATCAAGATCAGAGTTTGATTGGCCACTTTCGTTTTGGCTATGGTTGCCGTTGGAAGACTGCTTTGAGAACGAGCAGATTTCTTTATCTTTTTCTTGCGTCTCCCACCTTTACTCTGTGTGAAAGTGAGTGCCCATAGCTGACAACACTGACTGACAGATAAACTCGGGGTTCAAAACAGGTGCCATAATTTTGAGGCCTTCTTTTTCAAATGCTGCCAATGACCCCACGACTCTGCGTGTTGCTGCCAAGCTGGGTATGTTTGCGGTTTTTGGTCAGATTTTTCAAAGTTTTTGCCACAACAAAACACACAAACTATTTTTGAATGTACTTCATCCCTATCTTCCAGAACATTTCACATTGAAGGATTACGTTTATTTCAGAAGCAACACTCAAACACGTTACTACTGATTTGTTTTTATCTTTTGTTGTTATCTCTTAGACTTTTCCCACACAGTCTACACAAGACTTTAAAAGTTCAAAATGCCTTCAGTGAGGAGTGACCGTTTTCGTTCCATAATCCTTTTAGGCCATCCCCCCCCCCCCCCCCCCCCCTCTCTCTTCTCTCTCTCTCTCTCTCCTCTCTCTTTCTCTCACTTCACACACACACACGCACGCACGCTTTGCACGCACGCACGCACTACACACAACACGCACAAGCCACGCACGCACTCATGCATGCCACACACCACACACACACACACTACACCACACACACACACACACGCACGCACGCACGCCGCACGCCACGCACACACACACACACACCACACCCCACCACACACACACACACACAAACAATCACAAAACACCACTAATGGTACTACCAACAACTCACTTTTATTTGAATTTGCCGATAGAAATTGAGTGGAGGGGTGGGAGTTTTTGGGGTCTCGATCTACTTGGTTTACTAGTTGTGGGCTGTTTTGTATTGTATAATTTTGAAGGTATGTTGCCACCTACCCTTCGCCCCTACCGTGGGCGACTCCGCTGTTGCGATTTACCTTTTATCCCTCTACCTAGTATTATTTATTGTCCTTCGTCAATATTACTATTGATATTAGTTTAATTCATAATAATTATTGCTCTTATTATTGTTTTTAATGCCTACTACAATTACTGTTATCAGCCTAGTATTATTTTGACTTGTAGCTTGAATATGTTATACTCTACGTTTTCCCTTTAATTAGGCATACGTTGCCCTCTACATGACAACCATCAGTACATATAAAATCTGTAGCAACAATGAAGAATATGTATATATACAATGGTGTAAATACGGCCCCTTTACAAATGCTAACTAACTTTTCATTCACAAAGATTTTTGCCAACGCTTAGCCTACTTCGCCGTAGGGCGTACAGTCTTTGCTTCGGCTTGTACCAGGCCGGCCAACGACGCATGCGGCGCGCGCCAGCAGGTTTTGCCGGTCACAAAGTTCTGTCAGAAAGTTTTAAACACGAACTTAATTATGGTACTCACAGAGAAGAGCCAAATGCCAGCTTTTGTCACACTCTCAAGTACTCACTGCGCTATTGATCTCCTACAGAAATTATAGTCTAAAAACCTCTGTACAGTAAATATATGTTGCACCAGTCTCGAAGCGTCCAAACACACACGCTGTGTAACACAGTGTCTGGCAGTGCGGTGGCTGACTGGTTAGGGCCTAGCCGGAGTCAAAAGGCAAAGCGTTGAGCGAACTGAATGCAGTGGCTCTGAGTGTGCCCGCGCCGCCGTGAAGTTAATAATTCCTTCTACGTCCTGCATTTTTCGAATATGCATTTAATTCATCACGGAAAGTGATTGTCTTTCTTGTCTGTTAGACATGTCAGGTCTGAATACTCTGATGGTTCCTTGTCACCAGCTTTTTCCTATGTGACAACTAGAGTCGCCCCTCTCTTGATCTGGTGGATGGTAAGATAAGCCTCCTGTCAGCCCGAGAGTCTTCAGAGTGAGTTGTTACCAGGCTGGAGTCTATATGGAGTCACCCTCTCATATATGTTAACCTTTTGCCTGTTTGACATGTTCTTCTTTCCCATTTCATTTTTCAGTTGAAAGTTTTTTGATAGAGTTTCTCCTCAGATGTTCAGGGCATCCTTTTTGTCTGTTCATTCTTTTTCTCTTGTCTTTCCCAGTGCTGGCATTCTTCAGTCTGATTATTTTTCTCAATTGTTTCCAGTCCATTTTGCTCAACCACCCTATCCACTACATCTGCTTTTTCATTCGTATATTGTGTCAGAGATTCAAACAATTTTTTATCCTTCTGTTCCATGTTAGTATACATGATAAAAATGTGTGAATTCCAATTGATTCACATGGATTGAAATTAATGAAATAGTTATCAGGAAAGCAAGGCAGTTGAAAAGGAAAAAAAATCAAGTTCCTTTATTACATTTTTTGGAAAGTCTGTTTTCCCTCTCCTGACAATTTTTTTTGTGTGTGTGTGACTGCTGCAAGTAAATTTTTTGCTAAAGTAACCATAGTTGCACTGCAATACTGAATACATATTGAAGCAGACTTCTTTTATTTGTCTTGTACCTTTCAGGCCTTGACATTTAATGGGGAAGGGGGCAGAGGGTAAGGTGGGATAGATTGAGGATTGAGGAAAGAAAAGAGAAAGAAAGAGAGAAGATAGAAAAAGACGAACCTTTAGCTGACATAAGAAGAACTGATAGGTGGCCCATCTACGACACAAAGTACTTGGTCATGGAGGCTGACTGGTTACGATCCTTCAACACACAGCCCTGTCAGCTGTTGTGCTCCTCAACCCTCTGCACCCAGCGATACCTCACCCTGTGGGCACAGCCCTCCTAACTGCCACTGTGTGAACTGGTCCAACACACTCACTCCCACTTTCCCTCACCCTGTGTGAACCAAATCACAACTCTTGTGATCTCACTCCTCCCAGCCCTATGTCATCCAGTCAGAACACACCCACCTCAGTCCTTATCAACTGTATGATCCAGTCAAAATGCGGTTGCCTCACTCCACCCTGCACTGTGTGAACCAGCCAGAACACTGTCTCTTTCCCTTAACCTGGTGTGAACCAACCAGAACGTTGTCACCTCATCCATCCACCCTGCCCAGCCATTCCCCACCCTGTCACCAGTATCACGCTGATTACCACTGTGTGAACATGTCACCATAGAAAGGAGGGGGGGGGGGGGGGGGGGGGGGGCTGTCTGTATCGTGCATTCCCTCTAACATTCCCCCTTCCATCTTCTGCCCTTTCTGCATTGTCCTCTCCTCTGCAGAGTGTCGTCTGTCTTGTTTTATCTTTGGTTGAATTCCATGCAAAATTTGATTTGGGGGGTGGGGGAGGAACACCAGAAGTTCATGTCCCCGTTGTCTGGCTAAATCAAGAACTGCAGCTTTCTTCTCCAGTGTCCAACTTCCATGCTACAGGTGGTTTAGCCACTTAAGTCCATTTGTAAACCTGTATACTCATATTAGTTCAGTGTAATAATCATTGCAGAGGAGATCAAGTTAAAAGATAGGGTATCAAACATTTGGATGTGAAGTTTACATGGCTTTTTGTTAAGTGTTCAAACTGACTGCATTATTGATATTGATTTGTTCCTTTTTAACAGTGATTCAGCCATCAGGGAATTGATCTTAATATGTTAGTTTGTCGGCCTGTGATTTTGAACTCAAAGTCATTGTTGGTTATGGCACAAAACAACTGAGCACATGAAGTAAATTTCATTGGTTATGACACAAAACAACTCCGCACATGAAGTAAATTTCATTGGTTATGGCACAAAACAGCTGAGCACATGAAGTAAATTTCATTGGTTATGACACAAAACAACTCAGCAATGAAGTAAATTTCATTGGTTATGGCACAAAACAACTCAGCACATGAAGTAAGTTTCATTGGTTATGACACAAAACAACTCAGCAATGAAACAAGTTTCATTGGTTATGGCACAAAACAACTCCGCACATAAAGTAAATTTCATTGGTTATGACACAAAACAACTCCGCACATAAAGTAAATTTCATTGGTTATGGCACAAAACAACTCAGCACATGAAGTAATTTTCATTGGTTTTGGCATAAAAACAGCTCAGCACATGAAGTAAATTTCATTGGTTATGGCACAAAACAACTTGGCAGTGAAGTAATTTCATTGGTTATGGCACAAAACAACTCAGCACATGAAGTAAATTTCAAACAGAGCTCATGAGTGTGAATTTGGGCCATTTTGGATGTTTTCATGTAAGTCTGCATTTGTCAGCGATTCTACAATGGTTGCAAACTTCAGCAGTCTGGAACTGAAGTTTTTCAAATGTAGGAAGAAAAGAAATCTTAAATGAGGCAAGGAAGAGTAAACAATAAGTAATAAATAAGTAGGATAACTCTTGCTTCCATGATTAAAAAAATACACACACAAAAGTCCAAACAAATGCTGCGTGTCACACGGAATCACCCAGCAGAAATAACACAGAGCACATAAAACGAACAAGGAGACATCCCCGTGTTTCTTCTGTGTGGTCTGTGTTGTCATTTCTGCTGGGTGATTCCTCTTGTTTGTTTTCTGTGCTTAGCGTTATTCCTGCTGGGCGATTCCCTGTGAGAAGCAGCATCCATTTGCAGTTATGGGCGTGTGCTTGTTTCATTATGGGAGCGAAAATTATTCTACATATTTGTCATTGATTGTAGGAAGAAACTCAAAGGAGAAGTTGACAGCAGACAAGTGTTTCGCCTCAGAACTCTTTACATTCTAAAAGCCAGACTGCATCCAGGTCATGATTCTGAGATGCCCAGCTGCTGTCAGAACTTTTTTATTCTCTCTGATGCTGCCAAGATTCAGAATGGCCTTTTTGGTGGGCTAGCATCACAAGGCATGACATTTTTACGTGGATGTCTTTCCCACATTGTTATCAGACAGCACTTGGGAAGTTTAAGCCTTATGAAGTTCACTTTTGTTTCTCATCCACCAGATCCAGCTGGAACTCCTCTTTTCAGCTGCCTCTGCCGTTGTCTTTATAATCTGATTTCTTACAGAAATCAGAAGCTATTTCATGAGGTCATAGGCTGATGACCATACAACCTTCTTCGCTGCAGCCTCTATAGGGGAGACTGGCTTGGAAGCCCAACATGCCCAAGCTGCTGGCCTCACTGGCATACTGCTCATTCATGTAGATGTGAGCTCTCTCTTTTCTGCTTCTATATGGCACAGTGACTGCAGTCAGAATGATTTGTTTTGATGAACCTTGAGTGGAGAACAATATCCAGTTTCATGCCTGATAATCTCTGAGTGGTTTTCCCATCCTGGAAGGTCTGCTGAGCACTCCATGTCTTCCATTCCGTCCAGTAAGTCCTGCTTCCATGCTGTTGATGTCACAGCTTTTCCAGACCACGCTTTGTGTTCTCCTGCCATGGGGACCATCATGGCTAGAGCCTCAGGTTGCAGAGTGTTTCCTCTGCCAGTGCTCACTGCATAAGTGATCACCTTAAGTTCTTGGTTGTGTCAGCACGTGAATCTTCTCAGGGTTAGTGCTGCATTGCATCAACTGGCTGTTTGCCCTGATAGACACATAGGGTCATCTGATTTCCCTCATTACACCAGGTTTGACTTGGAGGGTTTTGGTCATACTCAGATCTGAAGATGAAACTGATCGTCAGAGGCCCATGTGTTATAAGTCATTCCTGTGGAGGCTTCATTGCAGTGAATGTCCCCACATAGTCCACTGGGGCAGTCCACTGTGGGCCTTACTGGACTGTCTTCTGGATTCTCATGGCATCCCCTTCTTTTTCCACCACTACGTCTCCATGTCTCTGTGTGCTTTCCCTTTTACCTTGGACCAGCACTTCATTTCTGTTGGTCCATTGGTTTGTGTGTGTGACCTGTTATTGTCCTGATCTGGAGGTGTTCCTATGCCACGCCCACAGCCTCCTGAAGTTTCCATTTTCTGCCGGTCTTTAGCTTGGGCTGGATTGACCTCACAACCTTGTCTTTCACATCCTCAGTCCGCTTGCTGTACCCACTTGGTACTGCTCGAGGATGGATGTCAGCTTCACTTGGCAGTAGTAGAGCGCAACACTGATCAGATCAGGCTTCTGATGCCCCGTCTCTCACTGTTCTGGCTGTTGTGACACATGCACGCACACACACACACACACACACACACACACACACACACACACACACACACGTGTTTGAATTGTTTTTGCAGCACTTGTTTTCCCTTGTGACAGTTGGTGATGACATGTTAGTGTCCAGGCTGTCATCTGGGTTTTGGGTAGTGAGAATTTGATCACTGAAAAGGTCGCAGCTTGTCACTTGTGTACTGCTATTTACTACCAAGGCTTAAGTATCAATTTTATATTTGTTACATTCAAATGTTTGTTTTTTTTTGTTTTTTTTAAAATGATATAGAGCACACATTTTTTTAACGATCTGGTGGCAGTAAATACTCTCAGGTTGGTGCAGTTTTATCCCTCTTAAAATTCCCTGCATTTCTTCCCCTTAAGTTTTTAACTGCTGGTGATAAAAGTTTTTGTGTGTGTGTAGAGAGTATCACATCTAAAAACATACTTTTTTGTTATTGATAGAATTGTACGCTAAAACAAACACTTCTACCAAGAAGAAAGTAATTTAAAATTTTTTTAATATTATTGCTTAGTTATTGCTTAAAAAAGGGGGAAAACTCAGAAACTGTTGAGAGTCAACTTATTCAGCCCTGTGCTGAGCACTGCACGGGTACTGCAGAACAACTTGTTGAGCCCTGTGCTGAGCACTGGGGTACTGCAGAAGAACTTGTTGAGCCCTGTGCTGAGCACTGCACGGGTACTGCAGAACAACTTGTTGAGCCCTGTGCTGAACACTGCATGGATACTGCAGAACAACTTGTTGAGCCCTGTACTGAGCACTGCATGGGTACTGCAGAACAACTTGTTGAGCCCTGTGCTGAGCACTGCACGGGTACTGCAGAACAACTTGTTGAGCCCTGTGCTGAGCACTGCACGGGTACTGCAGAACAACTTGTTGAGCCCTGTGCTGAACACTGCATGGATACTGCAGAACAACTTGTTGAGCCCTGTGCTGAGCACTGCATGGGTACTGCAGAACAACTTGTTGAGCCCTGTGCTGAGCACTGCACGGGTACTGCAGAACAACTTGTTGAGCCCTGTGCTGAGCACTGAGGTACTGCAGAACAACTTGTTGAGCCCTGTGCTGAGCACTGCACGGGTACTGCAGAACAACTTGTTGAGCCCTGTGCTGAGCACTGCATGGATACTGCAGAACAACTTGTTGAGGCCTGTGCTGAGCACTGCACAGGTACTGCAGAACAACTTGTTGAGCCCTGTGCTGAGCACTGCACAGGTACTGCAGAACAACTTGTTGAGCCCTGTGCTGAACACTGCACGGGTACTGCAGAACAACTTGTTGAGCCCTGTGCTGAGCACTGCACGGGGACTGCAGAACAACTTGTTGAGCCCTGTGCTGAGCACTGCACAGGTACTGCAGAACTTGTTGAGCCCTGTGCTGAGCACTGTGGTACTGCAGAACAACTTGTTCAGCCCTGGGCTGAGCACTGCAGTACTGCAGAACAACTTGTTGAGCCCTGTGCTGAGCACTGCACGGGTACTGCAGAACAACTTGTTGAGCCCTGTGCTGAGCACTGTGGTACTGCAGAACAACTTGTTGAGCCCTGTGCTGAGCACTGCACAGGTACTGCAGAACAACATGTTGAGCCCTGTGCTGAGCACTGGGGTACTGCAGAACTTGTTGAGCCCTGTACTGAGCACTGCACGGGTACTGCAGAACAACTTGTTGAGCCCTGTGCTGAGCACTGCACGGGTACTGCAGAACAACTTGTTGAGCCCTGTGCTGAGCACTCCACAGGTACTGCAGAACAACTTGTTCAGCCCTGTGTTGAGCACTGCACGGGTACTGCAGAACAACTTGTTGAGCCCTGTGCTGAGCACTGGGGTACTGCAGAACTTGTTGAGCCCTGTGCTGAGCACTGCACGGGTACTGCAGAACAACTTGTTGAGCCCTGTGCTGAGCACTGCACGGGTACTGCAGAACAACTTGTTGAGCCCTGTGCTGAACACTGCATGGATACTGCAGAACAACTTGTTGAGCCCTGTGCTGAGCACTGCACAGGTACTGCAGAACAACTTGTTGAGCCCTGTGCTGAGCACTGCACAGGTACTGCAGAACAACTTGTTGAGCCCTGTGCTGAGCACTGGGGTACTGCAGAACAACTTGTTGAGCCCTGTGCTGAGCACTGCACAGGTACTGCAGAACAACTTGTTGAGCCCTGTGCTGAGCACTCCACAGGTACTGTAGAACAACTTGTTCAGCCCTGTGTTGAGCACTGCACGGGTACTGCAGAACAACTTGTTGAGCCCTGTGCTGAGCACTGCACGGATACTGCAGAACAACTTGTTGAGCCCTGTGCTGAGCACTGCACAGGTACTGCAGAACTTGTTGAGCCCTGTGCTGAGCACTGCACAGGTACTTCAGAAAACTTGTTGAGCCCTGTGTTGAACACTGCACGGGTACTGCAGAACTTGTTGAGCCCTGTGCTGAGCACTGCACGGGTACTGCAGAACAACTTGTTGAGCCCTGTGCTGAACACTGCACGGGTACTGCAGAACAACTTGTTGAGCCCTGTGCTGAGCACTGCACGGATACTGCAGAACAACTTGTTGAGCCCTGTGCTGAGCACTGCACAGGTACTGCAGAACAACTTGTTGAGCCCTGTGCTGAGCACTGCACGGGTACTGCAGAACAACTTGTTGAGCCCTGTGCTGAGCACTGCACGGGTACTGCAGAACTTGTTGAGCCCTGTGCTGAGCACTGCACAGGTACTGCAGAACAGAACCATGGACCTACAGCCATGAAATGTTTGGGCAACGGACCTGATGCACTCAAACTGGATTAACTCCAAAACTAGCCAATAACATTTCACAAATTTAATATACCGAAAAATAAATGATACGTGTATTTGGTAAAATTTAAGAATTTGAAAAGTCTTTAGATCTAAACTGAGTCTGCTGTTCACATTGAAACGGACTTGTGTGAAAAATAATGTTTCGCTTTATAAAGGGTCAGCAGTCTACACATGATTGATATTATGTAGAATTTAGTATGGTGAAAAACAATAAGTTTTGTTAAAGCAGAGTAAAAATTTGTCACATTTTAGAAGAATTATTTTCCACATATCGCATAATTGAAGCACCCAGTCTGTTCATGTGAAAGATCAAATAATTAGTGTTAGTTTATCAAAGCATTGAAAGTCCACATGCACTTCATGTTACATGTCAGTTTGTCAAAGGATAAAAGTCTGTAAGTAATCATATTACATGAAATTGTAATATCTTGCAACACAGTTTCACTCTGCAATATGAATTTAATCACCTGTTGGCAGAATGGTTTCAGAAACATTAGAGTGTAGGTGAAATATCCTATCCATTCATGCAGATAGGCCCAGACTGGCCAGGCAGGAGAGGCTGCCCAGGCTGTAAACTCCATAGGATTGAAAGGGTTAAGCATGGTGATTTTAACATTGCTAATCTTCTGTCGTTAAAAAAGAAATTTATATCAGATTTTGTACATAACAAGGGTGATTTACAGTTGTTTTTCCTTATATGCGGGCTGTATTTAAACTGAAGTTGAAGATCAGTCGGGGTTGATACTTACACGAATAAAGGATTTGTATTCTCTCACTTTCTCTGTCTCTCTCTCTCTCTCTCTCAAATGCACATGAGCGCACGCACTCTCTTTCACTCTCTCTTGTTAACATACATACTCACTTACCCACTCATTGTCTCCTTATTCAGTATAAACTCCTGTGTAACATGCTGAATAGCGGAGATGATTGTATTTTGCATCAATCAATTTGGTCATTGTCCTGGGCTATAAGCAACATTATCTTATCCTGCCCCACTGTTTCCCAAGGAAATAAGAAAAAACATACTTTTTCTGACATTTCAGTTATTTTCTTCATACTCATTTATTCAGGTCCTGTCTGTCTTTTACTTTCAAATTGAAATGGTGTCAGTTAATCAATGAATTACTTTAGCTCGGGGTAATAAAGGTTGGACAGCATATTCAATGGTGAGATTTTGGTGTTTGCGTTGGCTATCATTTAACAAAGAAAAATGCATTTTGGTGAATCTAGTGTTTTGAAATTATTGGAGATTGCAGAAGGTACTTTCAAGGGTTAGGAAAGAAGAAGAAGAAGAAGAAGAAGAAGAGAGAGAGAGAGAGAGAGAGAGAGAGAGAGGAGAGTCCATATTTTGTCTATAAACTGAGTCAATATAAGGCATGACACGTAGTGTGAAATGAATATTAACACACTTTCTGTGTAACTACTGTTTGGGTAAAACTTTGATGAAAGGAGGAATGCTTGATGTATATATATAGCCTTAGAAATGCCAGTGGATATGCAGACTATTCAGTCTGAAGGTGGAGGTAGAAATTTGTTCTTCAGCTGAAGAATACATGTGTGATATCAGTTGTAATAACAGTGCCATATTACAGTGTTACTTTTTTTACAGAAACAAAAGGGTATATTATTTTTTTGTCGTTACTCAGGGGTGAATGTGTAGGGATACAGTCAGTGTTGTCAGTGAACCAATTTCATACAGTCATTGTGATTATAATGTGCAGAATTGAAACTCTGCAGAGTCATCAGTTAAGATGTTAGATTTATAAACAAGGATAGCCTGCAGCTGTCAGTATAAATAATGTTCATACCATTACTGTCTTTACAGAGAGATGAAGGTGTGAAGATCTTTAAAGTGTATACAAATGGCACTCTGAAATAGTCACAGTGAGTAATATTCAAACCATTACTATGCTACAGAGAAGAAAGTTCATTGCTTGACTGCAGTCTGCTGTTGTTAAAGAGCTGATTAAATGTGAGGGGACATTGGTTGTGTCACAACAGATCAGTTTGAGGCCATGACAGAGGAGCTGGGGAGGAGGAGAGAGGAGTGTTTACAGCTGCGAGCCATGATGGCGGACCGCGCCGTCACCAAACATTCCATTGGCAGCGAATCCTATGGAGGTATGCACACTGTGGTGTTTGTTTTCTTGTTTTGTGTTGTGCATTCGTGACTACCTGTGAACCCTTTCTTCGTATTAGTGAAACAGTGAAACCTGACTGTTAGGACTTCTTTCCTTTAATTCTTTCTGTCTGGCGCCCTGGGATTGTTTCCTTTAACTCTTTCTGCCTGGCGCCCTGGGACTCGTTTCCTTTAACTTTTATTGCCTGGCGCCTAGGGACTTGTTTCCTTTAACTCTTTCTGCCTGGCGCCCAGGGACTTGTTTCCTTTAACTCTTTCTGCCTGACGCCCAGGGACTTGTTTCCTTTAACTCTTTCTGTCTGGCGCCCTAGAACTTCTGTCCTTAACTAACTCTTTCTGCCTGGCACCGTCGGACTTGTTTCCTTTAACTCTTTCTGCTAGGTGCCCTGGGGGTTCTTTCCTTTAACTCTTTCTGCCTGGCACCCTAGAAGTTCTTTCCTTTAACTCTTTCTGCCTGGCGCCTGACCTCTGGCTGGGTGCATACCAGGGCATATGGTCAACTGCTCCACACCAGAGGTGATGAGTCAGTCTTGTTTCAAATCTAGCATGGTTTTTCAATCCGTATTCCATGCATGAGTAAGTACAGTGAGAGTATTTTTGAAGCTGTTTCTTTGTGGTATGATATGCTGCTTTGAATAAGCAAATTTTGAACAACTTGGTGAGGGTTTTTTGTTGGTTGTTTTCTTCCAACAGCATGAGCCAGCGATGTAGCGTTACAGTGAAGCAAGTTTTTGATGAAATCATAGTGAAAGATGTTCAGAAATAATGCTTAAGATATAAATACAGAAGCTCATGCCCCACACCTCTTCTCTGCCTCATTTTAAACAATGTAATATAGAAAGTCTGCTATAAACTATTTTTCCCATAGTGCAGCAAATGTGTTTAATAATGCAATTAAGAAAATAATTTTTGGTATATTGATTCATAATCCTGCATGGCATCAGTTTGGCTGTGGAAATTTATGTGGGTGTACGTGTGTGTGTGGTCTGCTGATAGACCTGTAAGGTATGATATCCTTAATGTATCTAGTAACTGACAATGCATAGGGAGAAAACACCCATTTAGCATGTTATGTGAAGTCTGCATGTGATCAGCCCATTCTTTCCCAAGGTTTGATAGTCTATAGTCATTGATCAGTGAAGTTAAAATATTGAAAAATAACTATTAAAAATAAACAATGGGGTAAATCTCATAAAAAACCTAACACTAGAGAAACTAATTCATAACTGGCACAGCCTTTAAACTTGAATAAAGTCAGACTAAATACATACATAGCAGAACAACTGATGGGGGGAAAAACAAGCGCAGGCAAAACTCAACTGTCTCAGTAAAACTTGGCAAATGATTTGGACTAAGGAAGGGGGTTGAGGGAGGAGGGGGGGGGGGGGGGGGGGGGGGGGGGGGGGGGGGGGGGGGGGGGGGGGGGGGGGGGGGGGGGGGGGGGGGGGAGGGGGGGGGGGGGGGGGGGGGGGGAGGTTGAAGATGGAGAAATTGGGAACATGAAATTCAGAAAATAGTATTACAGAGATGAAACTCTTCACTAGCTGCATAAGGGAACCATCGTAATCCCTTTTAAAAGCAGATATATTTGTATTGCCTGTTAGGTTTTCTTATGGGAGCAAAAGTTACCCCACTTGTTTATTGTTTACTGTTCCCTGCCTCATTTCATTTCCAATTTTATTCTAAAAAGAAAGAAAAAAAACTTTGGGCTCACAATGAAGCATTTGATAATAACAGCACACTTTCACAATGCCAATTATCTTAAAGCAGTTTGCCTTAATGCTCAAAGTTTCTCAAATAATGGTTAAGGGAATAAAGGGGAAGGTCATCCTTGATGGGTGCTGGCAAAATAGGGTAGAATGGTCGTTAACTGTGTTGCAGACAGGCGGAATATGGTGAGATGAGTAGGTAGAAGTGTGATGTGAAAATATCTGAGTGTTAGAAACTGTAGTTACCACTTGATTGGCTTTAGTTCTGAAATGGATTTACTGTGCTGTTTCAGGTCATGATGACCTCATTAATGAGGACAATGAACTGGAGATGGCTTACAAGACTCAGAAGGATCTGAACAGGTGAGTCATGGACAGGGAAGATCTGTCTGCCATTTGTCTGTCAAATATGTTCATTTGTCTGATGTCTGTTTTTGTTATTGTAAAATGCCTCTGTTCAGTTTTGTTGTTGTTGTTTTTTTTACATGAAAGCATGTACGTTTGTTTTTCTTCTCAGTTTACAGAGAATGTTTATGGCTGGCTGACTGTCTTTTGTGTCTACCCTCTGTTCATTGAAAGGAGAATGTTTAATATTCATTTATTGGTAAACAGTCTGTTTTCTTTTCCATTTTCTTTGTTTACCACAGTCAGGAAACGTCTGACTGAATGTCCATGCATAGATTTTTTTTGTTGTTGCTTTCTGACAATGACTGTCTAACAATCCATTTTTTGTGTCTGGTTGGTTTATTGACAGATAGTGTTAACTTCTATTCATCTGCGTATTTACTGAGATTGTCTATGTCTCTCTGTCCACATTCTCTGTTTACTCTCAGAAAATATATTTGCCTGTTCATCTTTCGGTATCTTTTGTTAGTGACCAAAAATGTCCTGCTGACGATGTCTGTTTTTTGCCTTAATGAATTGACTGGGTTCATTTGTCTTTGCACTTGCCCTTTTTTTCATGTAGCTTCATGATCACATTTAGATGACAATTTAGAGAGTTTAATTTCTGTTAAAATGCCATGGTGACATCATCAGAGCTTTATATTTTGAAAAATGAAATACAACTATGGGTACGGCATGTTACCAGTGTAGGATGTCAACACACACACAAAATTGCCTGGCTATTACTTGCTGTTTGTCACAGTCCTTTTGTTCGTCATGAATAGAATGTTGGTCTTTCTTCCCATTTTACCTGCTGGTGATGTGGTCTTGCTTACCCCACTACATAGATTGACCATCATAAAGTTGCCACTACATAGATTGACCATCATAAAGTTGCCACTACATAGATTGACCATCATAAAGTTGCCACTACATAGATTGACCATCATAAAGTTGCCACACATAGATTGACCATCATAAAGTTGCCACTACATAGATTGACCATCATAAAGTTGCCACATATGCTTTTTGTAATGATCCTCCCAACATTGACATAATTGTACAGGAAACTGTTCCATACTCAGATTAACTGACATGCCAGTTCTGAATTTCTTTCTTGATGTATTTGAAATGTGAGATGCATAAAATTGTTCATGGTCTTCTTGCATGCACTGTGAACATACAGCATGAAGTGTGAACATGAAGATGTAAAGCAAAACGAAAATTCATTGGTGCATTATGCTAATAGTTTAAGACACTTTTATATATGAAAAAAACTCCAGCAACAACACAAGTCAAAACTTGAAAGCTGTAAGTTACAGTTCCAAAAGAAATCAGAGTACAGAGATCTTGCACTTTTACTTGGTCCACCCATCTCTCCATGGATTTCGTGGATTCTCTACAACAGATTTATGACAAACATTTTGTGTGTGGCTAGTTTACCTTCATGTTTAGTCCTTGTCTGCCTCTAAATTTATCTTTGGATTGACAAAGACTAATTCTTTGGTGCAGTCTATCTGCATTTGTTTATATTTTTTATTTTTTCATCGTTTGTCAGATACTGACAATTTCAGTCTCTGAGCCTGCTGTATTAATCTGTGTGAGCTTTTAACAGACCATTTGTGGATCTGTCTGTTGTTTTTAACAGACCATTTGTGCATCTGTCTGTTGTTTTGCTTGCAAACTTGATGAAATTCCTTCGTCAATTTCCATCAGTCTATAGCTCTAAATACTTCTGAATAGTGAATGTGAACTCTCCTGCATATCAGCAATTTGAGAAATCTTTTTCTTCATGCTTATGAGTCCAGACAAATGACTTATCTCCATCAGGCTTGGAACAGAGCCGTACATCTGCATTCCCATGGAAAGAATAAAAATGGGGAGCAGGGAACTAACTCTTCCCTTTGACAACAAGTCAGTAGCAGTAAGCTCCCTTAGTAAGTTCTCCATATTGCACCCCGTTATCCTTCATTACTCCAAAAGTAAAGATCAATAGATAATGGACTGCTGTTCTTATGCAGACAGTCATTGAATCTGATTAAATGATATCCTATCCATACTTTGCTTTACTGTTCAGAAGTAAACAGAAATTTTTTTTCATCTGTCTGCACCTGACATGAAGAAATTAATCTGTCCTAGTCTGTCTGTACTTCACTATGCTGCACAGAGGTATACAGAAACATATATACAGAATAAAAAATGTTTCGGTCTGTCTGCATCTGACATGAAGAAGTTTTTTCTGTCTGTCCAAGTCTGTCTGTACTTCTCTGTACTCATGTGTCTAACACAGGAAATTCTTCAAACTTGTTCTGTCCATATGTCTCTGTGTTGGTCTGCGTAACACAGGAAATTCTTCTGTGTGTCACGTTCTGTCTTTACTTCTCTGTACTGGCTGTATAACACAGGAAATTCTTCTTTGTCTCGTTCCGTCTTTACTTCTCTGTACTAGCTGTATAACACAGGAAATTCTTCTGCCATGGCATGTTCTTAACTTCTGTGTATTGGTCTGTGTAACATAGGAAATTCTTCTGTCTGTCCTTGTCTTTCCATACTTCTCTGTGCTGCTCTATGAAACAGGAAATTCTTCTGCCTGTCCACATTTTACAGCAGATTCCATGAAAACTTTGTTTAGAGATGTCCCACCTGACGTAATCTTTGAATTTCTGAAAGAGATTAACATTTTTCATTTGATCTTAGATTTTACGGAAGAAAGATTTTAAGGGAGTTTCTGGTGCATTTTTAGAAGGTGTATTTTAAGAGATGTGTGAATGGCATTTTTTTTTTTTTTTTTTGATGACTTGTGAGTTGACTTCAACTTGGTGACAGCCCTGATATGGCCCTTTGCGGTCGGCTGGGCTATAAGCAACATTACCTTACCTTACCTCATCTTTTATACTTCTCTGTGGTGCTGTGTGTAATATAGGACATTCTTCTGTCTGTCCTCATCTTTCCATACTTCTCAGTGCTACTCTGTGTAACATAGGAAATTCTTCTGTCTGTCCTCATCTTTTCATACTTCTCTGTGCTGCTCTGTGTAACACAGGAAATTCTTCTGTCTGTCCTCATCTTTCCATGCTTCTCCGTGCTAGTCTTTGTAATGTAAGAAATTCATCTGTTTGTCCTTGTCTTTCCATACTTCTCTGTGCTGGTCTGTGTAACATAAGAAATTCTTCTGTCTGTTCTGGTCTGTCCACACTTCTCTGTAGTGGTCTGTATAAAAGAGGGAGAGTATCTTGGTCTTGTCTGTCCGTAGCTCTCTGTACTGGCTGCATAACAGGTCATGTTCTTCTGCCTCTACTGGCCACTCTTGTATTGGTCAATAATGGACATATGAAGTTGTATTTCTTCATCTATCCATATTTCTCAGTTCTGTCAAATTATGGTAAAAGAATCGGTGTTGTCTGTACTTTTTGTTTCCTATTGCACTGGTCAAGAAAGGCACACAAAGATACAATGTGTGTGTGCGTGTGTATGTGTGTGTGTGTGTGTTGTGTGTGTGTGTGTGCACTTACACTATGCACACATGCAAGCTTTGGTATTTGTTGCAAAAGGATGGGTTTTTAAGTTTGATTGCTTCTAGAAATGAGAATTGCCAGGACTGTTCAGCCATCTTGTTTTGAGAAAGACTAATCTCTCAAAACAACACAATCAGAGTGAAAATTGTACTGTTCTTTGTCCACATGAAAAAACTGCTCATGGTTAAGTTGTGAAACTAATGGCATGTGGACAGTTCTCTCCTTAGATTCCTGCTTGTTCTTGTGTAAGAAAAATTTTGCATTCTGTCAACGTTGCATCATGTTTGGGCATGGTGGCTGAACTTGGGCATGCCATACAGTTTATTCTTTCCTCCCTTCCAGTCTGGGCATTTTCTCCTCGCAGTCTGTGCTGATCTGCTTGAACCGAAGAGCTATTTTATCTCGGACAAGCAACTCAATAATATGGGTAATGCAGACTGAAATGTATAAACATTTAATATGGTATACTTTCAGACTTTGGAATTCTTAAGACAATTTTATTTCAGTCTTTTCGTATCTCTGTTTCTGAATGTATACTTGAAAATGCTGATTATTCAAACTGTTCAGTGAAAATTAACAACATGATGATTGATTGTTTCTCCATATTGTATCAGGACAAAATCCTTTGACCAACATGTGAATGGTTTCTTTTTCCATATTGTATCAGGACAAAATCTTTTGACCAACATGTTGATGGTTTCTTTCTCAGTATTGTATTGGCACAAAATACTTTGGCCAACATGTTGATGGTTTTCTTTCTCCATATTGTATCACTTCCACTCACCAGCAAACTCTTCACTTCCACTCACCAGCAAACTCTTCACTTCTTCACTTCCATCCACCAGCAAACTCCTCACTTCTTCACTTCCATTCACCAGCAAATCTTCACTTCCTAACTTCCATTCACCAGCAGGCCCTTTACTTCCTCACTTTTATTCACCAGCAAACTCTTCACTTCTTCACTTAGACGATGTCATTTAACAAGATGTGTGAAAGTTTTTTTTTTTTTTTTTTTTTTTTTTTTTTTTAAATGACTGGTGAGTTGATTTTAACGTGGTGACAGCCCTGATGTGGCCCTCTGCGGTCGGCTGGGCTATAAGCAACATTATCTTATCTTATCTTACTTCATCACTTCCATTCACCAGCAAACTCTTCACTTCCTCACTTCTATTCACCATCAGGCTCTTCACTTCTTCACTTCCATTCACCAGCAAACTCTTCACTTCCATTCACCAGCAAAGTCTTCACTTTTTCACTTCCATTCACCAGCAGGCTCTTCACTTCCATTCACCAGCAAACTCTTCACTTCTTCACTTTCATTCACCAGCAAAGTCTTCACTTCTTCACTTCCATTCACCAGCAAACTCTTCACTTCCATTCACCAGCAAACTCTTCACTTCTTCACTTCCATTCACCTGCAAACTCTTCACTTCCTCACTTCCATTCACCAGCAAACTCTTCACTTCTTCACTTCCATTCACCAGCAAACTCTTCACTTCCTCACTTCCATTCACCAGCAAACTCTTCACTTCTTCACTTCCATTCACCAGCAAACTCTTCACTTCCTCACTTCCATTCACCAGCAAACTCTTCACTTCTTCACTTCCATTCACCAGCAAACTCTTCACTTCCATTCACCAGCAAACTCTTCACTTCCTCACTTCCATTCACCAGCAAACTCTTCACTTCTTCACTTCCTCACTTCCATTCACCAGCAAACTCTTCACTTCTTCACTTCCATTCACCAGCAAACTCTTCACTTCCATTCACCAGCAAACTCTTTCACTTCTTCGCTTCTATTCACCACCATAGTCTTCAATTCTTCTGTAGCCTGTTTCAGATCTTCTTTGAAGACCCATGTGCATGGACTTCCGGAAGTGTTCTCTCTCCTTTAATATCCTTACTACTTTTCATCTCCTGTATACCTTGTAACATGAATTCTATGTAAATGTATCATCGGGAGGGGAGATGTTGGGACAGGATGTGTGTGTAAGTGTGAAAGGAGAGAGAGAAGGAGCATTGTTTGTACTAGAATGTGTGTATGGAGTCTTTATTGAGCAGTGGCTGTCCTGTTTTTGAGATGGTGGAAAGGAGTCCTTGCACAGCGGTCCAGGTTTTGAAAATGTAATCTCCTTTGTTTCATTTTAACTTTTATGGTATTTATCATGTTTAAGAAGAAAATTTACCTGCTGGCCGGAGCTTACACCAACAGACATGCACATGAAGCTAAAAAACAATAAGAACAAATTGGCGATGCAGTACATGCATGCCAGTCAAACACTTGCATATCTTCTGGTCATAACACTGCCAAGTGTGGCAACCTCTCTCTCTCTGTGTCTCTCTGTTTCTGTCTCTCTCTGTGTCTCTGTCTCTGTCTCTCTTTCTCACTCTCTCACTCTCCAGTCAGTAGTTTGTTGCTTTATTTATTGAAAGTGTTCAAACTGCAGTCAATATGTTCTTTTAGGATAGTTTCTGAATATATGTTGGTTATGTCAATACATAGTTCTTATGGTGCTTCTATGATCGTATTTGCTTGCACCCCTTCATGAGGGGCAATGGCCTAAACGTGAACAAATCATCTTGAGTCTCTCTCTCTGTCTCTTGTCTCTGTCAGTCTGTCGCTCTGTCTCTGTCTGTCTGTCTGTCTGTCTGTCTGTCTGTCTCTCAAGTGATTCCACACATCTCAAACAAAATCACTTGTGAATGAATAATTATCACAGGGGTCCAAGTACTTGCTATAGTCCCACACAACCCCAGCACCAAATTATGCATGTCAGTCTGAAGGGAAAGGAAAAGTGTTCAGAAGTTTATGTGAAAGAGGACAGTGAGGCAGAGTATCATAACTGACGTGGAGGTTGATTCCAAGGGAAAGGAGCTTGACAGGGAAAAGAATGCTGATCAACACTGAAGATGAGGACATTGATTTACAATAGCGGAGACAGGCTAGCTGAAAAGAAAGACAAGCCCCAGGACTGAGCCCAGAGCAGTACAGCAATGTTGCGACCTGTTGACAGAAACAGCTTGATGTGGGAATGAAAGCAGCGGAGGGCTTTACCAGCAAGACCAAAAGAGTTATGCTAATCAGAGAGGTGAATTGATTGTACCAAAGCGGCAGAGAGGTGTATTGGAGAAAGAAGTGGAGATGGTGGTGCTGAGGGCAGTCCAGATTTTAACAAGAGCAATTTCAGTGCTTTGGTCAGAACAGAATGCAGACATAGTAAATGCATAATACAGCAGTGACATTTCATTTACATTGATTTGACAATCACAGTTGGGACAGAGGTGTTTTGATGGCATGGTAGCGCTGTGGATATGAAATCCAAGCTTAACAAGTTGGGGACATACCGGTAAGAAGCCCTAAGACTGAAGTCATTGACACCTATGAGTTGGAGCCCTATTTAGATATGATGTGAAAGCTTACTGTGAAAGATCCAGCTGTTTCATCACTGAAAATGGGCAGGATCCCTTTGTTGGTGCTTTGCGAAGAGAACTAGGACTCGCAGGCACCTTGAGTCTGAATTCAGAATCTCATGCTGTGCTGTCAGAAAGATCTGCACCATTCCATGGAACCAAATGAATTCAGAATCTCATGCTGTGCTGTCGGGAAAGACCTGCACCATTCCATGGAACTAAATGAATTCAGAATCTCATGCTGTGCTGTCAGAAAGACCTGCACCATTCCATGGAACCAAATGAATTCAGAATCTCATGCTGTGCTGTCGGGAAAGACCTGCACCATTCCATGGAACCGAGTACCTGTGACTTAAAGTGCGGTTCAGAGGTTGCCTGGATGGTGTTCATCTGCATCAGTTATGCAGAGCCTTGATCCTCGGGGTGCAGAGGGAGGGGGATACCAGGGACTATTTTTGGCAGTCCGGAAACAACAACATCAATAACTAAAATAAAGAAAAGAAAGAAGACCTACTTGCGATCGTCCATGAAGATTTCCCTGTGCAGACTTCTTTCTCTTTTCCTTACTTCATCCTCTCCGCACTTCTTTTTCTCTTTGTGTGTCTGTGTGTGTTTTTATGACACTGTCAGTGTAGCAGAGACTACACCACTTAATGCAATATATATGGCCCACAGAGAGTGACCATTTGGGAGTGGAGAGGTGGCGGTAATGAGTGGAATGGTTGGAGGCGGGATTGGTGTAGGCGAGGGATATATCAGAAATTCCTCAAACTCATGATCAGTGCACAATGGCAAGATCACCCACCTGACTGGATTCAAAACCCAAACCATTGGCATGAGGAATTGATGAATCAGTCAAGAGAGAACTTTTGTTTTGCTATGGATTTTTTTTTTTTGGGTGGGGGGGGAGGGGGGTCGAGGGGGAGGGGGATGTTTTGTTTTTCCCGATCATTTCTTCATAATCATATAACCAGCCGAAGTGTCAACAAAAGTGATTGCCGTGTGGTAATGAAGCTTTGGAATGTGTCTGTATGGCAATCTGTCACCCCTATCTTCTCAGATAGTCTGACCCTCCGTCACCGGTGACACGAGTCACTCCCTCCGATCTCAAGTGAATTTAGGGGACGACAGGGTAGTACTGTTTGCTGTGGCCTCCGCCCCGTGTGTCGCGTGTTGTGCCAGGTTCGGTTGGGGCCTTGTAAGGGATGATGTTTAGGTGCAAAAATGCTCTCGTGTGTATGCATACGCTAGCGCGTTGGAATGATAATAAATGACATTCTCATCACACGCAAATGCATGTACACGCATGTGCGCTCGCATGATGTCTCATTAGAGACGCACATCCATTCTCACATGCACACCCGTGCATTTTCCCCCCTCCCACGCCTCTCCCGCCCACACACCCCACCGCCCCCCCCCCTCTCTCTCTCCCTTACAGTCGCCCCATACTTGCCCCCTGTACCCGTACCCCCACCCACCCTCCATACACACATAAACTCACTGTATCGTGATTTTACACATCGTGAAGAGACTTGTTTAAAAAAAAAAAAAAAAAAATTCTCACTTGATCCGTAAACAAGCAACATGGATCGTTTCAAAACAAGCAACATGGATCGTTTTCAAACAAGCAACGTGGATCGTTTCAAAGCAAGCAACGTTGATTGTTTCAAAACAGCAACATGGGTCGTTTTAAATTAAATGTTAAATCGGATTGATCTTCTTTCCCTGTGTACCGGAGCACCAGTCAACAGAGAAAATCTGAGCGTCTCTTGAACTCACGAGTGGATTTGTAGATCTACATTACCGCCCCCCCCCCCCCCCCCTCCTCTCTCTCTCTCTCTCTCTCTCATTGGAATAACTCCATAAGCATGACTATAAATCACGGGCTGTAAAGCTTTATTTCCTCCTCTCTCTCTCTCTCTCTCTCTCTCTGAGATAACGCTGTTTTATGTGGGTGACTAGCTGGGTAGGCATAAATAAACAAAGATGGAGATACTCCGTATGGCAGCATTGTAGTAGGCTTATGCAGCAGTATCGGTCTGTGTCCACAAATCGGCTTATTGGCGAATACAATGCAGTCACTTCAGCATCAAGAAGAGAAAAAAAGATGTCATATGGCTAGAACATGTGCACGCTTATTATTAGTACTCAAGCCCTTACTTATCAAACACACACACACACACACACCGCGCGCGCGCCGCACGCACGCACGCACGCACGCACGCACGCACACACACACACACACACACACACACACACACACACAGAGTCAGTCAGTCAGTGAGGTAATAGCCTAGTGGTGTCCAGTGTGTTGCTGCCTCCTTGACAGCGCCCCACGTACCACATACCTGTCATTGGGAGGGGAACAGTAAAGAGGGAGGAGAGAAATAAAATGGAGGAAAAGTGTCGCAGGTCCGGCCCATACGAGTGCGGGGTTTGAAAAGTTGAAAATACACACACGTGTCTTCGGATTGCCCAGATTTCACTTCCTAGCGTTGTGGATTGCGATTTTGGACATGAAGCTGGCGTCAGTTCAGAACCATAGCCCGCGATGTCCACTGTGACGGTGAGATCGGTGCTGTCGTGATCTGTTCAGTGCTTCCGGACGACTGCCTCGTACTTCTCCAAGTTGGGGTTGGCGATAATCTCTCGTGTGAAAGCTACGAACTGATCGCAAAATTGATGTGCAAAACAAGAATATAAGCGTTAAAGTTTAGGCCTTTCCCTCCTAAAGCAATAGATCTGTGTTGGAACCTTCCTTGAGAAGTCAGTAGACTTGACAGTCATAGTGCCTTTGTTGACGGTAGGGGGTGTGTACCAATTCATGTATCGTCAGTCAGACGGTTTTTTTACTTCTTCCTTTTAAGTTTTAAGGATCTCTGTGACTGGACAGTGGTTGCGTAAGTACTAACTGATTTATAGAGTCCTTCATCATCGACAACTTGAAGTTATAAATATAATCCATACTTAGTTCATCATTGTTAATTTTGTTTCGCAATACAAAGTCACAGTGAAATTAAGGTGGGGGACAAAATCAGTTTTTTGTTTCTACTTGAAAAGTCATACAGTGTGTGAGTGCGCAAAACATTAGGTCCGTAAATCTAGAATCAGATTTAAGTGAAGTCAATGTCATATTAAAATTCTACGCTTTCAGTGATACTACCAGAGTTTGAGTTTATGTGCACACTGCCAACAGACCTGTTTATGCAGGAGTTCACGTTATAAACTTACAGCATTCAGCTTTAGGGAAAGAGAAGAGGAACCAAAACTTACAATCTTTTCAGCTTGTATTGCCATCCATTGTATGTTTGGTTTCAAATGTTTTTTAATGCATAAAGACAGAAATAGTGCTCTGTTTACATTCATAAAATGTGGTGCAGTGAATCAGTGAAGGCATTTGAGTGGTTGAGCATAGGATCGGCACTATGTCAGTTAAATAGCAATTTTGGAGCCACTCAGAAATCGGTATTATGTGTGTCAGATATTGGCTTTGGTCTCTTTCTTTTTATCCTCCTAAATTTTACATATGCACACAAAGACTTGTAATATCGGTTGTATGTATGCCCCAAACCTTATCTTTTATGCACTATCAATGCTTGTAATAGACCTATTTGTTATGCATATTTTGATAACAGCATTAACAAACAGGCATACCGACACACACGCACACACACACACACACACACATGCACGCACGCACACACACACACACACACACACACACTCACAAGCACACATGCACACACACAGAGTGGAATACACCTTCACACTGAATAGAACATGCACTGCAAAGAACATGCATGCAAACACAACAGCTCTCTCAGTGGATCTCCTCACATCACACTGAATTTTTAGTTCTTGCTGGCTTACTTTGTCCAGTGGTAGTACAGAACAAAACACTCAGACACAGACAACCCTCTGTCCTTACACCTTCCCCCTCTCCTTTGGTGGTCCCCTTCCACTGAACTCTCCTCCATTTTTGACTGTCCCGTTTTTCACATCCCTTCTTCACATACACATTTGCGTGCCTTCATTTAATCATGCACACGCATGTATGCATGTACAGATGATTGCGTGCACGCTCACACACACACACACACGCAAGCACACACACACACACACACACACACACGCGCGCGCGCACCACACACACACACACACACACACACACACACACACACACACACACACACACACATCACTCACACACACACACACACACACACACACACACACACACACACACACACACACACACACACACACACACAGAGCTCTGAACAGGAATGCCCCCTGGGCATTAATCTGATAAAATTCCTGCTGACCATGAACTCTACAGCTGAAGCTGTGTTCACTTCTTGATCTTTGCCTGTTTGCTCAAAAGTAAGAATAAGAGTTAAGATTGTATGAGTGTGTTGTTTACCTTGTTGAAAGGAGACAACAGTCTGTTGTTTTATAAATTGATGACAATTGTAGACAAGTTGGCATAGTATATGCCAGTTTCTGTTTGATATGATAAGAGCAGAAGAAATTGTTTTATTAGTGGAATTTGGAAACTAATATTTTGATAATTTTTATTGTCATGTAATGTGCCCTTATATAAATCATGCACGTGCGCACACACACTTACACACATGCACACAAGCACATACACACATACTCACACGCATGCACACACTTGCATGCATGCATGCGTGCACACGTATGCATGTGTGCGCGCACACACACTTGATAAATGTTTTAAAACATTTTATATGAGAAAGAATCATATAGACAGTATTAAAAATTGAATCCATCACTAAATCTTTCAAAATAGCATTTATGAAACGTTTGATTTGGTATTTTTAATGAAAAGAAAATGCTGTAAAATCATAGAAGGAACTCAGAAGTGCTGTAAAATCATGGAAGAAACTTAGAAGTGCTGTAAAATCATAGAAGGAACTCAGAAGTGCTGTTAAATCATAGAAGAAACTTAGAAGTGCTGTAAAATCATAGAAGGAACTTAGAAGTGCTGTAAAATCATAGAAGGAACTCAGAAGTGCTGTAAAATCATAGAAGGAACTCAGAAGTGTTGTAAAATAAGGAACTCAGAAGTGCTGTAAAATCATAGAAGGAACTTAAAAGTGCTGTAAAATCATAGAAGGAACTCAGAAGTGCTGTAAAATCATAGAAGGAACTCAGAAGTGTTGTAAAATAAGGAACTCAGAAGTGCTGTAAAATCATAGAAGGAACTTAAAAGTGCTGTAAAATCATAGAAGGAACTCAGAAGTGCTGTAAAATCATAGAAGGAACTTAGAAGTGCTGTAAAATAAGGAACTCAGAAGTGCTGTAAAATCAGAGAAGGAACCCAGAAGTGCTGTAAAATAATGAACTCAGAAGTGCTGTAAAATCATAGAAGGAACTTTGAAGTGCTGTAAAATCAGAGAAGGAACTCAGAAGTGCTGTAAAATCATAGAAGGAACTTAGAAGTGCTGTAAAATCAGAGAAGGAACTCAGAAGTGCTGTAAAATCAGAGAAGGAACTCAGAAGTGCTGTAAAATGAGAGAAGGAACTCAGAAGTGCTGTAAAATCATAGAAGGAACTTAGAAGTGCTGTAAAATCATAGAAGGAACTCAGAAGTGCTGTAAAATCATGGAAGGAACTCAGAGGTGCTGTAAAATCATAGAAGGAACTCAGAAGTGCTGTAAAATCATAGAAGGAACTTAAAAGTGCTGTAAAATCATAGAAGGCATTCAGAAGTGCTGTAAAATCAGAGAAGGAACACTTGCTCTCAGATGTTTGACAAGGGAGGTAAGTGCACCGGAGAACATGTGACACTGTGTCAGTTGTAATAATGATGTCACACATGTTACGTTGAGAGGCGGTTTCTCAGTTGTGGAGAGCTGCTTCTTGCATGTGTTTGGAGTTTCATTAATGTACACAGTCAGAACTAGTATGGTTAGTGTGAAGAGTCTTCCCCAGACAAAATAACTGCCATATACTCTGGCGCAATAACATGCTGTACCACCCTCATGGATGACCTAGGGTGAAAAGAGAGTGCATCTTATTAGAGAGCTTTCCCTTATTCTTGTTCACATGCTGTTTCGTTTTCTTTTTTTTTTTTTTTGCTTTTATTTCAAAGTACTGAATCAAATTATTTCCTTTCATTGTCAGTTTCTTTTTATAAAGTAGGGTTAGAAAAGTTGATGAAGACTGTGAGACAGACTTTAAAAAGTTGTCTGCAGTTTTGAGTTATGTAATGTATTCTCTGTCTACTATTTCTTGATAAAAATACAAGCAGCACCAGAACAACAACTTGGAGAAAGGTTGCTATTTTGTGGCCACTATTTACACTGAGCACTAGCCTAGAGAAGGGAGCAGCATCATGTCTGAACACTTACAGTTACAGCTGTGCCATTGACTTGAATGGAAAGAACCAAGTGCTCTGAGATTTAGAGATCCCTGAAGTCTTCATCCTCAATCAGCATGTCTCAGTCATCTCCCCCTTCCCATCATGGAGATGGGAACCAGTCAGTGTCTGTGGATGAACGAAACCACACAGAGAAGCATCATAGCAATGGTGATGAGTTTGACTCTGACGAAGACCTGGAGCTGCCCAGTGCTGCCACACTGAACAAGGCCATCACCAAGCAGTCCAGCCACTACATGCTGACCTTTGAGAACGGTCTGCAGGACGGGAGTCTGACTCAGAGGTGGAGGAGCTGACTAAATCCCTGTCCATGTCCAGTGATGGCAACAACAACAGCAACACCGGCAACAACAACAGCAACACTGCTGATCGTCAGCTGTCTGCCGTTGAACAAGGGAGAGGGCAGCAGGGAGGAGAGGGATGGAAACATTCGACACTCCTCTCCCAAAGTGCGTTCTGACTTTGTGCCTTTGGTGAAGGACCGGGCTGTTGAGCATGGCATTGAAACGCCTGTTGCAAAGGGAACAGAGATGGGCAGTGTTGCACAGACAGAGCCCCAGGCAGCCCATGTAGAGCTGCAGATCCCTAGTCAGGACTCCGACACTGACAATGACCTTGACCCTCATGCCAACCCTACAGGAGGGTTCCTCCATGTTGCTGATGATGGGAATTCCACAGTTCGGCCAGACACGCCTACACCAGCCAGCCCACGAACGTACAGTCGAACTCTTATTGCTGTCGACTCGAACACTGACTCCGGGTCGGAGTCGGGATTCATCAGGCCCAAACCTCTGTCGGGTCAACGACAGCCATGTGTGGCTCGGTGGAAAGTTTGAGCCGCATTGGCCCCACTGAAGTGCAATACAACAAGACATTTCCTGAAGTCAACAAGAGGTTCTCTGCATCGGAACTCAACCTGGCAGACACACCTCGGCCCGCTGAGAGTCTCTTCGGGAGCGCTTTCCGCCGTAGAACCTTTCATCACAGCATGAATCGGTTATCTCTGGGGGCCATGCCCACATCAAAACCTGCAGCGTCTTGCATGTCAGATGAAGAAGGTGGGAAGAGCCAGGCAGTAGTTCAGAGAAGGTCAGTGCCAGGTCGGCGAGGGTTGAACCGGCGCTGGTCCCTGGCCCATGCTGATGCTGATGCTTTGGATGACATCAGGTAAGAACCAACTCACTGAGGTGGCAAACTGATGAGACTGAATTGTAATTCTAAAGATACAGATTTCAGAGTATCCATCAGTTTGTTCTTAATCAGTGAATACTACAGAAGATCTGAATCATTGTGTACATGTCTGTGGATGTACTGTTGATGAGCTGTTCATGCTGGAGTACATAAAATGATGAATGAGAAGAAGATGATCCATACCATTGATGTGAAAGTTCTTTGCTGAAGTTAGCAGTCATAGATGAAATATATCAGTAGCCTTCAGCACTGTATGACATAGTCCTCTGTTACATGCTACAGTCCTCTGTTAAATGCTACAGTCCTCTGTTAGATGCTACAGTCCTCTGTTAGATGCTACAGTCCTCTGTTAAATGCTACAGTCCTCTGTTAGATGCTACAGTCCTCTGTTAAATGCTACAGTCCTCTGTTACATGCTACAGTCCTCTGTTAAATGCTACAGTCCTCTGTTAGATGCTACAGTCCTCTGTTAAATGCTACAGTCCTCTGTTAAATGCTATAGTCCTCTGTTAAATGCAAAGTTTTTTGGATACATCTTGGAGAGGGACTGTCTTCATCCTACTCAGATTCTATGACTGCAGGCAGAGTGTAACACCAACAGGGTAAAGTCTCTCTCACTTTCCTTCCTCTTTCTTCAAGTTACTTGCTCAGCCATAGAGTTGACAATGGCTGTAGCAGTGTAGGCTTGGTTCCAGATTGTTCTCCTCATTGATACTGCATCAGTGTATGTCATTGTCTCATAACCAGTGTCAGTGATTTCTCATGATCGACAATCAACTCTTAACAGTGGTCATGTTTCTTTGTTATTGTTTACGGACAGAATGTTATTCAGACATTTTCTTCTGCTTCTACTTCTTCTTTTTTTTTTTAAATACTTAATTCTGCCAGAAAAATTGAAATGTATTAGGACTGATGAGTTCTGAAAGAAAAAGTTCCAGCAACAGAAGTAGACCTGTCAGTTTATAGATTCAGTTCTGTCCATCATATTCTTTCGATTAACACTGCAAAAACTTAAATCTACTTGTAAATACATTTGTTGTATTACTGTACATAAAGCCCTGGATTGTACTGAATACACCAGCCACACCTGACTGGAAGAATCTAAACTTGTAACTGTGCAAGCGAACATATTACCTCTCACTCTCTCACTTCTCTCTCTCTCTCTCTCTCTCTCTGTCTCACACACACACTCACACACACACACACACACACACACACACACACACACACACACACACACACACACACACACACACACTGTCACACACACACACACACTCTCTCTATCTCTCTCTTTCTCTTTCTGTCTCTCTCACTCTCTCTCTCATTCTATCCCCACTCCCCCCTCCCTCTCTGTCTCTCTGTCTGGCTGGCTGGCTGGCTGTCTCAGTGTCTGTCTTTCTGTCTGTCTGTCTGTCTTGTTCCCTCCCCCCCCCCCCCCCCCCCCCTCACGTTTTTCTCTCCCTGTAAGTCTCTAAGTTTTCTCTTTCTTCTTTCTCTCTCTTTTGCTCTCTCTCTCTCTCCCTTCCCTCCCTCCCTCCCTCCCTCCCCCAGTCCACCCTCACTCCCTTCCTTCCTCTTTCTGTCTCTCTGAGCATGTGGTTTCATTTTTGTTTGAGCTCTGCAAACTGAAACAGAAGATGGCGGGACTGTTGCAAATGCTTTGAATACCACATGCCCACCACACCAAAGGGGAGCTGTTGTGGCTGACACTGTGCAATGTAGCAGAAATAGCTTTATTACAAGGTGCACCGGAGGTTGAACACTGGCATCATTTCTCATCACAGGATGTGTGTTGAAACAAATTATCACTCACCTGGGACATTGGTCTGGATGGGATGAAGAGGATATTTTCACTTGTCTCCCCCCCCCCCCCCCCCTTTTTTTTTTTAAAATTATTTTTAGTAACATTTCTTTTGAAGAAAACAAAGGATTTTGGTAAGTATAGATGTGAGTAATGTGGTCCAGTGTTATTGTCATGTACAAAGAATCCATGACTGTACAGTTCTGCGTTTTCGCAACTACACTCGCAAACTTTGGGGGCGGGGGGATGTGATCTGGGTCTCTGAATGACCAAGTAATTGTTCACACACACTCCTTTGCATTTTTGCGTGAATGTGCATGCATGCGCGCGCGCATGTGTGTGTGTGTTTGGTTGTTGTTGTTGTAAAATGACACTAGCTTTTTACTCTAAGCTCTTTTCACTCCAGGCCAGTTAGATTACATTTTGTTTTTTAAGTGTAAAACATCAAACTGCTTACTTAGATCATCTTTAAGCAGTTTTCCAGGTCTTGACCGTTTCAGTTTTTGTTGTTGGTTCCTTTGTTTTTGGAAAGGCAAGGAGAGTGGTGTGTGTGTGTGTGTGTGTGTGTGTGTGTGTGTGTGTGTGTGTGTGTGTGTGTGTGTGTTCCTTTGTTTTTGGAAAGGCAAGGAGAGTGGTTGTGTTTGTGGTGTGGTGTGTGTGTGTGTGTGTGTGTGTGTGTGTGTGTGTGTGTGTGTGTGTGTGTGTGTGTGTAGCATCATGATCTCATTTCTGGTCATATTTTTACAATCAGACTCATCTGTAATGGGGCTAGCCAGTGTCATGGGCTATTGAAGGGGAGGGGGCACTGTAGACTCATCTGTGAGGGGGCTAGCCAGTGTCATGGGCTATTGAAGGGGAGGGAGTACAGACTCATCTGTGAGGGGGCTAGCCAGTGTCATGGGCTATTGAAGGGAAGGGGACACAGACTCATCTGTGAGGGGGCTAGCCAGTGTCATGGGCTATTGAAGGGAAGGGGGCACAGACTCATCTGTGAGGGGGCTAGCCAGTGTCATGGGCTATTGAAGGGAAGGGGACACAGACTCATCTGTGAGGGGGCTAGCCAGTGTCATGGGCTATTGAAGGGAAGGGGACACAGACTCATCTGTGAGGGGCTAGCCAGTGTCATGGGCTATTGAAGGGAAGGGGGCACAGACTCATCTGTGAGGGGGCTAGCCAGTGTCATGGGCTATTGAAGGGAAGGGGACACAGACTCATCTGTGAGGGGGCTAGCCAGTGTCATGGGCTATTGAAGGGAAGGGGACACAGACTCATCTGTGAGGGGGCTAGCCAGTGTCATGGGCTATTGAAGGGAAGGGGACACAGACTCATCTGTGAGGGGGCTAGCCAGTGTCATGGGCTATTGAAGGGAAGGGGACACAGACTCATCTGTGAGGGGCTAGCCAGTGTCATGGGCTATTGAAGGGAAGGGGGCACAGACTCATCTGTGAGGGGGCTAGCCAGTGTCATGGGCTATTGAAGGGAAGGGGACACAGACTCATCTGTGAGGGGGCTAGCCAGTGTCATGGGCTATTGAAGGGAAGGGGACACAGACTCATCTGTGAGGGGGCTAGCCAGTGTCATGGGCTATTGAAGGGAAGGGGGCACAGACTCATCTGTGAGGGGGCTAGCCAGTGTCATGGGCTATTGAAGGGAAGGGGACACAGACTCATCTGTGAGGGGGCTAGCCAGTGTCATGGGCTATTGAAGGGAAGGGGACACAAACTCATCTGTGAGGGGGCTAGCCAGTGTCATGGGCTATTGAAGGGAAGGGGGCACAGACTCATCTGTGAGGGGGCTAGCCAGTGTCATGGGCTATTGAAGGGAAGGGGACACAGACTCATCTGTGAGGGGGCTAGCCAGTGTCATGGGCTATTGAAGGGAAGGGGGCACAGATATTGTGAGGGGGCTAGCAGTGTCATGGGCTATTGAGGGGGACAAATGGGTGCGGTGGCTTTATGGTGTCACATGGATATTTCAAGTGTACAGCATTGCAAGAATTTGTGAATTAATGCTTGCAAGCTAGTCTTTGGACAGTTGTTTTTGTGTTTGTGTCTGTTTGTTTCCAATTTTATTTATTGATTCATTCATGTGTTGTGGTGTCTGTGGTATCTGTGTGTCTTGTTTTGGCACAGTTTGTGCAGTTTAGATTCTTAATGAGCATGTCGGTGAATTAGACTTGCGACATGTGGGTGCTGTCAGTGGAAAGTTGATTGGTTTATTAGTGTGGCACTGGGACTTTGGATGTTCCCACAGTGGGTGTTGACCAGGCTGTGTTCATTTGCCATGCTTGGTGATTATGTGGAGATAGGAGGGAAGCACGGTACTGTTCTCCTGTTCATGTATAGACTATGGATTCACAGTCGTTCTAGTATTTAAGTTCCATAGGTTTAACATTCACAGAGCTGTAGAACACACACACCACCACACACACACACAGACACACACACTAACACACAACACTCACAAGATGTACTCATACAATGTGTTAAACACACACACACACACACACACACACACACACACACACACACACACACACACACACACAACACACACACCACACACACACACACCACACACCACACAACACACCCCCCCCAAAACCACAACACCCCCACAAACAACTAGATTACTCTCACATGTTTATACACACAAAACACACACACACACACCACACACACACACACACACACACACACACACAAGATGTTGTGCACATGTTTGTGTGTGCATGCACACACACAACACACACACACACAACACACCACACCACACACAACACACACACACACACACACACATGCACACACAACACACGCACAGCACGCATGCATGCATGCAGCACACGCACACACACACACACACACACACACACACACACCACACTCACACACACGCACACGCACACACACCACACTCACTCACACACACACACACACACACACACACACACACACACCACTCACACTCACACACACACACACACACCACACTCACACTCACACACACACACACACACACACACACACACACACACCACACTCACACACACACACACACACCACCACCACCCACCACCACCACCACCATCACCAACAACAACAGCAACTCAAAAAGTAAAAAACGATGAATCTTGTGACAATTGAGTTTATGGCAATTGAGTTAGCTTCAGTGTGGAATAGATTACAATCAGACAGGGGATCTATTTCATTGAATGATGGAGTGGCAGTGTCATTGTGTGTGGAGTGGAGTCATGTCAAGGTTTCTGCTGTCTCTGCAGGTGCTAGCAGGCAGTTGTGTGCTGTTGTGTTGGTTGATCAATGGGATGATATTGTCAGTATTCCCCCTACCCTCCCATGTCATCCTCTTCCTTTCTCCTGTCCCTGCAGTCACTGGGCTTTCTGTGAACTGTCCGTTGAACATCCACATTCTCTCTGTCTCTGTCTCTCTCTCTGTCTCTCTGTCTGTCTCTCTGTCTCTGTCTCTCTCTCTCTCTCTCTCTCTCTCTCTCTCTCTCTCTCTCTCTCTCTCTCTCTCTCTGTGCCTCTCTCTGCATCCCCCTTCCCCACCTTGCTGTTCCCACCCATCTCTACCTTAATCAAGGTGTTGGAAATGTCATTAAAATATCATTTGTTTTTCATTTGTGTTTTATTGATTGCCAGTGACAAAAAACGGTCTGAACACATCTAGTTGTGTCATTTTAGATGCTGTGTTGACAGTGAGAATGACTGGCTCCTGGCTGATGCGGAGAGAGAATCACAGGAAAATTGATCACAGTGTGCTCTTTCTTTAGCCCGCTGTCAACAGTCTGTGAAATTTGATTTTATTGGGCTTTGACATCATTGATTTTATTGGGCTTTGACATCATTGATTTTATTGGGCTTTGACATCATTGATTTTATTGGGCTTTGACACCATTGACAGCTTTCCAGAATTCCAGGTGCTCCTAATATCAACAGTGCTGGCATGAAGTTGAAAGAAACAACATTGTGAGGAGACTGAACTGCACACAGTCACATCAGTTTCTATGATGGTTTGCTCTATTATTGTAGAAAGTGAACATGTAAAAATGTGCTTATTGTTGTTGGTGGTGGTGTTTGATTTTCAGAATCCTCTTCATTAAAAAGAGAAAAAAAAAGCCAGGTGTAATTTACGTGTATAATAAATGAACTATCTGAAATTGAATGTGTTTGTCTCGGTCTGCTATAAACCTGGCTGTCTCGTGCCCTTCTTTATCCCCACCATTTCTCTCAAGTGCAACGTAGATATGAAGACACATTGGTAGGCACGCACAGTACTATACAAACAGCTGTACAGAACCACAGGGCATGTTTCCCTGCTGCAGGCTGCTACAGAACCAGTTGGACAAGGTGGAGAGGGAGCTGAAGAGGAAGGAGAAGACCTATCACCAGGAGCTAGCTGACCTGCGCAGAGAAAACGAGCGACAGCAGAAACTGATTGGCCAGGTGAGCTAGACACCACCTTGATGAATCATGCACTACATTACATCATGTCTTCTGATGTTGATGACCGTAAGGATCAACTTGGCGTCATGTACTGTATCATGTCAAGCCATTGCAAGCCAGGGCCAGTTTTTTTTTTTAGCTCTGTTCAGTCCTGTGTTCATGGCTGACATGGCAGGTAGACACCCTGCCCACTGTCTGATGCCCTGTTCATCAGTCTGAGTGAAATCATCCAGTCCTAGTGAGATTTTGTGAGAACCTGCAGACTATCAAAGAGGATTGATTATTGTTAACTTGGTGATCAAAATTTGGCCGTCATGATTTCTTAGCGATAGAGATGTAGTGAAACATAGATGTGTGTGTGTGTGTGATGTTGTGTGTTTGATGTTTGTGTATATATGAGACCAGTTACATTTTGTGTTTCGTTCACACACAACACACACACACACACACACACACACACACTCACACACTCACACACACACACACACACACACACACACACACACACACACACACACACACACTCTCTCTCTCTTTCTCTCTCTATCTATCTATCTCTCAAACAAAGATAGAAATAAACATGTGAAAACAAGGGGCTATAATTATGAGATGGATTGTCTTAATGGATAAGCTAGGCATGATGTGTGTTGAGGTTTCTGTGTTTTCCGAGATGTTTTTGGCTTTATTATGCACATTCTTCTTTTAAACTTTTTTGTTGTTGATAGTTTTATGAAATAATTTATGTATCAGCTTGATCTATGTTTTGAAGCTGGAATGTACTAGATAAAGACCTGAGGTAATCTTTCACTGTTATCTGACAGATGTAAGCCATTGAGGTGTAAATTATCTACTGCATTCTTGTTGTGATGCTGCAGTTAGGACAGTTTTGAAGTGAAGCGGTAGGTGTTGTTCAACCATCATGTGCTAGTGATATGATCAGTGATAACATTAATCCTTCTCACACACGTCAGGTTACAGCCATGGCAGCCTGTGCTGCCTGGTTAGTTTGAGGTGATCAGAGGAAGGGATGCTTCATTTCAGTCCCAGGGCTTGACAACAGAGAGGCTTATTATTTCTAGCGGTTACTGCACAGTGATTGTGTATCACTATACCCAAATTGGATTTCACATGATGAAGTTTTGATGCGCAAACCAACCCAAACATTCCGTTATTCATTGCATAATACTGTAAACATAAAAACCACACTAAGTCAAATTATTCAATGATATTTAGCGTGCCTAAAACCAATAAGAAGATGAATATTGCATTAAGTACCACGCACCTACAAACAAGAGTGCATATTGACACACACTTTCGCACACACACACACACACACACACACACACACACACACACACACACACACACACACACACACTCACACCACACGATCCCCCACACACTGTCTGACAACAACGCACACAACAGCATGTGTGCGCACACACATATGCACGCGTGGACACACACACACACACACACACACACACACACACACACACACACACACACACACACACACAAGTGCTGCTCAGACACAGGCTGAGGATGACTTCAGTGGTGCCCAAACAGTCTTGGTCATTGGCTTGAGTGAGTTGGTAACAGACAAAGAAGATGACTGTTGCTCCCGTGGTAAAACTGTTGCTTGCACAGGACTCATACTAATGTTGCATAGAGCATCGGAACATCTGGCACAGACAAGGTGCTCAGAATAAAGCAAGGAAACGTCCCCAGAGGAGATTTGCTTTTTTTCTATTTGCCTAAGATGTTTCCTTGATTTTTTTTTTTCTGTGTGTCTAAGAGGATGTTTCCTTGGTTGGCTGGTTGTTATATTTGCTGGAGAGGATGTTTCCTTGGTTGGCTGGTGGTTGTTATTTTTGCTGGAGAGGACGTTTCCTTGGTTGGCTGGTGGTTGTTATTTTTGCTGAAGAGGACATTTCCTGTTTTCCCTATTTGCGAAAGGATATTTGCTTGTTTCTTTTTTTTTTCTGTGTGCCTAAAATGACATTTTCTTTTTTTTTTCTTTTCACATAAGAGGATGTTTCCTTTTTTTCTGTTTGCCAAAGAGGATGGTTTTTTTTTCCCCACTAAAGAGGTCTGTTTGTTTAGTTTCTGTTAACCTATGAGGATGTTTCTTTTTTTTTTTTTCTGTTTACATGAAAATATCTTTCCTTTTTTCACATAAAAGGATGTTTCTTTTTCTGTTCACATAAAAGGATGTTTCTTTTTTTCTGTTTGCCTAAGAGGATGTTTTCTGTTTGCCTAAGAAGATGTTTCCAGTTTTCTGTTTGCCTAAGAGGATGTTTCCACTGTGTCATGTGATTGTGACTGTATCTGTGCTAGTTGAACTGGTGTCTCAAGCAGTATTAGTAGGGAGTGATGGGCATGTTATCATCTTACCATGGGAGTAAAAGCTGTGTTCCTTGTTCATTAGATAGTGTTTACATCTGTCAGTCTCACTGGAGACATGCATGAGGCTCTGTGTCAGTGGGTTTGTCTGCTTCACACTGGCCGATAGTTGCCAGTCAGTTTGCACTGATGATAAGGATCATTGGGTTCTAGAGCAGAAGAATATTTTATATTTTGAACGCTGCTCCTCAGGAAAGTGGGCCCAGTGGATAAAGCACCTGCCTGGGAAGCAACGGAATCTCTTGTCCAGTGTTCAAGTATCACATTGGGCTGGTGTTTCTCCTTCTTTCTTTCAGACCTTTAAATGACAGTAAACAGAGGTTCTGCATGAACATGTACTTACTGCATGTTTGAAAAAAACAACCCAAACAAAACCCAAAACAACAACATGGTAAGTCCTCTTTGACAGGTACAGAACATTGTTAACAAGAGCAGACATGGAACAGGACAGGGAGGTGGTGAAGTGTGGTGACCCACTTGGGAGAGCAGATCAAATTTCACTACAAAGAAATCTGTTATAAGGAAGAAGTTATCCATGCAAAACAATTCAGAAATTCATGTTGGTGGTGGTGGTGGTGGTGGGGTGGGGTGGGGGGTGGGGTGTATTCAGACAGCGTCATGACTGCACAGTGATGTCAGCTCAACCCAGGACCCAGTGTTTTATTTGTGCCAGCTGATCACCCTGCATTACTCCTCTAGCATCAGCAGTTGAGTGCTCATCTGAACAAAAATGGCACAATAAAAATTTTTAAAAAAGGGAAAAAAATTCTGGCATGCCATACATTGAAAAGACAAAACAGAATATCTTGGACATAAACATCTTTTGCAGACGAAGTTTGCAGCAAGGAAGATAATTGAGTTAGCATCCTGTCAGCTCCAGAACAAGTGGAGAGGGAGAGGCTTGGTTGATTGGATTGGCTAGGGGTGGAAAAGGGATTGGGTAAAACAGGAGTCCATGGAAGGACCATACAGGAGGAATTGTCAAATGGGTAAAACAGGAGTCCATGGAAGGACCATACAGGAGGAATTGTCAAATGCAGCAGTGTAGTGTTCACAGTTTCATATTGTTATTTTCATTTTCAGTGGACTGTTTCCTTTTATTTCTTGTTTAATTAGAAAAGCTTTTGCCGTTTTATTGCCAGTGGGCCGTCAGTTTCTGTGAGCGGCACTGCGTCCATGCCACTTATTGTGGCCAGCTGATGCAAAGTGTTTTATTGTCAGTGGGCTGTCAGTTTCTGTGAGCGGCACTGCGTCCATGCCACTTATTGTGGCCAGCTGATGCAAAGTGTTTTATTGTCAGTGGGCCGTCAGTTTCTGTGAGCGGCACTGCGTCCATGCCACTTATTGTGGCCAGCTGATGCAAAGTGTTTTATTGTCAGTGGGCCGTCAGTTTCTGTGAGCGGCACTGCGTCCATGCCACTTATTGTTGCCAGCTGATGCAAAGTGTTTTATTGTCAGTGGGCCGTCAGTTTCTGTGAGCGGCACTGCGTCCATGCCACTTATTGTGGCCAGCTGATGCAAAGTGTTTTATTGTCAGTGGGCCGTCAGTTTCTGTGAGCGGCACTGCGTCCATGCCACTTATTGTTGCCAGCTGATGCAAAGTGTTTTATTGTCAGTGGGCCGTCAGTTTCTGTGAGCGGCACGGCGTCCATACCACTTATTGTGGCCAGCTGATGCAAAGCCTGTCCAACGCTGTGGACAGGAAATGGGAAACCCAGGGCTGCCAAAGGGTCGCTGAATTTAAGGCTTGTTTTTATAGTGGTCATTGAGGATGAACATGATGCTACTCATCCTGGTCTTGCACTGCGCGTGCGGGCTGTGGACTGTTTCCATTCATACACTCCAGTGTCAAGCAGGCCTGAGAGACACAGACTCTTGCATTGAACATAAGGAAATTTGACCAGCACTGTCAGAGGTGAATCCACTAGTTGCATGAGGCTTGTTTACACGGTTCCAGTCTTCTCCTTTGAATCCATGCATATTCAGTTCAGGGCAGGAGCCACAATGCTTTCAGTGTCCCCACAGTGTCCCCACATCCTCTAGCTCCTGAATTTTGACTTTAAAAGATTGACGGCAGTGCCATTGACCCATGGTGGCTATTAGTCTTCTCCTTTAAAGCCGCCTTGTTATGCCAGACCATTCGTGATCTGTCCTGTGGGTGGTAGGGTAGTCAACCTTTTGCATAGACTGGAGTCCTGATGTACGTACCTCTGTCTGGATGTTATGATGGTGATGTGTATAGATTGTGATGATAGATTGCGGCCCTGTAGCATAGTCTGAGATGTGACATGGTCCAGCAGATCAAGGGTTAACCTCTTTGGAGGGTGGAATCATGATCTTAGCAATGGAATGTAGACTTCCACTCGGTGAAGTCAGTCTGAACTGAGCCATCCAAGCATCACTCTGTGGCTCCCTTGTTGGTGATGTCGAATGTGTCCTTGGTCAGTCGAGTTTGGGGAAGTTTTGGGATGGGAAGCTGGGTTATGAGTGTGCATTTTCCAGCGTTGTTGTTATAACTGTCAGTTACTCACATTTTCTAGTATGAAACTATGACATATTAAGCTAAGCATCACATCAGACAGAATCCTTAGGTTAGGCAGCATTCTCTTGTATCAATCAATGTTTTGATTTGGGGGAAAAAAACATGTATTCCAGTATATGACTCACCTTTTGTATATGTGTATATAGGGACACATGTAATGATGCGGTAGAACCCATGCAGTTGACTCACAGTCTGTCTTTTCTTCCAGCAACGAAAACTGATAAAGAAAAATGTAGGTAACCTGTTTGAACTGTCAGATGAGACATTGGCATGGTGTTCCTTCCACACATGCATTGAAAACACAGTCTGCATGGTGTTCTTCAACAGTTTGTGCCTGGAACTGAATCCACATGTGCATGTATTGAACGTTCAGACAGAATTTTCACTGATAAGTCATTTAAAAAAATTACATTGAAATAGTGTTGCATGGTATTTCTGTAGCAATAACAAAGGACTGTTTGAAATTTTGATTTGGATCTCAGTGAATCCTAGTTTGAAAATTGAAAACGATATGTGGAATGGGGAAAAAATGCTTATTGTTTTTGTAGGTAGATTTGAAGTAAAAATGTGCATCTTCCTTTTTTTTTTTTTTAAATTGAAGATAGTATGAGAAGAAAAACAATTATTACAATAGCTTATGTTTGTGATCATCTAAACATGTAGAGGTTGAACTGAGTTTGCCTCTGTGTGTGTGTGTGTGTGTGTGTGTGTGTGTGTGTGTGTGTGTGTGTGTGTGTGCATGGAATGCTCGAAACTGCATGCATCAGAATGAAATTCTGTAGCGTTGATCACTTGAACACAAGCTGCTCCAAATAGCATGTATATGTATTTGCACTTGTCTGTAAATGTGTAAAACTTGCACACATGCATGTATGCTTGCATGAAGGCACACTGTTGTGCACATGTAGATGTGTGCATACACATGCATGCTCAAACATGCACGCCACATGCACGCACACACGCACGCATACACACACACTCTCTCTCTCTCTCACACACGCATGCACGCGCGCACACACACACACACACACACACACCACACACACACACACACACACACACACACACACACACACAAACTCACACACTTACTGACGCATGCACACTCACTCTTTCTTTCGCTCACTGTATAACTCCCCCACATGACATCACACTACAGGGCTTCACCACAGCACTAGTGTGGAATGGCAAGAAAGCATGTACTACTATCAGAAACTGTGGAAAGCAGCTTATGTAAACAGGTGTGCTCAGATCTTGTTCCGTAGAAAATCTGGTTTGCACAATGGTTCTTATGACAGTGATTATTGCTTTATTTTCAGTTTTACTGTTTACTTTGTTTATTTTCAAATCCAAGGTTTTTTTGGGTTGCTTCTTTTGTTGTTGTTGTTTGTTTTGTTTTGTATTTGTTTGTTTTTTGTTTTGTAGCTTCATTATTCATCAGCTCTTTCAGCTGTTGTGTTCCAGTCTCCTTGGCGTTTTTGGCTGGTTTCTGTTTTAGATCGGTTTTTATTTTATTGCTTTGATAATCTATTTTCCTTCATATTCAGAGGCAGAATTATTATTGGGAATTGACAGTAATTGTACAAGTGTTTCATACATATTTTTTTTTTAAATTTCAGTTAGTGTGGATGTGAAGCATCAAACTGATTCTCTTTGGACTAGAGGTGTGCTTCTCGGGCAAAGTGGTCAAAAGTGAAGTTGCCAACATTGAAATATCTAAACAACTGCTACAGTTATAAACTTTTTTTTTGTTAGTAATGATTTAACAATTTTAAGATTCAATGTGACAACTTACTTTATGCTCAGGCAGCTGAATTATATAGTGAATAATTATGTTGGTTAAAAGGTGGTAGTGTTTGAGGTCAGGGTTGCAGAATTTATATTTGACAACAGATTTTAAATTTGTATCAGTTTTGATATTGTCAGTGTGGCAGTGTAATTTCTTTTCCTGGGAGTATTTTGAGTAATAATTTTTCTTTTTAGATGTAAAGGACTGGACAGTTTCAATCACTGTTACTATTACATGTGTTTTTATAATTATGTGTGTGATTTCCTATGTTATATCTTTTCATCTTCTCTGCAGTGTACTGTCACTTTGTTTTTGCTCTATTATATGTGGTATTCAAAGCACCATTATTTTGCTTGAGTAAATACAAGAAAATTGTATGAGTTACTATTTGTATCGTTGATTTCATATCCTTTTTGATTGTTGGTGCGATGGATGTGGTGGTGGCATCATGTTGTGGCAGTGGTCACTGGGTTGAGGGTGGACGTTGTCAAACCAGAGGGATGTCTGTGGGCAGAACCTGAACCTGGGACCAGAGGCCAAGATTGAAGCCACCATGCAGCATGAAATCACCAGGATGACGTCTGAAAACCTGGTGAGTTGAATGGACCTCAGCCCCTCCCTGTACGTCCAGTAGCCATGCCTCTTCAGCCCTCTGCCTGCAGGGCAGCACAGTGAGGCACAGCTCTCCACAGGGCTGCACTCTGGAGTATCCTGTCTGCCTCTGTCCACTTTGTTTCCCTCTTCACTGTCACTCAGTGCTGCTTGTCCAGCTGTTTTGGTGGTGTTCTCTCTTCTTCTGAAGGCCTTGATGTGGTATCTGAACTAGGGTTTGAGTGATGTGAAGAGGATAGTTTGACCTTGGCAGAGTTCTGTGTTATTTGGAGTGCCCAGCGGGTTACAGCTGACCTTACTGTTGATATTCCTATAGTTTTACTGACAGCTGGACTGTTGACAAGTGATTGGAGGTGTCACTCCTTGTTGCAGGATCTGAGGGAAACTATTGACAAACAGTCCGATCAGATTCGCAAACTCAAGAAGATGCTGAAGGTTTATGCCAAGAAACTCAAGGATGGAGAAGGTATTGTGATATTGACTGGGTGTGATTTTCTCTTGTCTGTCCATCTGCCTGTCTGTCTGTCCATCTGCCTGTCTGTCTGTCCATCTGCCTGTCTGTCTGTCTCTCTTTTCCTCTCTCTCACACACTTTCTCATCCTCACTCCCGCTCCCTCCCTCACTCTCACAGGTTTCTGGTAATGGTGGTGTCAAATAGTTTCGCAAGATCTGTGTGATATGTATGTGTGTACAGTGTTTTGTGTATAAAGACAGTTATATAAGTATTTAGAGAAGTAAGAAGGATTTTAAGTGAGAGCTTGACAGCAGAAGGTCTTCAGAGAAGAAATCCCCCTCAGACGTGTTTCAGCCCTGAACTCCTTACACTCTAAGGGGGCCAGGCCGCATCCAGGTCATGACTCCCAGATGCCCTTCTACTGACAGCTTTTTTTCCCTAGCATTGCAGGAATTTGAACCAGCAACTTTTGGATGGGTGGGCATCTCAAGGCACGCCTTTTTTTTAACGTTTAAGACGAACATCTTATCCACATCACAATGGTATGCCTATTCTTAATTGGAAAGTTCAAGCCAGATGAAGATCATGTTGTTCTGCCTTGACTGGATCCAGCTGGAACTGTTTTCAGTAGTCTCTGCCATTGCCTGCAGGGTTCTGGTCCTCTTCTTACCACAAACATTGGGCTGTTTGTTTCATGAGATCATAGACTGATGAGCCCACAGTACAACTTTTATTACCTCTGTGTGCTATATATAGGTGCAAGTGTTTTGTGTATAAGGGTTGTTATTCATGAGAATGTGTATTAAAGGATTTTAACTTTGAAAATACTTGCAGACATTTTTCTCATAGTTACCTGTTCAAACAAAAACCCTGTACCTAACTGGCCAGAAACAGCGTGTTAATATCAGGAACCCCTGAATTTTTATTTAAAAAGAAAAAAAAAAGAGAGAGCAAGGGTTCTAATCGTGTCAGTCCCAATGATAATAGGAAGATTACTTTCATGGAAATTATTGTTCTTAGGTAACGGTGTTTTCTTTTCATCAGAGTTGCTGCAGGTTGTTCATGTTCTGAAATGATGTGCACCTTTTTACAGACAGGTCTTTAGAATGCTGCAGTACTTCTGGTAATATTGTTCATTATTGGTTACTCAGCACTGAAGAGTCAAAGTCATTGTCTGAGCACTTCTGGTAATATTGTTCATTATTGGTTACTCAGCACTGAAGAGTCAAAGTCATTGTCTGAGTAGTGTGGGATCTATTTATTTATTTATTGTTAGGTCTGTGGTATGCAAGTATCATTTAGATTCTTAAGCAGTACAAGAACTAGAATCAACGTCCAAACAGTGTTTTTTTCACATGCTTAAATTTCCACTGCAGACATTACCCTTTGAGAGTAGTCCAGAAATGACAGGGTGGGTTTCCAACCAGTTATAGAGCTGCAATGCCTCATCCTGTTAGTAGGCAAGTAGTGATGTGACAAGCGGAAGTGAGAAAGACATGACCTCAGTGCCAGACTGTTTGGTGTTTTCACTGCTGGCTGGGACTGTGGGCCCCAGGTCTGCCTGACCGTTGGTCCTGGATGACCCCCTCCATTTCCCTCACCTCTGAAATGGGTAAAATACTGGGCACCATCGATGTCATTTTCCTGTTCCAAATGCCCACAGCTTGAACTTCTTCTTTTGATTCCCAGTTCAGTGTACATTCTTTGATTACTTGAAGTTTTTGTGTTTGTTTATTGTTTTTTGTTGTTGTTTTGTTTTTTTGCTTTCTTTTCGTTATTTATGAGAGTTAGAGATACCCGGCTTGTTTGTTAATGTTATTTACTGCGTACTGTTCCCTGCTTCATTTAAAATTTCATTTCGTATCAGTCAAACCAAGATGATGTAAATAGTTTGTGCCTCTGTGTCTTCTGTTTGACACAAGATCAGAAAGGCTGTGCTGGTCTTGAATAAAAATTAACTTATGTTGGTTTGTTGCTCCCCTTGTTGCTGTGTACATGTGTCAGGTACAGGGTATATAGGTAAGCTGTGTACAGGTGTCAGGTACAGGGTATATAGGCAAGCTGTGTACAGGTGTCAGGTACAGGGTATATAGGCAAGCTGTGTACAGGTGTCAGGTACAGGGTATATAGGTAAGCTGTGTACAGGTGTCAGGTACAGGGTATATAGGCAAGCTGTGTACAGGTGTCAAGTACAGGGTATATAGGTAAGCTGTGTACAGGTGTCAGGTACAGGGTATATAGGCAAGCTGTGTACAGGTGTCAGGTACAGGGTATATGGGCAAGCTGTGTACAGGTGTCAGGTACAGGGTGTATGGGCAAGCTGTGTACATGTGTCAGGTACAGGGTATATAGGTAAGCTGTGTACAGGTGTCAGGTACAGGGTATATAGGCAAGCTGTGTACAGATGTCAGGTACAGGGCATATGGGCAAGCTGTGAGCAGTTTTGGGGGTGGATGGGATGTCTCCTTGTTCGTTCTTTGTGCTCTGTCTTGACATATGTGCTAGGCAGCTAGCTGGCATAAGTAGCATTCGTTTGGAGTTAGGCATGTAATTATCTCATGAAGGGAGCGAGAGTTGCCCAACTTGTTTAGTAATCTAAAATAAAAAGTTTTTGATGTTGTCTTTTGTAGTTGAAAATTTCAGGTGTTTCAAGTTTTATTTTTTCAGTTATGTTCAATTGATTAGGTTTAGGCTTTGTATTTTATCCTTATAAGATTTTAGTAAAATTTGTTATCAACCTATTTGACTGCTTGGTAGACATTTTTGTTATGTGACCATTGATTTTGAAATTGGTAAATGTTATACAGACCTCGTTGTGTTTGGTTCAAGTGGTAACGTAGTACCTGTAGAAGTGTTTATTAGTTACAGTGAATTGTTTTGTCATCAGCAATAGAAAAAGATGACATTAGAGCGTTCAGTTTTGTTCAGATTTGTTGTCCATAGAAATGAAGCTGCATACTGTGTTTTCTGCCTTGATTCCATAGACGTCTTCTGTTCTTATTCCTGAGTGACATCCATGAATGTGTCTGTGCAGGCATCTTGTCGTTTCTCTGTGTGTATGTGTAAGGTGGACAAACAAGGCAAAGAGACTGGAGTAGGTGCAGAAATTGGAGTTGATTACCGTACATCACCTGAATTGACATGTCTGGTGCACAAGCTGGCCCAGTGGATAAAGCGTTGTTCTATTAACCCAAGGGTTGTGGTTTTCATTCTGACATGAAACAGACCAGTTTGTGGAAGTCTTATTTTAGAGTGTGTGCGTAACCTGAACACTGACCCCACACTTGGTTATGTCACACTCTACAACTGAAATATCAAGCGAGTGCAGATGAACTCATACAGTGTAGATGGTTTTTGAGAGGTCATCAACTGTTGAGCGGCTCCTGAGGCGCTAACTTGTCCACAGTCGTGTCATAGGGACTGAGGCATATCACTGTCATTCCTTGTCACACACTTTGCAAGCTCAGAAATATCATTTTAACATGTTAAGGGTCCAGTTGAAGCTCTGTGCAAATGGCAGTCACTTTTTGAACAGTTGTTATCTTTATACCATGTGTCTTAAGGCTGTAAGCTTCAGAGACAATCAGTCGACAGGGAAATGAAATGCATGGTTGCCCTCAAAAGGTAGTGTAGGGCAAAATGGTAGATAGCTATCATGGCAGACAGGTGATAGTAATGAAAAGGTAGGATTGAAAATGATCACATGAGCAAAAGTCTTTCCAGTGGTAGTCGTTGGAGTTGTTATAGTTTAGCAGAATTGAAGAAGAAGAAAGAAGACTTCATGTATTTTACAATTGAAAAAGAAAAAAAAAATCGCTCTGCTGGGTGAAGTGTTCTTCATGATATGCTATTATTGCCAAGCTTCTGTTTTTCAGGGAAACGGACTAACCCCACCCTCAGATTTTCTGTGGCTGCTGCAAATTTGATTCAACTCATACTGTTTTCCTTTAAAAGACAGTGTGGATGATAGTCTTTTGAACATCCTGCTACAGACTTTCATGAAGTGGTGTTTACTGTCCATATGTATTTCAGCCATTGAAAATAAGAGAACAACTTTGCGAGGTGTTTGTCATGAGGTGAGAAGAAGAACCAAAGAGAGAGCAGGGATTTTGCGACATTTCAGACTGGTTTATAGGGACATGAACCTAAGGCAAAGCGGCTGTTAGTTTGATGGCTGGGTCTGCAGCACACAGCACTTGTCCACAGCCTCTCCAGGTACTCGCTAGGCACTTGTAGAGCTTTCTAACTCAGCAAAGCAAAATAGCAATTACAGTGGCCAGGGCTTGATTGGTTGTTGGAACAAGGCCCCAGATGTTGATGGTGAGGACTTTGACAGCGCTGCACATGCACATCCAGCAGGTGTAGCAGTGGTGGGAACATTGAGACGCAAAGCGCCAACACAGCAGACTGAGTGAAAGGTTGAGCTGTGGTATACAGGGCTGAAGTCTTGTTTCCCTGCATAAACCTTATCTGGGGGTAGAAACCACATACCTCCCTAAATGTTTCATCTATCTCCAAATTTGGAATTGGAGCTGTAGATACTGTGACGTTTCATGGATGTCTTTGGTTAATTCGTTAAGTTTATTGAATTGTATTGGAACCTGTGATTTGAATGATTTTTTTCCCTTCTGGTTGTTTATGTGTTTTGTTTGTTTTTTCCTATTCAGCTGTTGTGTTTTTGTTATACATGATTATCCAGCATAGTTGTAATCATGCACTGGGTCACTGGGAGGTGGACTCTGTGCACAGTTGGCCTATAAAAAGGGAATGACTGGTTGTAGCTTGATTTGACATTTTAGTAAATGGTTTTTAGAGTGATAGTGGTATAAAAATGACAGTTGTTTTAAGTGTTAAGTCATACACCATATTTACTGGACAATTTTTTTTTAATTTGACCTTTGAACTTCTTTCTCTTAGCTTAAGAAACATTTCTGAGCTTTTCTACTGTGATATGTATGTGTGCGTTTTTACGTAGTATATATGTGTATATTGGGGAGGAGGGATCATCAGGTTGATTGAAAATATTTTTGTACACACTGTTACTAAGAACTGAGCAAAAGGACATTTTTGAAAATGCCTGTTTATCTCAATTTCAGTTTAGATGTGAATGATTTGCATCATTAAGGAGCTGTTACGAAGAAAACTAGTTATGAAACATGTGAATGATCTGCATCTTTAAAGGGAGCTGTTACGAAGAAAACTAGTTATGAAACATGTGAATGTCTGCATCATTAAGGAGCTGTTACGAAGAAAACTAGTTATGAACATGTGAATGATCTGCATCATTAAGGAGCTGTTACGAAGAAAATAGTTATGAAACAAGATACTCTGTTGTCCCCTTTGTCACACCTACCCCCCACCCTGACTCTTTCCTTGCTTAGGATGTTAAGATGAATAGCATTTTTCACACACACACACACACACACACATATATTAGAAGCACACACAGTGTGCACACACACACACATGCATGCACGCATGCATGCACGCACTCACGCACGCACACAAACACAACGCAACGCAACGCAACGCAACGCAACGCAACACAACACAACACACAGAATAGAAAAAAAAAGGGGAAAAAAATGGTTTGTCAGTATTTCTTTGGCTTGTACTCAACAACAAAAAAAGATTATGTGCTTTATTTCTCAGACTCATAATTTAACCTTGTATTCATTTCAGTGTGCGTTATTCCCCATTCTTTATCGGTATCCCGTGTCTGTTTCTAACTCTTTCTCTCTCGCCCCACTCTCCTTTCCCTCTCTCCCACACTCTCATTATGGTCTCCGGGTTTTTTCCTTCATGACTTCTAAATTCCTCTCCTCCCCATCCTTCCCCCCACCCCATCCTCCCCCTCAAAAAAAAAAAAACACCCCAAAAAAACAAAACCATTTCTCCTCTTCTCCCTGCCTTCTATCCTGACACTAACAAAACAAACAGAAGCACTACAAAGCCACAGAGCAGATGGTCAGATCAGTGATGGTGTTGACAGCGGCAGAGATAGCAGCAGAGCTGGACCAGGAGGAAGGGCTGATGGGAAGGGCGGGGCGGCCATTGGGCCCACAGTCAAACACCCGGGAAAGAACCTACATGGGGAAAGCTGGAGTATCGCCGTGAGGATGAGGGAGCTCTCATCAAGAACCTCATCCTTGGTATGTGGAGTCTGGGCTGTCTCTCTCTCTCTTTCTCTCTCTCTTTCTCTCTCTCTCTCTCTCTCTCTTTCTCTCTCTCTCCTCTCTCTCCTCTCCTCTCTCTCTTCTCCTCTCTCTCTCTCTCTCTCTCTCTCTTTCTCCCCTGATGTGTAGATCCTTCAACCTGTTCTGTTGACAGTCGATTTTCATTTCAGTTGAGGGCTCTGAATCAAGATGTTCCAAAGACAAAGATAGGAAACGATGCTCCATGTGTTTGCTGACCTGGCATGTTCATTGTGTTGCTCACTGACTGCCCTGTGCAGAGCTGAAGCCCAAGACAGCAGCAGGACTGCTGCCCGGCCTGCCGGCCTACTCTCTGTTCATGTGTGTGAGCATACTGACTACATCAACGATGACGACAAGGTCAAGTCGCTGCTCACCGCTACCATCAACGGCATCAAAAAGGTGGTCAAGGTCAGTGAAAGTGACGGGGCATTGTCATTGGTCAGGTCATGGTTCTTCTGCAGCCTTAGAGGATCATGATGGTGTGGAAGAGAAACCCTGACAATGATTAGAGGATTAGTGAAGGCACAGAAGTGATGAACATTTAGTTTGTGAAGAGAAATATTGATAAGTTTGCTGTGAGAATAAACTTTAGCTCAGTGGAAGAGCGCCAGACTTATGATCTTGGTGATTCTGGGGTTGTGGGTTCAAATCTCCGCCAGGCCATTTCAGTACAGAGGGACTTTTCCCTCCGAGTTAACATTGGTTCTGACTCCATTTCCCAAATAGTCCTTCGAATGAGACTATAAACCGAGGTTCCGTGTGTGAATGCACGCGTAACATCTCACACACACATGAAATCCCATTATCAACTCTCGGGAAAAGAAGGCCAGTTTGGGCCATTGGTATGGATGACAAGTTACACATAGATAAGATAATGTTGCTTATAGCCAGCCGACCGCAGAGGGTAGCATGCACCCTGCGTGATGAATTGAAAGAAGGAAGGAAGCAAGGAAATAGAGTTAACGATTTTGACAGGGTGACCCAGGAGACAATTGAATGAAGCACCGGCAGGCAGCTCTTCAGTCGGCTCTATGCAGGTAGTCAGCCCTTTGTGTACATGTGAGTGTGGATTGTCAGCGCCTGGGACCTTTGGCAAGGTGCTTTATAAATGCTCTGTTTTCATCATCGTTATTATTATTGTTGTTATTATTTATTATTTTTAAGAGGAAGAGATGGTAGGGGAAGAGACACTATACAACAAAGTGCAGACTGCACAGGAATGATGTTGGTAATTTGTTAGACATGGAGGAGTGAAGACACACTATTACAAAAAAGTGCAGACTGCACAGGAATAATGTTGGTAATTTGTTAGACATGGAGGAGTGAAGACACACTATTACAACAAAGTGCAGATGCACAGGAATAATGTTGGTAATTGTTAGCATGGAGGGTGAAGATCGTGAAGAGAAGTCGAAAACATGAAGTGAACGATGAGAGTTAATCGTGTTCAGTGGATTACAGAGTCCGTGCTGTAAAGCTGTAGAGACGGTGATCTACACACCACATCTCTCTCTGGTCAGGTCAGCACACTGTATCACACCGTGTTGGAGTCATGAAAACGGCGCAGCTTCCAGAACTTTTGGCACCATTTTCATTTTACATAACCCCTTTTTTTTTTTCTTAAAACCCAAAATCACCCCAAGGAAAAAAACCCCCGGTTTTGGAAAACGTTCCGGGGCCCCGGGGATTGGTTTTTGTATGCCCCTGCAGTGGTTGGGTCTTCCCTTGAATGGAACAAGGAAAAAGCAACTGGCGGGCGGGGGGAACTCAGAACTCCACCATGTCAAAAAGCCCCTCAGTCTGCCCTAGGGTCTGGACCCACCCTTCGGATCAGCACCAAGATCTTCAGGGTCTTCCAAGGACTGTTGTTTCCACCTAATGTTTGTTCAGATCAGTTCTGTAGTTTGCATGGTCTTGCTGACAGACAGACAGAGCAGCACACAAACACACAGACACGTGTAAAAAGCAGGTGTGGCGGAGGTAAGGGACCAGCAAAAACAGTGTTCCCATGACTGTTTGTCCTGTGCAGAAACCAGTGATGACCTGGAGAGAGTGACGCTGTGGCTGGCCAACACCTGCCGTCTCTGCACCCCCTTGAACAGTACAGCGGGGGAAAAGGTCAGTGCCTCTTCCGCCCACAGCATGGGGTCACAACTCAAAGAGAAGCGTGACAGGTTGACAGGTTGTGGTGTTATGGTTTCATTATCTGTTGACCGTGTGCATGGGTAGGGAGCGTGTGGGAAAGGGCAGTGAAAGTCCAGACTGTTATGTAGTGCTGTAGTACTAATGTGGATATTAGAAAGAGAAGGCTTATTGTTTTGTAAAGTGGTGCGTGATAGCAGTGTGGAGTCAGACCCGTGAAGACATTTTTTGTAAAGCAGCGTTAATGATAGCAATAGTAATGTCAGTGTAGACATAGTGTTTGTCAGCAGCGTAATGATAGCAATATTATTGTCCGTTTTGACATAGTGTTTTGTACAGCAGTGTAATGATGAATTTTAAATGTCAGTGTAGACATAGTGTTTTGTACAGCAGTGTAATGATACAATATTAATGTCATTGTAGACATAGTGTTTGTACAGCATGTCATAATTGCAATATTAATGTCAGTGTAGACATAGTGTTTGTACAGCCTGTAATGATAGCAATATTAATGTCGTGTAGACATAGTGTTTTGTACAGCAGTGTCAAAATAGCAATATTAATGTCAGTGTAGACATAGTGTTTTGTACAGCAGTGAAAAGATAGCAATATTAATGTCAGTGTAGACATAGTGTTTTGTACACCCGTGTAAATGTTTAGCAATAATGTCAGTGTAGACAAGTGTTTTTACAGCAGTGTAATGATAGCAAATTAAATGTCAGTGTAGACATAGTGTTTTGTAAAGCAGTGAAATGATAGCAATATTAATGTCTTGTAGACATAGTTTTTTGTAAAAGCAGTGTAATGATAGCAATATTAATGTCAGTGTAGACATAGTGTTTGGCGTCATATACTGTACCATTCAGACAATAGCATTCACGGCAGTTAGTCTGCTCTGCCAGCCGAAGTTTTTGTGTGGCTATGCAGTGAAAGACAGTCACGTGGTGCCCACCCACTTCCGCCTAGGGAGAAGCCAGTGTAAGTCTCCCATACGTATTCTCTCTCGGCCTGCCGTCAAAGCAAGATAATCTTGTGCTCTGTCTCGCCTTCTCTTTGCCGTTGTGTTTAGATAGCCTTGTGTTTGCTTCTTTGCTTATTTGTTGTGGCTTTTCGCTTCACCCTTTCATTCTTGAACCCGGTGGGGTTTTTGGGTTTGGTGTGCTTTATTCATTTGTTTAACCACGCCATCCTCGCCTTGTCCCTTTTGTCTTGGCACTTGCGACTTTGCATTCGGCGCTTTCGATCTTCGAAAGTCGGAACTCCATCGCCGGTTTCGCCTTTTCCCCAGTTTTGGCTTTTACGGCCCCTTGTTTAACGAATCTCGTCCCTTCTCCTTCCATTTGGACTCCCGATTCGCCTAACTTTCCGTAGTCCACTGGGGATTCCTTTTCTTCGCCGGTCTTTCCGCCATTTTGTTTTCGACCGGCCCAAAACCGCGTCACTTACGATCGACCTGCCTCGATCTCTCCTGACTTCTCGTTGCATTTAATACAATTTCAGTGTCTCTCACGACGTTGGTTGAGCTCTTCCTATCCCTCAATCCCCCTCTTTGTCCCCCCTTTGCGATCGTGCGTTCCGTTTTTGTTCCCCACCACCAGTGCCCAACATGGTTGAAGGACACTAACGGCTCGAGGCGCTCCACTCTTCGGCAGTCGCTCTTTACCCCGGGAGGGGTGTGTGTCGATTCACGGACAAACCGCTCACGCACACGAGAGCGTACGGTCGGTGTAGGGGGGGTTCCGTGCAGGGGACGCGCGCACCCATTCCGATTCCCCTCTACCCGACCGGCGGATACACGATCGTCGCGATCAAAGCCCAACAGTCAGTCCAGTCGGATGAACAATCGGCAGTCATTGCCGACTGTTTTTCATTTGCTTCCTTCCCTAAGCCCAAACCCTCCAAGGGCAAGGGCCCTCCCATGAAAGGACCTTCCCGTTCTAAATCTTCACGTTCCCTGACTGGTTCGCCTGTTCGACTTCGACCGCGAAAGGAGACCCTCTCCCATCATGCCGCGTCCGGCGATCATCGGCCCCAGGGGAACCCTTCCCGATACCCGGACCGGCACGGGTGGCGACTCGCGGACGGAATCACCGCACGCACCCGATCTTTGAGACTTGTGATGCTAGCACCTCCACTAACGTCACACAGTCTCAGGACGCTCTCCCCAACCGGGTCCGGGTTCAGCCACGCCCCGGGACACGAGGAGCGTCAACACTCCGGGTGGAGGGAATGTGGCCAGTCTTCGGGGGAACCCCCCACTGACCACAATCCGGGTCAGGTACGCAGGCATCGAGTCGCTCGGATCTGCGACCTCACCCCCGACGGTCGAACCACCCCGATCGATGTCCCAATCTCCCTAGGGGAAACGGCGTTGGGGAGCCGACTTCTTCCGCTCCCCTATTGGGCAACGTCCGGGTCCCGTTCCTCAGGAGGGAGGTTTCGACCAGCGGACCAGGGGTACCCCTCGTCCCTTGATTTTTTACCCCGCTCCAGCCATCCCCGTCCGCTACCACACGCCAGGAGGCTCGGCGATCGTAAAAACTCCCCGACCCCCTCTGCACGCAAGGGGCCGGTGCGGACCCCACCCGGGGATGCAGGAGGCAGTGCTCTCCCGGGGGTGCGCGGGGTTAAACCCGGGTCCCCGAGGAGACTCTCCCTCTGGGCCTCCACAGCCCTCCTTTCTCCCCGGGACCGGTGTGTTCTATTCCCCCGAGAGGAATCAGTGGCTTAGCTCGGACTCTTCCCCTGACTCCATTTTTTGGCCCTCATGTGGCATCCGGCCTCCCAGAGCTGGATCGCCCGGGGGCCCCATTCCTCTCGGGCGCGTCCGATCGGCAGTCCCCTAGTTTTCACGCCGATTACGGAACACCGGGGAATCGTCCTCGTTTTCCCCCTCTTCCCAACGAGGTTCACGACTCCCACGCACCCCTGACATGGCCTTCCGAAGGTGGACCTGAACTTCCCCTTCACGATCAGACTGACCCACAGTTGGAGGAGGGGTCTGAGGAATTCCTCCCCCAGTCTGGGACCTTTCCTTTTTGGAGAGTTTGGCGCCCTGATCTTGTTGTTAGGGAATCCCCTCCCTCTAACAACATCTTCGCCCTTTCCCGTTTCAGGGGTTCACCCCCTACCCAGCGATCACGGTCAAGGATAGCCGCCCCCCAGCCCATCACTCCTTTTTGGGCAGATGGGCCTCCCTCGCCGGGGGTACACATGCCGTTCCCCCACCGGGGACTGACTTCTTATCAGCCCCCAACCGGCCCCATAGGGGTATTCCTCAAGGCCCGCGTCAGGCCCCTCATGTCTTTTCTCTCTTTTCTGCCAATCCGGGCCCACCAGGGAGATTGCCATTTCCCCGGCTGACCTCAGGCTCACTCCTAACCGCCCCCCTCCCACATCCACCTCTCTTTCTATAAAAAACCCTGACAGAGGGGGGGACAGAATCGCCAGAGCTGGCATCTGCACACCCCCGCGGGCATGCCTTCTTGACATGTTCCTACAGCGAGGGGAGGAAACTCGGGCCAAAAATGAGGGAGGCATTGTCTCAGCGTCTTCGGGACCCGGGCGACACTGAGGCCAGGCCCCAGCCTGTTTGATGACCCCCTTATGCGTTTTCTTGTCACAAGATAGGGGCACCACCTCGGGGCTGCGGCGGCCCAGCGCAGCCAGGAGCCCACTTTAACTGCCTTCTGGCAGTGAGAGACGCCCTGCTATCACAGGCCCATCTCTCCCCAGCGCTCAAGGCGGCCTTACCTGCATTCCGGTCAGGAGCAGTCGCTTTTTCGGCGACTATTCCTCTGCGGTCATTTCCCATGCGTCGAGGAGCGAAAACCCGGGCCGCTTCTTTGCGACCACAAACCCTCGTCAGCACCGCCCTTCAGCCCATTCTTTCGTCCGGCCCTACCCACAGCCAGACCCCGCCCTACCCCAAGCAGCGTCCCTCGAGGCCCGCCAAACCCCCTACGCCCAAACCCGAAAAAACCCCAACAGAATTTTGGGGTTCGGCCAACAGGCCCGGCCCCGGAGGTGACTAGCGGACCCACCTTCCGAGGGGTGGGACATGTCAGTTTTCCCAGACACACCTCACCCCCTCTGCCCCCCGGGCAGGCAGTCTGTCCCGGCACGCCCACCAGTGGCGGCGCATGGGTCTCAACCCCTGGGTGGTTTCTGTTCTGCAGGAGGGTTCCGTCTACCCTGGGCACACGAACGCCTCCCCTCCTGTCCTCCCCCCTCCTTCCACCGGCGACCCACCTCCCGCCCAGGCGGAGGCCCTTCGCCTGGAAATCGAGGAGCTCTCCGCAAGGGCGCCATCACCGAGGTACCACACCCCAACCCCGGGTTTTTACTCTCGCTCTTTGTAGTCCCAAAGGCCTCGGGGGGCTGGAGGCCCACCCTCGACCTTTCCCCTCTCAACAGATTCCTCAGGACAACCAGATCAGATGGAGCCCCCGGGCCCAGATCAGGGACTCCATCCACCATCTGGACTGGGCCACCTCATAGTTTCTCAAGATTCTTATTTCCCAGATCTCATCCACCCGTCCCACAGACGATACCTTCGTTTCGTCTGGCGGGGCCGGGTGTTTCAATTCAAGGCCCTCCCATTCGCATCTCCCTGGCTCCCTTCCTCTTCACGAAGGTAGTCAAGGAGATGGCCTCCCTTGCCAGACAGGAGGACATTCGCCTCCTGGTCTACCTCGACGACTGGTCGTCCTGGCCCCCTCTCAGGCCCTAGCCCAATCCCACACCTCAAAGTACTTCAGCTTTGCTCCTCTCTGGGGTTCGTCACCACCCCGCAAAATGCGAGCTCTCGCCCAGTCAGCAATTCCCTTCCTGGGCTTGAGCTTCGACACCACTCCCATGGTATTTCCCTCCCCCGCCCCCGGAGAGGTCCGCTTGCCTAGTGGATCTCATTTCCCACCTTCGCCTCTCTCCCTCACTTGGGGCAAGACACTTTCCCCCTCCTAGGGATGAGGGAGTCCCTGTCTCCTCTAAATTCCCCCTAGCAGAGTTCCAAAGCGACAGCTTCAGAGGGAGTTCCCCCGTCGTTGGTCCCAACCAACGACAGCTGGAACCAGCCCGTCCCCCTAGGGCCTTGGTTCGTTTGGGCCACGGAGGAGTGGCTCAGCCCATCCACCCTGGCCCCGGAGTTCCCATCTCCTCCATCCCAGGCCCTGGAACTTTTCACAGGACGCCTCCAACTCGGGCTGGGGGGCCATCTGAGAGCAGTCACGCCTCGGGGGTTTGGGATCCTCTGACTGCTCGTTTCACATCAACACTTGGAACTGGGGCGGTCAGACTCGCCCTCCTCCGGGTTCATGTCCATAGTCGCCCACCGATTTGTTCTCCTTTTCACGGACAACACTTCGGTAGCTTGTTACATCAACAAGGGGGGGGGGGCAACTCCATCGGCCTCTCCTCCGTCAGAGGCCCCTCCTCCGCTGGTGTCACACGCAGGGGGTCACCCTTCGCGCGAGACACATAGCAGGGACCCCACACATTGGCAGACTCTCTCAGCCGATCCAAGTCTGTCTCCACACGGAATGGACCCTCAGCCGGCTTACCCTTTCAACCGTGTGGGAACATTGGTTCACACCAATGATCGACCTCTTTGCCACACGGTTAAACCATCGTCTGCCAGTGAAATGTGTCCCGGTCCCGACCCCGGGCTTACGCCATCGACGCCCTGTCCCTTCCTTGGTCCGGCCTCCTAGCTTACGCCTTCCCCCCCTTCCCCGATCTCCACAAGGTGATCAGGAAGGCGAGATCGAGAGACCCAGGCTCATTCTCATAGCCCCATGGTGGCCCACTCAGTCCGGGTTTTCCCGGACCTCAAGTCCCTCACTCACGAACCCCCTCTCCAGTTGAACACCAGGTGGGACATGCTCAGGCAACCCCGTTCGGGCCCCCTCCGCCAACCCCCAGGTTCTTCACCTCCACGCCTGGCTTCTGTGTCAGCCCGGGCGCGAACATCCAAATCCCCTCCGAACGGACAGGTCCCGTTCCGTCCTCGATACCCTCTCCATCCCCGGGGGCCTCTCGGGAACTCCGAGACCTAGCCATGTCCTCTCGCAGAGCTAGCACGGAGTCCCTTTATGACTGCAGAGGGGAGGAAATGGGTCTCATGGTGCAAAGCCAATTCTGTCCCTCACATCGCCCCACCAACACCCAAATAGGAAATTTCCTGTCCCAACTTAACCTCTCTGCTGCTCCATCAGGGCTACAGGTCGGCCATCTGCACGAGCATCCTCCAAAGGGGCCGGGCCTTCCTTTGAGAATGTTTTCCTTCTCAGAGAGATTCCAGAGGGGCTTCTCTTCGTGAGGCCCAATCCCCTAGACGCGTTCCCCTTTGGGACCTCTTCACTGTCTTGACGTCCTCAATAAACCCCCCTTTGAGCCTTTGTCCTCCATTCCTTTCGACCTTCTGTCCATGAAGACTACCTCCTCCTCCCCCTCGCTTCCGCGAGACGGCGGGCGAGATCCATGCCTTAGCGGGGACCCCAGAGACATTGCCTTCCACAGAAGGGGCTCCGTCTCTCTTAAGTTCCTTCCCGAGTTCCTAGCCAAGAACCAGGAACCCGGCAGTCCCTCCCTTCCCTCATCATCCGCCCGCTGGCGGATACACTAGGGGGCGACACCTCTTGGGACATACCCCTTTTTGCCTTCTCGATGTCTAACACATACTGGGAACGCTCGCGCCCCAGGCGCGTTTCACAAGACGTCTTCTCTTTCCCATCAACCCCGTAACACGAAAGAAATCCAGCTGGCACTGTCTCTAGGTGGCTCTCCAAGACGGTCAAGAACTGCCTATTCCCGGGCATCGAGGATCTCCCCGTCTTCTTCCCCCCGGGCCCATGAGGTCAGAGCGCTGGCCACTTCGGCAGCATTCCAGCACTCTGTTCCCATGCGCCACCTCTGGAGGCACCCCTTCTGGCGTTCGGAAAATCCCTTCATAAAATTTTATTTGAGGGACATCCGCATGACCAGGGCTGATGGTTCTAAGGGGATATCCTTTGTGGCGGCTAATGCATCCATATCGGGAAACCCAGGAACCACTAGGGCACTCGCCCTCTCCTTTTACTATAAATTCTGCTATTGTCTGACATGGTACAGTATATGACGCCAAAATGGGGAGTTTGTTTTATACTCCTTTTGGGGCTAGTATACTTACCATGTCAGACTCTATGCCCCCCTACCTTCCCCGCTAGCGCCAAGGTTCTGGGGTTACCTGCGCGCAGGCCCGATGAATGACGTATGGGAGACTTACACTGGCTTCTCCCTACGCGGAAGTGGGTTGGCACCACGGCCTGTCTTATCACTGCATTAGCCACACAAAAACTTCGGCCTGGCAGAGCAGACTAACTGCGTGAATGCTATTGTCTGACATGGTAAGTATACTAGCCAACGGGAGTTAACAAAACCCCATTTTTGTACAGCAGTGTAATGATAGAAATATTAATGTCAGTGTAGACTAGTGTTTTGTACAGCAGTGTAAAAATAGCAATATTGATGTCAGTGAAGACATTGTTTTGTACAGCAGTGTATAATACCCAATATTGATGTCAGTGAAGACATTGTTTTGTACAGCAGTGTCATAATAGCAATATTGATGTCAGGTGAAGACATATTGTTTTGTAAAGCAGTGTAATAATAGCAATATGGATGTCAGTGAAGACATATGTTTTGTAAAGCATTTGTAATAATAGCAATGTTGATGTCAGTGATGACATAGTGTTTTGAAAAGCAGCGTTATAATAGCAATTGATGTCAGTGAAGCCCATATTGTTTTGTAAAGCAGGTAATAATAGCAATATGAATTCATGATGACATAGGTTTTGTAAAGCAGTGTAATAATAGCAATATGAATGTCATGATGACATAGTTTTTTTGTACAGCAGTGTAATGATAGCAATATTAATGTCGTGTGACTAGTGTTTTGTACAGCAGTGTAATGAAGAAATTTAAATGTCAGTGTAGACAAGTGTTTTTGTACAGCAGTGTAAATAATAGCATTATTAATGTCAGTGTAGACATAGTGTTTTGTACAGAAAGTGTAAATAATAGCAATTTTAATGTCAGTGTAGACATAGTGTTTTGTACAGCAGTGTAATATAGCAATATAATGTCAGTGAAGACTTTTGTTTTGTACAGCGTGTAATAATAGCAATTAAGATGTCAGTGAAGACATATTGTTTTGTACCGCAGTGTAATAATAGCAATATAGATGTCAGTGAAGACATAGTGTTTTGTAAAGTTGTGTAATAATACAATGTAGTTGTGAGACCAGAGAAGGACTAATTTTTTTGTAAAGCGTAATAAAACAATGTAGATTTCAGTGAAGGCATATGTTTTGCAAAGAGGTTGTAAATAAATATAGATATTAGACCAAAAGAAGGCATGTTGTTTTGTAAAGTGATGTGGTAATAGCAATATGATGTCAGTGATGGCATATTGTTTTATCAAGTTGTGTAATGTAACAAGTGGATGTCAACCAGAGAAGGCATACTGTTTTGTTAAGCAGTGTAATTGCATGTCATTTGTAAAGTATTGTCTAGTAATGTGGATGGTCAGACCTGGGAATGTCCTACTGCTGTATAGAGTTTTGGTCATAGTAATGTGGATGTCAGACCTGGAATGTTCTACTGCATGGAGAGTGTTGTCATAGTAATGTGGATGTCAGACTGGGAATGTCCTACTTGCAGTGGAGAGTGTTTGTCATAGTAATGTGGATGTCAGACCTGGGAATGTCCTACTGTGGGAGAGAGTTGTCATAGAAATGTGGATGTCAGACCTGGAATGCCCTTTACTGCAGTGGAGAGTGTTGTCAAAAGTAATGTGGATGTCAGACCTGGGAATGTCCTACTGCTGTGGAGAGAGTTGTCATAGTAATGTGGATTCAGACCTGGGAATGTTCTACTGCTGTGTAGAGGGTTGTCATAGTAATGTGGATGTCAGACCTGGGAATGTTCTCTGCTGTATAGAGTGTTGTCATAGTAATATGGATTGTCAGACCTGGGAATGTTCTACTGCATGGAGAGTGTTGTCATAGAAATGTGGATATCGTACCCGGGAATGTTCTACTGCTGTATAGAGGGTGTCTTTTAAAATGTGGATGTCAGACTGGGAATGTTCTACTGCAGTGGAGAGTGTTGTCATAGTAATGTGGATGTCAGACCGGGGAATGTTTCTACTGGTGTGAAAAGTGTTGTCATAGTAATGTGGATATCAGACCTGGAATGTTCTACTGCAGGGGAGGTGTTGTCTAGTAATGTGGATATCGTACCCGGGAATGTTTAACTGCTGTATAGAGTGTTGTCATGGTAATGTGGATGTCTGACTTGGGAATGTTCTGTTGCTGTGGAGAGTGTTGTCATAGTAATGTGGATATCAGACCCGGGAATGTGCTATGCTGTGGAGAATGTTGTCATAGTAATGTGGAATGTCAGACCTGGGAATGTTCTATTGTTGTGTAGAGTGTTGTCATAGTAATGTGGATGTCAGACCTGGGAATGTTCTTTGCTGTGTGAGTGTTGTCATAGTAATGTGGTGTCAGACCGGGGAAAATGTTCTGTTGCTGTGTAGAGGTTGTCAAGTAATGTGGATGTCAGACCGGGGAATGTTCTGTTGCTGTGTAGAGTTTTGTCATAGTAATGTGGATGTCAGACCTGGGAATGTTTGTTGCTGGTAGGGGTTTTTTGTCATAGTAATGTGGATGTCAGACCTGGGAATGTTCTGTTGTGTGTAGAGTGTTGTCATAGTAATTGGATGTCAGACGGGGAATGTTCTATTGTTGTGTAGAGTGTTGTCATAGTAATGTGGATGTCAGACCCGGGAATGTCTTACCATGTAAAAAATAATGTGGATGTCAGATCCATGAAAACACAGCAAGTCTTGGTGTTGTGCGCAGCCTTTCCAGACAGACAACCAGCCCCGCCAAAATGAGATGTGTCTACGCAACTTTGACCTGTCAGAATCCCGCAGGGGGTTTTCGGTTTCTGGCCATCTGGATCTACCAGACGTTGGATCAAACTGATGCAGGAATTGCTGCAGCCAAGCATAGGTAGGCGGGGTACCTGACAGTAATAACTGATGTCTGTACTGTCTGGGAGATGTTAGCAGCCTGTTGGGGGATGCAGAGTACTCGTGTGTTGGATCACAACCAGCACTGTGAAACATGAGGAGTCGATGACATCTGTAGTGACCTATTTTCTCGGGCATATGTTGCATTTGATATTTAGTCTGTTTCTCACTTCATTTGAATTCATACGTAATATTTTTTTGCTACATTATATGATACAGTGTCTTTTGGTATGGGGGAGTGTATTTTATGTGATTGAAAAGCAGTCTACTAGTTTATTTTGGTTTTTACATATATATCATTCTGTGAGTACCAGATTGAGTACCAGATTTAGTGTGACACAATACAGAGGAACAAAAAAAAAAAAAGAAACTTTGCCCAAAGGGTTTCAAAGTTGTTTATACAGTTTCTAGATTTTTTCTGCTCAGAGAAACCATTTGGTTTTCTTTGGAACAACTGAACTCAACCCCATGAACTGTTATCTGTGCATTTTGTTACAAAGGAAAGGACATTTTCATTAAAATACAAGAAATCACTGTCGTTTTTTAGAGTCGCCAGTCCTTCCATTTTAAACAGAATCCACCCCTTCACTTCACTCTGCTGTTCTGCTTCAACCCCAAATTCCTACAGTGCAGAGAAATTGAAAAAGGAAAGAGAAAGCTGTTAGGACCAGCCGCCGTGGCGAAGTGGTTAGCGTCGCGGACCTTCCCGGCTGGAGGTCGTGGGTTCAAATCCCATCAGGTCATGTGTTTTTTTTTGCCCCGACCGGCTCCTACCCAAGGGTTTAGTTTGCTGCGGACTCAGTTGGAAGATGGGACCACCAGTCGAGTTTCATCCCCTTAATGGATGCGTTTCTGAGAGTGTTGCTCAAATTTCTGACCAACACTGCAAGTGCCTGTATCTCTCGGGCCTGGTTGACGCCGGATATATTATGAAAGGAAGCGTAAGTACAGCCCGTCATGTAGTCTCAGACCGAAATGGAAAACCGTAGCATCCATCTTAATCATCCTATTCCCCTTGATCAGCATTAAAAAAAAAAAGTCTCAAAATTCTGTGGCCCTTCATGCCTGCTTCATGGTGACCTCAATTTCGATGTCCTCTCCACGTCTGTGGCCTTGGTTTGCTTCCGTTGGGGTCACCGGTATCGGCGATCCATGGGGCTGTCGTTGGACGGCTGGTGGCGCCCCCGGAGGGAGCTCACTCACGCCGGCTCTGCGACTAAGCAATTATTGTAGTCATAGGGGGCTTAGCAGGTGGTGTCCTGCGTATGTTAGATCAGAACAGGCGCCACTGAACACCACCCAAGTGACTCGGCAGCAGTGGGAGTGTCTCCTCCGGTGGGTTGCCTCTGACGACTTGACATTGACTGCTCCTGTGGATTGCTTTGGGGCCGGGGCTGCGGCGGGGCCCGCGGCTATGGCTGTGGACGGGGTGTCGGAATGAGCGGGGTGGGTGCACTGCCTCTGAGGTGGTGCAGAGGTTGGGACGCAAAAAAAAAAAAAAAAAAAAAAAAAAAAGCTGTTAGTGATGGCTGCTGTATGTATTGCCAGTTTACACTTTCAACCAAAGATCCAACCCACAACTTCTGCTTTCTCCATTTTCTGTAACCACCTTTCTGAAACTAGAATTTAAAGTTGACCTGCCCAAAGGAAAAAAAAGAATTTAACAGTAAATTTTACCTTGGGTTTCTCAGAAAATAGCTGTATTGGTCTAGTGTTGGTATCCATCATGCTCAGGAACAATGCCTTCTGGACTTTGACGTTCCCTATGGATTTTCTGCCCGATCAGCAGCAGCGTGACACAAAACCAGGAAAAAAGAAACAAAACCAAAAAAAGACTGATTTCAGTCTTCCATGGGCCCCACCACAAAGACATTGATGGACTGAAGTATGAAGAGAGGCCATGCATCAACATTGAAATGTGCAGTTTATCGCAGAAATGCAAAAAGCCACTGGTCTTCCCCTCTGGTGTGTGTTCTGTTCAGCAGGCCCATTGCTGCCATAGTCACAGTGGTGTAGAGACTGAAATTGAAACGGGAGAAAAAAGCTGCAGGCGCCCCCAAGTGAATTTTTTTTTTATATGCTTTTTTGTTGGAAAATAGTTTCTCTGAAGTCTTGATAAGGGATTGGCATGTCTGCTTTAGGATAAAACATACCATACTGTGTACATAACATACATGCATCAATTGTGGCATGATATTGGTGTAAACACGTATGAAACGAGCTGCACATCCTGTGATTGTAATCATGCATGGTTGCTGGGTGCGTGCCCGCCATACTGGAGCACGAGCGATCGGCAGGACTGACGGCCAGAAGCCCGGGCCCGGGCTGAGAGGGCGCTCATCCAGCAACGCCAGGGACCTGGATGACGACAAAGACAGCAAAACACTCTCTGGATGCTTTGATGCCACAGTAAATGGTGTGTCCCATGTGAGCTGAACGTGAAGGAGTTTTTTTAAGGGAGATGACTTTGTCGTTTCCCGTATGTTGGCTGTGTGTCTGCAGGTGTGTAGATGTTTGTGTGGGTTGCAGCTGGTTGAGCTTGTTGGAAACATGAAGTTTTCTGCTTCGTTCCATTAACCCTTTAATTACAAGTTCTTGAGGTAAAAATTGAGACATTATCAAATTTGATTTTTTGAGTGCCAGATGAACTTAACATCAAACTTTTGAAACTTGGGTACTCTAATCAGAGATGTTCATTAGGCATATTTGCACAGCATTTATTTAGAAATCCACTATGGGTGTGGAAGCTGGAAACCGATGGCCTTTTGGGCAAAGCCAGTGTGTTGTCTGAAAACCCCCTGCAGATGACCATTTAGTCTCTATCTTTTTTGACCAGGTTAAGGCATACAACACCATGTGAAAATCTGACATGCTCATGCTCTGCCTAGTCTAGGTTTTCTGGTCATCACCTTCTTTTTACTGAAAAACTTTTGGCTGATTGGCAGTGCCCAGTGTGTGTCAGTACCACCATTTGACGTCAGCCCGTGGGGGTATCTGAAGCCATCCTGTCTCCGGCCTGTTCAGCAACAAAATTTATGACATTGTTGAATTCTGTACACCAGGGGACGGGTCCTCTCAGTTTGTTTTTGACCTTGCGCTCTACGCCATTGGAGCCACCTCAGCTGGTTTACATCCCCCCAGCTTTCGTGGGTATGGTCTTGACGTGGGCAGAAGAAAAGGGGTGTACTTTTCAGGAATCAAATTCAGTGTAACGTTAACAGAAATGTAAAAAAAAAACAAAATTTTTACAGGTCTTTGCGGACCTTGAAATTTATCTGGATAAAAAAAACACCATTACAGCTGTGGAAAGGGGAAGCCAGATTGCAGAGGTTTTTTTTTTTTTTTTTAAATTCAAAATAATTTTTCATGAAACAAAATTTCAGTGATGTCAATTAAGAAAAGAAACAGTGACAATTTTAGAACCAGAAAAAAAAAAGAAAAAAATCTTAACATATTGTCACTTTTTCACATCACACACACACCAGCACACACGCACTCTCTCTCTCTCTCTCTCTCTTAAGCATGCAAGCACCAAGCACACACACACACACTGCATATACATACAGAGGATAATAAACAAAATTCTACCCGAGTAAAAGATTTGCCAGTCCAATATTTTTTCCCCATGCACAATAATATGCAGTGTACTATGTCCACATGTTTTGTTGGGTACCACGGTAGCCCTAGCAGACATTCATAACTTCATTATAGGTGTCTGTACTGGGAAGAAATTATAAGCAAATGAATGTAATCAAGTCTGATTCGGATTTCAAACACTTGCAGAGCTGCCACCAGTACGATTTTGGCGTATTTGTTCCGCCGAAGTTAAAAAAATAACGCCAATAAGCTTGTTTTTAAAATAGGCTAAAAAAAAGGTGCTAAGTCCGCCAAAAAAATTTTTTGGAAAACATATAAAAACAACACCCTTAAACGCTTCGACGAACAGACAAGGGCCCTTTTTCTGTCGAGATCGACTGTTGTCAAGATACACAGTGAGACAGTCTGCAGAAGACGCTTTCATCCAATCGGCGTCCAATAAAGTTTACACTATTATGGGATGTTCTCTCTTAACAACATGGCGTCTGCAGCAGCAAAACTGGAGGAAAAACAAAGGGGAATTTTGATGGTGGAGCTTTTGATATTAGTGATGGGAGTGCGCCTAAAAAAGGCAAAACGTGAACCGAAGTTTCCCGGGATCTTATTCAAAGGAATATCCTTGTATTGTGGCCCCAAAAATCGACTCGACATACGCAAGGTTTTTACTGCCTGTGAGAGCGACTTTCGAGTCTCTCACGTGGTATTACCGACGTAATAAAGCATGTGAAGACTCTACGACATGTAGCCAAGGCCTCAGCCTTAAAGAACACCGCTCCACTGGGGCATTTTCTCGCAAGAGGTGACGAATGTGCGGGGCCCAAAAGGGTGATTCGGGCAGAGGCCATGTTCACATCCTTTTAGTGGACACAACGTGCCCTTGGCACCTCTGACCATGCTGGGAAGCTATTTAGGAGCATGTTCCCCGACAGTAACATTGCTGGAGCCTCGGGTGTGCACGTACCAAACAGCAGCCATTGTGAACGATTGGGTGCAAACAGCAAAGCTGAACTTACTCAGTGCATAGAGAGGGACCCTTTGTGTTAGGAACTGATGGAAGCCAAGAGGGGGAAGAGAAATACTTTCCCATTGTCGTTAGTGCATTGGATCCCCAAGGAACATAAAAACAGAGTGCTCAGTGTTCCAAAAATGTGAAACTTCAGCAACTGGGGAGAACATCTTTGGACTGTTAGATTCGAGCTGAAAGCGTTTGACATAAATGGGAGAACGCCTGGCATTGTCACTGACAATGCCAATGTCATGGTTGGCAGCAACAAAGGAGTGATCTCCTACATCAGGGGAAAACACCCGGAGACCTTCTTGGCTAGATGTGTTTGTCACCTCCTCAGCCTCACTGTGAAGAAAGCCATCAGGAGTCAAGCAAGTTTTACTTTGGGTGCCCTTATGCGCCAGTTGTCCTGGTACCTCTCCAAGAGCACGGAAGACGCAGCGTCTCAAAATAATTCAAAAGGATTTGGGGCTGCCAGACCATAAAATTGTCGACCACGTTCCCCCCCCGATGGCTGTCTCTTGGGGTGCTTGGACAGAGCACTGGAAATGTGGAAGGCACTTGAGAAGTTCTTCAAGGAGGAATGCACAGTCAAGACATATGAGGCTGCTTCCAGTAAATCTGGCTGTGTCCACCCATGCGACGAAAGCTCAGGGACTTTTCAGACGTAGGCCACCAAGTTGTATGTTTGTTCTACGCCCAGGTTCTGGAGATGTTCAACAAAATGAACAAGCTGGAGCAGACAGATATGCAGAATCCATCTGATAAAGAGAGACCGGAGCAGCTGTACAGACGTCTGCTTGTCGTTTCTGCAAGCCCTCTTTCCATGAATAATGGTCCCTCATGGAAGTGGACTTCAGGTCTACCTACAACATCAAGAGAGATGAAGAGATTTTCATTGGTATTGCCACACCCGACAGCACCTAGGCAGTGTGGACAAAGGAGAGAAGATTTCATGGGAATGTGAAGACATTCTACAAGGAGGCATGTAAGTACATGCAAGAGAAAGTGGGAACCCAGCCCAAAGGGACTCTGTGGAAGCATGCACAGGTTTCTGGATGTCTCACTGCAAAGTTCTGCTCAACATCCTCCTTGCTTACCTTCCTGAAGAAGTTCCCATGCATCCTGCCCCCCTGACACAAACCCCTGATGAGTTGGAGACTGAGTTCCTGGAATATCAGACAACAGAACTGCCACCTGAGGGCATGAAGCAGCTTCAGCAGAACTGCAATGGAAGGAAATTGGGTCCTGAAGGATCACAATGGGGCTACACCATTCACTCACCTGTCTCGTGCCATGCTGTCCCCTTTCCTCATCCCTGTGTCCAACTGTGGTGTGAGAGGGTCTTCAGCCAAGTGAGGAGAAACAAGACTGACTTCCGGGCATCACTTGGGCCACAGAGTTTAGATGCACTGATGGTTTTGAAGTCCAAGGCACGGGGCCCATGCTACAGACACAGTTTTCTGAGGAACTTCTGAAAAGTGCAAGTCTGCTACCAAGAGGCCCGCAGAGGGGTGAATGCTCCACCTGCAGGTCAGTTGCCTATCAGTAGTCACTCAGGGAGTACCAAGTGTAAATAGTGTATAGAATACTTAAAGTAGGGTGTTATGATTTGTATAGGACTTTTCCAACAATAGTGTATTATAAAGGACTTATCCAACCAGTACAGTCAATACTGACAATAGCGTTCGAAGCCATGAACAGTAAATACAGTAAAGTGTGTAGTGTATAGGATTGCTCCACCATCACAAGTTCATAGCCCATAAAATGAAAGTGAACAGTCAAACCCACCAACTGTACCTGTGGCTGAAAGTACCATCTCTGGAATGACTGGTCGAGGGATGGACAATAAGGTATGTTACGTTTTGGTTAAATCACTATTTCTTAGTGTTAAAGTAAAGGAACACCACAAATTTGTTGTCCCAAGAATACTCCAAACTCTGGAAAATACTCCAAAATTTGCTGAGAGTCTGCGGCCCTGCCAAGAGGGGTTGGCAGCTCTGCACTTGAGTCAAAAAAAGAAAAGTAAAAGGTCCCGTCTTTATGAAAGTTGGCGTAATTGCCACATATTTTCATGTCTTCTTTGATTTGTACCCGTATTTCAATTCTTTTCTAAAACAAGAAATGAGTTGGACATGTAGTAATAATTCATTTTGCATTTGAAGATGTATTGTTTAGCAAACCGAACTATAAAGTCTGTAACAGCGTCTGCTTTGACCCCAAGTCCACTCCGATTATGATGACATTTTCCATGAAATTCATGTTATAGGACAATGGACAATTTTTTCCCTAAACAGGTTTCAAGGTCTGACCCCAAAAAATGGCTTCCAGGTTTACTTCTCCAAAGAAAAGTTTGTGGGGTTTCTTTCTTCCTTACAGAAGTTGCAGTGGTCATTATTTACAAATCCAATTTTTTTTCAAGACTATGTTTGTTGCAGTTACAAAGCGTACGATTGGGATTTGAAACCATTAAAAAGTTCCTGGAGTTATCTTCAATCAAAAACTGAACTTAAAAAGTCACAAACCCCGCACTTTAACATTTGGCAGAACCCCACCCCAGCACTTTTAACACTTGGCAGAAACCACACACCCAGCACTTGAACACTTGGCAGGGAAAACCCCTGATCATTGTGAGAGTAGGGCACTATGGATTTGGGCACCAATAAGAAAACTCACACGCTGTGATCAGCTTCAAACTGGCCTACACTTGTTTTGTCTGTAGTTTCGCCAAACCTTCCCGCCTGATAATTCTTCATCCCATTACCTCAAGGCTTTGACTCAGTTTGAATTTCATTCCCCTCCCACACCTGTATACAGTCTTTATGCAGAGGCAGGCGAACCACCCTCCCTAACCATCAGCTGAAACTTACTTTGAACTACTATTTAAGTTCCCCTTTCCTGGGAAAGCCCAAAACCCATCTACAAAGTCTGTGTTTTTTACCCAAGTTCCACATGAAATTTGAAGACCTCCTTAGTCCCATTCTACCTTTGGGAATCTACATTCTCCCCCATTTGAAAATTGCAGACATAGACTTTGGGGATGATTTGTCCATGTTTCCTGACGCTCCATCGTGGACTTTCCTCTTCCAGGATGTCCGATTTGATCTGGTCTCGTATCTCAAGTGTGATGGGAACAACATAGTTTTTTGCATGTTGTCTGGTTATTTTTGGCATTTGAGGCTTGAAGTGGTTGATCAACTTGCCAAGAACACCACAAATAAAGTGTTTGATCAGGTTATCTATCCTCTACTGATCTGATTCTAATCAGTCCAACCTGAAGACTTTTTACCGGTGTGCCACATTGCGGCTGGAAAAAAAAAAAAAGAAACATTCTTGCGCCGTTTGCACAAAGGGCCATTCCCGTCCCCTCCACTCCTGTCTTGTAAAGTGAAGAGCTCCATGGTGCATTCCATGTTATTACCACTCACTATAAATCCTGTTCTTATGGAGTGTTTGGGACTTAAATGATGTCGGACATAAGCTTCAGCAAACTACATGAAAATCTTCTTCAGAGATGTATTTAAAAAAAAAAAGTTTTTGAGGATCACCAAACTTAGATTTTATGAAGAAAATGTTAACAGAATTCTGACCCTATTTTTAGAAAAGTCTGTTTTCATGAGTTCTGTATGTATGTATATAATTTCTTTGTATAATTTCTTTCTTTTTTAAAAATCTAACTTGAGGTTGGGTTTAGTGAGGTGACAGCCCCGATATGGCCTCTTGTGACTGGCTTGGCTGGGAAACAACATCATCTACCTTTGCAACATCATCTACCTTTTCAACATCATCACCTTTGCAACATCATCTACCTTTGCAATGTTTATTTCATTTTATCTTTGCTACGTCTGTTTTTTTGATGTGTATTGCTGTAAATTTTTTATTTCTACATCCATTTCATGTAAACATCTTTATCATGATGTTGTCTACATCTAAATTTGTGTGTGCATCTGTGTCATGATGTGTTTTTCGTCTATACTTTTATTTTTTAATCTGTGTTTGATGTTTTTTTATCTATCTCATGTGTATTTTATTTCTTCAACATGACGTTTTTTCATGAGTATGTATTTCTTCATCTGATGTTTTTATATCTATCATTATGTGTTAATGTGTTTCTTCATGATGTTTTATATCTATCATCATGGGTATGTGTTTCTTCATGATGTTTTATATCTATCATCATGTGTAAAGATTTCTTCATCATGAGTTTTATATCTATCATCATGTGTATGGATTTCTTCATCATGATGTTTTATATCTATCATGTTTTTATATCTATCATCATGTGTATGATTTCTTCATCATGATGTTTTTAAAATCTATCATCATGTGTATGGATTCTTCATCATGATGTTTTATATCTATCATGTTTTTATATCTATCATCATGTGTAGCATTTCTTCATCATGATGTTTTTATATCTATCTGTATTTATATCTTCATCATGTGTATGTATTTTCCCTTTACCATGAGTTTGATATCTATCATCATGTGTATGTATTCCTTCACCCTGATGTTTGATATCTATCATCATGTGTATGGATTTCTTCATCATGATGTTTTATGTCAAACATCATGTGTATGTATTTCTTCATCATGATGTTTATATCTATCATCATGTGTATGGGGTTTCTTCATCATGATGTTTTATATCTATCATGTATTTAAAATCTTCATCATGTGTATGTATTTCTTCATCATGATGTTTTATACTATCATCATGTGTATGGATTTCTTCATCATGATGTTTTTATATCTATCATCATGTTATGGATTTTCTTCAAACATGATTTTTATATCTATCATGTTTTTTATCTATCATCATGTGTATTGTTTTCTATCATGATATTTATATCAATCATGTTTTTATATCATCATCAGTGTATGTATTCCTTCACCATGATGTTTGATATCTATCTCATGTGTATGCATTCTCATCATGATGTTTTATGTCTATCATGATGTGTATGGATTTCTCATCATGATGTTTTATGTCTATCATGATGTGTAAAGTATTTCTTCATCATGATTTTTATATCTATCATCATTGTATGTATTTCTTCATCAACACCATGTGACTGCATCTGTATCTTGATGTTGTTGACATTTTTTTCATGGTGGTGTTTGAATTTATCATGATGTTGTTGACACGTTATCATGAAGTTGTTGACATATTTTATTTAGATGATTGTGTGTCCACAGTTGAAACAGTGGGGATTGTGTGCCCACAGTTGAACAGTGATGATTGTGTGTCCACAGTTGAACAGTGGTGATTGTGTGTTCACAGTTGAACAGTGTGAATGTGTGTCCACAGTTGACAGTGATGATTGTGTGCCCACAGTTGAACAGTGATGATTGTGTGTCCACAGTTGAACAGTGGTGATTGTGTGTTCACAGGGTTTAACAGTGGTGATTGTGTGTCCCCAGTTGAACAGGGATGATTGTGTGTCCACAGTTGAACAGCGTGATTGTGTGTCCACGTTGAACATTGGTGATTGTGGCCCACAGTTGAACATGGTGATTGTGTGCCCACAGTTGAACAGTGGGGATTGTGTGTCCACAGTTGAGCCCGTGATGATTGTGTGTCCACAGTTGAACGTGTGATTGTATGTCCCAGTTGAACAGTGACGATTGGTGTGCACAGTTGGACAGTGATGATTGTGTGTGCACAGTTGAACAGTGTGATTGTGTGTCCACAGTTGAACAGTGATGATTGTGTCCACGTTGAACAGTGATGATTGAGTGCCACAGTTGAACAGCTATGATTGTGTGTGCACAGTTAAACAGTGATGATTGTGTGTCCACAGTTGAACAGCTACATGCGGATCCTGACGCAGCATGCGGTTGATTCCCGGGAAATGGTCAAACAGATCTCCTCCGCAGCTGTACTACTTCCTCTGTGCCGGTGCACTCAACAACCTACTCCTGCGCAAGGATGTGTAACTGGTCAAGGCATGCAGATCAGGTAGGTCACACACAAGGACACATGTGATTGGTCCTTGGACATGCAGACAGTAGGGCAGACCTGTTTACCTTACGATTTTGCCATAGTTGTTACGGGAAAAAAAACCCCAAAAATACGGGGAAATTTGGGTCCCCCCAAAAAAAAAAAAATTACGGGGGAAAAAATCGACCAATATTGTTAAACGTGGGAAGTTTTGTCTACTACCGTTTTGGTCAAAAAGCAGTAAGAAGACATTTCCAGAGTGCCTTTCATCTTTACCTTGTCAAAGATGGCGACTGTGGTCTTGCGCGCCAATTTGGCATCTGATTCCCATCCTGCACTCTTTCATCTGGTTTGTAGTGACTTTTATGTTGTTTGTGATGTGGATATAATTGATTGGGCCCCCTGTCTTTCCTTGAGTGGAGAGTGTGAGAGTTAAACAAGGGTCATTGTGTCATGAATGACGATAGATTGATCCCGCCTGTTCAAACCATAGCTACAGGAAAGGACATGAACTGTTTTGAGTTCATCAAGGAAAATCTAAAATCAGAAATGCCAAGTGTTAAATGCAAGTGGCAAATTAACAAGTTGAACTCAAACAAGGAATCCTGTGTCATGTAGAAATAGTAATCTTTATAGGCCTAAAGTTTTTACACAAGAGACCTATATACCTAAAATACTGTACCAGCAACAAATGGTTAAGAGGTACTCAAGAAAGACTATGCTAGCTGTACACAAACAGAAAGGAAAATGTGGACAAAAAAATTATAGTGTGGCTGGCAGGGATAGAAATACCAGCGTAAGGACATACAATGCCTGTTGCTTGTTAAGTAGATACCTAGAATACCAACATAAGGACATACAATGCCATCTGCTTTTTTAATACAGATACTAGAATACCAAAATAAGGACATACAATGCCATCTGCTTGTTAATACAGATCCTAGAATACCAAAAATAAGGACATACAATGCCTATCTGCTTGTTAATATAGATACCTAGATGATCATTGCCAGCAGTAATTGTTGTTGAACTCAATCACACACATGTGACCTTTTACCGGGTACAAAACTGTCAGATCTGTCAACAGGATTGGGCATTTCTTGCTAGTCCAAGCGCTCCTGCTTCTGTACAGTGGCCTAGCCTTTCGCTAAATGGTTCAGGTATGAATTGATGTCTTTTCTTAATGTCTGTCTGCCTGTGGCAGAGAACTAATCATTGCTCTGTGTTCACCCTGGAAACAACTCCCATGACATAGCAGGCAGGCACATCAGCTGTCATTGAGTGGACCGACAGACAGCAAACAAGATGGAACTCTATCCGGCTGCCTACTGTTTCACATCACCATGGTGATCTGTGTGTGTGCTGACAGGTACAACCTGAGCCACCTGGAGCAGTGGCTGAGGGACAACAAGCTGAATGAATCGGGGGCACAGCTGTCTCTGGAGCCCATTGTTCAGGCCTCGCAGCTCCTTCAGGCACGCAAGACAGACACCGACGTTGACAGCATCTGTGAGATGTGCTCGGCCTCACCACTGCTCAGGTGATTTTTTGTGTGTATGTTGGATACATGTATGCACATATGCTGTATTTACAATGTCTTTTTGAGCTGTGAATACATTTGTGCAGATCAGAAGAAGAGGAGAGACCAGTATACTAACAACTTGTGTATGATAGTAAATAACAAAGAAGAAAGACAGCTTTGTTCCTAGTACATGCCTGTAACTCATACCGGATTCTTCTTTTGACCTGGCACAAATGCAGACACGAGACACACAGAGCAAACAAGAAAAATCCTCAAAAATGAAATCCCAAGCTTGCCTATACACCCTGAGCTCAACACATGCACACAGCAGCAACAGCTGAAGAAGTGAGCAAACATAATTACCTTTATTCAAGGTGGCGTAACCTTTTGATCTTCAACAGAGTGAAAGAGGACGCACAGTAGAATAGGGACAAGTACAGGTCAGCTCGGTTTGAGTGATTGGAAAGAAGATATGACAGAAGATTGATTGGAAGGAAAATCTGAAGAAGCTTGATTGGAAAGGAAACATGAAAACTGTATTCGTGTCCCCACCTTCTTTCAAGGTGGGAAGATGCAAATAGTGTTCTTTCACTACTCTTCATTTAAGACTTGCTCCTATTGGATACTTCAAACTTCAAAGGTTTTTTTCTCCTCTATGATACTCCAGACTGAACTTTTTTCTCCTGTAGGATACTTCAAACTTTTTTTTTCTTCCTTTAGGATACTTCAGACTTTTTTTTTCTTTCTCCTGTGGGATACTTCAGACTTGATATTTTTCCTCCTGTAGGATTCTTCAGACTATTTTTTTTCTCCTGTAGGACACTTCAGACTTATTTTTACTTTGTAGGACATTTCAGACCCCCCCCCCCCCCCCCCCCCCCCCCCCCCCGACATTTTGTAGTTGGAAGAAGACAGGCAATAAATGGAATTTTCTGTTCTTTTTCTGAAGTGTCTTATCTCGCTTATACCTACACAGGTAACATGCACTCTGTCCTTCCATCAACAAACCCTGAATGAAACACGAATCTTCAGACTAATTGATGATGCTCCATTTGTCTCTCAGATTGTCAAAATCCTCAACCTGTACACCCCAGTTGACGAGTTTGAGGAGCGTGTACCCATCTCCTTCATCCGCAAGATCCAGGCGTCCTGAAGAAGCGCCCCCAGGAGCCCGGCTCTCAGACAGGGGCCAGCACTCTGTTGATGGACACCAAAATGTCCTTCCCTGTCACCTTCCCCTTCAACCCCTCCAGCATTCTCCTGGACACCATCACCATCCCAGAGCTGCTGCACCTAGGATTCCTGCATAGACACTAGGACAGGGGAGGGTGTACCTCATCACACCAAGGATTCCTGCATAGACTCTAGGACAGGGAGGGAACTCTTGCACCTCATCACACCAATGATTTCTGCATAGACTCTAGGAAAGGGAGGGAATTGTGGTGCCTCGCCACACTAAGGATTCCAGCATAGACTGTAAGGGGTTGGAGGAACTGTTGTACCATACCACCAGGCATCCTACTTACATGGTTAGAGCTGGGAGGACCCATAGGATTCTTGCATAGACTCTGACAGAGCTGGGATCTTACATTATGCTCAACCAATCATGATTCTGAAAAAAAAAGAACCAGATCAGAGATGGAACTCGGGGTTCCTAGATAGACTGTTTGAGGTAGAGTGAACCGAAGTGTTCTGCTGTCGGTGTCCCTGTATGGACTGCAAGAACAAGGAGAGGCCATGAACACTGAACAGAGTGCAAGGGAATGGCAGGAATCCTGTACTGTCTGCTATACTGTCGGGATTCCTGCACTGACTGTAACAGATGGAATGATGCAGTGCAGTGTACCATCCCTTATGTTTAACATGGATACATTAGGCCTAAGACAAGTTTCAGCTCTGCTACTGCCTAGTTCACCTCAGACAATGAATTGATGGTACAGCTTACACTGTGAACAAATACAGATACAGGGTGATTTTATTTTCAGTCATCTCCAGTGTAGTTGAGTCAGTGCTAGCTGTAGACTGAGCTCATGTGCATCTTTGAGTTGCTGTGTCTGAAGTTTCTAGCTCAGGCTCTTTGCCTGAGGTATCTCAGTGTAACCGTTCAAACTGCTGTAAGTAGGACCACTGTGGACCTGTTCAAACAGAACGGTTCCAACAGGCTGGACACTTACACAAACTCTGGCCTCTTTTTGTGCGGGAGAGAGAGGGTGGGGGAAGGGAGGGGGGAGAAGAGAGAGAAAGGATCAGACTTCAGGTAAAAACACTGTTGTGCCTGAAAGACCCGCCATAGACCTGCCCAGACGTGAGACTGATGGCGTGGGGGGCAGGGGATGGTTTAAAGTTAACGAGAGAGTTGGGGCCTCAGTATTTCACATCCGCTATGCAAACTTTTTCTTGTTAGCTACCAAGATTTTGCTTACAGACCATGAAACAAACGTGCCGAAATCTTGCACTGTTCCTCTGTAGAACCTAAGCTTACTGTATTTAGTTTCAAAACGAAGTGACTGAGGGCAAGTGAACCATAGACTCTTACTGTATTTGTTTTTGACATCTTCCAGTGAGCAAAGCTTGTCCTCGGGATTATAGAGTGCGTTTTCACATCACATAATGAGTGAAGCAAGCCGCCAAACAAACTGGTATGGCAACTGGTTCTCTCTATTCAGAGATAGCACTTTCAGGCTGACAGTACCCAAAAAAGGAATATAAATATATATAAATATAAATGAGAATATGAAAAAAGAGAAAGAAAAACATTAGCGGTGTGAAGTTTGAGTTAGTTAGAAAGAGCTGTCAGTGTCATGGCAAAAGATCTGCTGAATAATGGATGACAGAGCAAGGAAGCAAATCTGGCCACCTGTTGACCTTCACCTTGTCCATTCTTCCCACAGTTTCCCCTGCTGGTGTCTCCATTCTTTCTGTCTGAGTCGTGGAGCTGCTGAACCCCATCCTGCTCCGCCTCTGTTCCCCCCCCCCCCCCCCCCCATTCCCATGGGTCATGTCCCCATCCCATGGTCTTTCCATGGCCTCACTGCCATACTGTGATGTGGGGGGTGCTGGGCAGTCCTCCTGTTGATGATCATTCCCTGTGCAGGTCACACAAGCTACTACTAGTCTGGGCTGCTGTATGGGGTGGTTGGAAACCTGGGTTTGGTTACGGACAGGGATGTTTCACTTCTGTCGTGTATTCCAGGGGATTGTGGCACTGTCAGGTGGAGGTTTGCTGTTTGAAGAAGTTGCCGTTCGAGTGTGTAAGGTAACGTGTAGTAGGGCTGTAATGAGGAAGGTGTGAACAGCGATGGACAGCCACCTGTATGTAGTGGACTGAAGCCCAGGTCACGGCAGACTGGATCCTGATGTCCCATTCCTGACGGGGACAAGAAGACCTGGGCCACAATGATGACATGCATTTGACCTGCCATGATCACCGTGCACACTGCTGGAACCACTAAGACAGGGTTTTGAGGGTTGACAGACCTGTTATTTATAGATTATGTGTCTCTGTGATGGTTGAACGTGGTATGCACAGCGTGTGTGGACTGTGCAGGATGGAACAGATGCAATGAAATGTTCTCTGATATTCATAACGTACTCTATAGGTATGATGATGCTTGTCATGATTGAAATAAAGATGGAATTATGAAATGCATGTTTGATGTTGTATATTATGAATTGAAACAAAGATAAAGACTATGTTTCCTTATGTACAATTATGTATTATTTAGAACAAAAGTAAAAATATATTGTGTTAATGATCATACGTGTTGGTAGTTAAATTACAGTGAAAGCAAAGATAGTTTTCTTTTGCAATGTTTCACAGAGATGGCAAGAATGGTGATGATATTGTTTGTTGTCTTGCACATCTGAACGAGGTATGTAAGTTACTATGTATTCTGATGTGTGCTATGAATAGAAACAATGATGGACTCTTTTTTCTTTTTTTGATCTTTGGTTTTGAAATCACATGCTTTATGGTGCATACACCTATGTGTTACAGATTACTATCGAGAGGAATTCAAATAGTACTTATTAGTGTGACTGTTAACATATGTTCACACACATCATGAACCATAGTCACCACCGTTTAGTATATCTTCATTCTTTTATAACACATCTCTTCTGTCTTAAAGTGTGAAAGACTGCACAAAAACTGGTATTCAGGCCGACATGAGACCATATCTGTTTAAGGATACCCTAGAGGTCAGGTCACAGCGTCTAGAACACCGCTGATTCTGATTCCTTGCTGATCATGCCTGGGCAGCTTTGCCAGTGGCAGGAGGGTCATCAGCCATGTGCATGGCTGGCACATGGCATCTGTGTTTCTGTTGTCCCCTTGCCAGTGTCTCATCCATCAGGTAATGTGTGTTTGGCAAGCTTATGGACCAACGTCTCATCACTACATCCTCTTCATAGGCATGGGAACTCTGTCCTCCTGTTGACAACACCTTGAACCACTGCATTTGTTACTGGCTTTCCTTTGCACTGTTTTTCACAGGACGACGGCTTCATGCCGCTTTAGCGTTAGTTTAAGCACACATGTGCACTTTAAATGATTACACGTAATTGTGCCTTTACAGAACATATCCTGTTTGTAATGTTAAAGCGAGAAATGGAGTAGCCTTTTCTATTTTCTCTGTAATAAACTTGGTTGCCTTCCGTGCAAAAAAGCTGAATTTTTATCAAATTAAATGGTTTGAACATTGTGTATACACTTGATGATAGGTAATGGACAGCTTACACACACACGCGCGCCACACACACACACACACACAGATTTTTTTTTTATAGATAGATTTTTTGCTTGTTTTTCCATTAAGTTAGGTTAAAGACTACACATCAGTAGAGAGGATGAAGACAACAGACCAATACATAGCTGAAAAGACCAATACATAGATTAAAACATATGTTGAAGGAAAGCAGTACAGCAAGACATTGAAGGCAACAGAGCAAATGACTGGTACACCAACTGTATTGTGTAACTACTCCTGCCTGATTCACACTGGGGTCAGCATATTTGTCAGAGCATGTTCATAAAGAAACAAACAAACCTGATTCACACTGGGGTCAGCATAATTGTCAGAGCATGTTCATAAAGAAACAAACAAACCTGATTCACACTGGGGTCAGCATAATTGTCAGAGCATGTTCATAAAGAAACAAACAAACCTGATTCACACTGGGGTCAGCATAATTGTCAGAGCATGTTCATAAGAAACAAACAAACCTGATTCACACTGGGGTCAGCATAATTGTCAGAGCATGTTCATAAAGAAACAAACAAACCTGATTCACACTGGGGTCAGCATAATTGTCAGAGCATGTTCATAAAGAAACAAACAAACCTGATTCACACTGGGTCAGCATAATTGTCAGAGCATGTTCATAAAGAAACAAACAAACCTGATTCACACTGGGGTCAGCATAATTGTCAGAGCATGTTCATAAAGAAACAAACAAACCTGATTCACACTGGGGTCAGCATAATTGTCAGAGCATGTTCATAAAGAAACAAACAAATCTGATTCACACTGGGGTCAGCATAATTGTCAGAGCATGTTCATAAAGAAACAAACAAACCTGATTCACACTGGGGTCAGCATAATTGTCAGAGCATGTTCATAAAGAAACAAACAAACCTGATTCACACTGGGGTCAGCATAATTGTCAGAGCATGTTCATAAAGAAACAAACAAACCTGATTCACACTGGGGTCAGCATGTTTGTCAGAGCATGTTCATAAAGAAACAAACAAACCTGATTCACACTGGGGTCAGCATGTTTGTCAGAGCATGTTCATAAAGAAACAAACAAACCTGATTCACACTGGGGTCAGCATAATTGTCAGAGCATGTTCATAAAGAAACAAACAAACCTGATTCACACTGGGGTCAGCATAATTGTCAAGCATTCATAAAGAACAAACAAACCTGATTCACACTGGGTCAGCATATTGTCAGAGCATGTTCATAAAGAAACAAACAAATGAACAAACAAAAAACTATCATTAATTTTTGTGTGTGTACAGAATTCATTCCTCTTGACTCTAATGAATTGATTTCTCCCAAATAGTGCTTTACGTTCTTTTTTCTTACACAATAAAAAGCAGAAAAAAAGATTTCTTTTCAGAAACAATTTTAGAATGATTGTTTCTGTGTGTGTTTGTCTAAAACGGTCAAATTTTACATCTAATAGAGGAAGAAAATCTTATCTTCCAAAAGGGTTACGTCGGGGTTTTTGTCTTCCTTGAATCTGGAAATGACAGTTTTCATCCAAATTATTTCACGTGACTATTCATCTCCCACTGTCTCAACTAGAATAGTTTCTGTTAAATTTCAACTAACAGGTAGGTCTCATTTCATTTCAGTAATTCCGTTACATATGTGTACACTTCTTAACCTCCACTGACTCACATAGGCACACGTTAATGTTAACAGGTGCACAGACATGTTTGCATGCACAAGCGCATGCATGCACACTTGACCATTGTCTGCCTGTCTGTCACTGATCCAGTCTGCATACAGCAGTAGATGGTGGTGACTGTGCAGGGGAAGACAGGGCATTAGCGTTGTTGACAGTAGGATCGTGTGGTCAAGTCTTGTCACAATGTGCAACTTAGCAGTCGTCATGTCGGTAGTTAGCTTGGCATGTTGTTCATCTGCACTTCACCGTAGAAAGCACAGACATGCAATAACTGTGGAGGAAGGCTGGGTGTTGGTGTCATGTCTTCTTCATTCTGTTGTGTGGATCAGCTTTAGACTTGACGTTACTCTGGTGATAGAGTTGTTCAACACCATCCTACCAGTTGCTTTAGCCACTGGGTTCACATCCACATGATGATGTCATGAGTTCACCTGTCCCATCATGCCCCCACTGAGCATTCTGTGCATCAAAATCAAAATGTTGAATTATCACATCTTCTTTCTTAAAATTGTAAGGCAACCAAATCCTACCCATTGCAGCTTTGGTGTAGGTTCAGTGTTTATCCCACCTGATTTGTGCAAGATGTGTTAGAAGCATTTGTATCAGTGTTGTCAATGAATGAACAATGCCAAGGATGCTCTGTTGGATGCCAGTGTGCCAGTGCAGCAAGTTTGTGAGTGTGTCAGAATGACCCTTGTCCCTGATTTTATTTAAACTGATCCCCTTCCCACCCACCCTAGTCACCTTCCTGTCGCTCCCTTGCTGTACAGAATACAAACATGACGAAAGTTGTTCAGAGAAAGATACACATTGCAGAAAAGAAGAAGAATGAACAGGGAAGGAACAGACTGCAATAATGCTAATCTCAGAGGTCAGGAAAGTAGAGCATGATGATTGTTGTTGTCTGAATCAAGAGAAATCAAGAAAATAGTGCCATGGCCAAATTGTCTGTTTTTGATGTGTCTATCATGCATATGAAGTCTACAGTTACACACTTCAGGCTTTGCATTGTTAAATTACTGTTTACATGTTTTCTGCTGTTCTCTCCCGGTATTGTTCTCCCTTGATCAGGAAACTGAACATCATCATGAATGATGGACACCAGTAAAACTGTTAGGGGTCAACTTTGTTGGTGTGTATTACAGTTAACCAGAACTGAAGAAAATTAAGAAGCCATTTAGTAAAAGTAATCTTATGTGCCTGTGAATGAACTGTTATTAAATAAGCTGTGATAATTGTTGATGGGGTGGGAGTGAGGGTAACATTTTTTTTTTCTTTTTAAGAAATTTTCTTCAGGTATTTCTTATTTTGAATCATAAAACCACATTGTATTAATTTTTTAAACATTTGTATGTGTATGTCTGTGTGTGTATTGCTTGCATGTGTTTTAGAACTCTAAGAATGGGTAGTGTTTGAAGCTTTATGTATATGTCTGATACAGGAAAATTTGCTTTTATAGTACATTTGTACTTCATGTAATGGAACTTGAATCAAAGTGGTTTGTTGATATATGCTATATGAAATACATATTTATTGTTGGAACGAAGGGGCATGTGTAGATGCTTTATCATATGGTGAAACACGACATCGTCCAATTTGTACTTGAGTACACTATCATCTGGAATGACAGAATGTTCTGATGTGAGGCTTACTTTATACTGATGTAAGCTGTTATCAAGATAAATGATGTTTGGAGTGTATAGTGAATGGGGGATCTTTGCTTTGAGCCTACAAACTTGACTCTTGAAAGCAAGGCTTCTTGAGTAATAGGCATGTAGTTACACACTCATCCACACACATCCACATAGACACATGCACGCCTGCACATGTGCATGTGCACACGCACACACACACACACACACACACACACACACACACACACACAGAGGTACACACACACATATATGTACACACACACACACACACACATACACACAGGCACACACACATGTGTACACACACACACACAGAGGCACACACACATAAGTGTACACACACACACATGTCAGAGGGCAGGTTGTAGGGCGGTTCTGAAGAATAGAGTTTAAGTTCCTGATAATGAGTGATGAGAGTATCAATGATGGAAGGTTGCACAAAACAATGGTGGTAATTATGGCTGTAGTGTTCAGATCGCTGAGAGGTGGAGGGAGAACCGCTACCTGCAAGTGTAGTGTTCAGATCGCTGAGAAGTGCAGGGTGAACCTCTACCTGCAAGTATAGTGTTTAGATCGCTGAGAAGTGGAGGGAGAACCGCTACCTGCAAGTGTAGTGTTCAGATCGCTGAGAGGTGGAGGGAGAACCGCTACCTGCAAGTATAGTGTTCAGATCGCTGAGAGGTGGAGGGAGAACCGCTACCTGCAAGTGTAGTATTTAGATCGCTGAGAGGTGGAGGGAGAACCGCTACCTGCAAGTGTAGTGTTCAGATCGCTGAGAGGTGGAGGGGAGAACCGCTACCTGCAAGTGACATACAAAGTCCCACTCAGGGCAACAACAGCAAAAACTCAAGTGGATCCTGTGATTTAACTTGCATAGTTCTGTTGTGGTTAGTAATGATGTGGGATAGTGAAAAGCAGCTTTATACAGTGGTCAGCATCAGTGGAAAGTACCAATGTCAGCAGGGCAGACTTGGAAATCCAATCAGAAAAGCATTGTATTACTACCCAGGGGGTGGACAAAGGGATCAGAAGAAGGGAAGGACCTTCTGCAGAGTTGACTCTTACATCCAGCAAGCCTTTCTGGGGCAAAAGGTACCTTTTTTTTCCATTGAAAAGTGGTTTTAAAAAATATCATCAGTGAAGAAAGAATGGACCTGGCCTTGGTTCAGATTGAAAGAAATGCTGCATTCTGTCAACTCCAGGGATGTGAAAGTAGGAATGCAGAACAAAGATCAGTCATAGCGTGCAGCACCTCAGCAGTGAAAAACATGGTGATGTTCACCAGCAAGTGATGGACACACAGTGTCAACTCTATCACTGGCACTTCAGCCTGGCTCCATATTGCTGTGTATCATGACTTGCAGTGATCGGTAAGGTCAGATCACTGTTTGTTAGTGGAAGCTGTCACTTAGAATGATTGACCTTGTGTCCTATAGTTCATATCCTTATCCTTTCTTCACCTTTAAGATCACTTTCAGAAGGGATTCTTGGTGTGATTTTTGAAAAAAAAAAAGATATCAGGAGTGATGACATGATCACTTGGAGCCCTAAGGATTGTTTGCAGAAAGGGGGTAGAGGGGACAGTCAGTTATTCGGTTAAGACAGTATGAGCCCAAAGTGTCACAATTCTGCAATGTCCACTCACTGGTACAGCAGACAAATATGGTGTGGGTGGCTGATAGTGGACATATGTACGCTAGACACAAACAAAGGAGGGGTGCTCCTTTTTTTCTATATTTGGTCTTTTTTTCCCCTAAAATCCCCTTCCCATCCCTTACCCAATCTTTTTTCTTAAAATCCCATGGTTTTCAGTCTTCAAATATAGGTCCCGCAACTCTTGTCAGTGCTTTCGAATGTTGCGATTTGGCAGAAGGATGATCAAGGCCATGTGGGTGCTTTGATGAGATTGAAGCTCTTGGCATTTTACAACTACATTCTTGAGTAGCATGGCAACATTTCTTCTGGGTTTGTTACTGGAAGTGTGTGAGAAGCCTGATAGAGGAACATGGAAAATACTGTAACATGTAAAGTGACAAATCTGCCCCACAAAATCACTGAAGGTCACATGAGGTT
>CM031623.1:28914743-28933588 GCA_018398815.1 Conus ventricosus
ACACCTCACCTCACTCCCTTTTCAAAACCTCAACAGTACCTCATGCCATTCACCACCAACTGTCACTCCGCCATTCCACACACACCTCGAAATTCACACACACAACATGTCCCTCCTCCCTTTCCCCACACCACCCACTGCCTTTACACACTCACATGTCCCCATGATTCCACACTCACCTATGATTACACATAACATGTCACCTCATCCCATTCAAAACCCCACCTCAGATTAAACCACTCAAATTCACCTCACTGCCTTAAACCATCACCTACTCCCTTTCACACACTAAACGTCACCTCACTCCCCTTTCCCACACCACCCCCCTGCCTCACACACTCAACATGCACTCACTCCCATTCCACACTCCCTATGCCCCACACTCACGTCCCTCATGCATTCACCACCACTCCTCCCATCACACACTCAAACATGTCACCCAGCTTCAACACTCCTCACTGCCAATCACCACTCAAATTTCACCTCACTGCTTCAACACCCCTAAAACATGTACCCCGCCATTCCCCACTAAAACTGTCACCTCACTGCCATTCCACACTCAACTGTCACCTCACCCATTCCCCTCAGGTTTTGGTGATGCCCCCGTCAGGCCCCAAATGAGTGCTTTTCCCGCCCTGAAACCGCCCGATGCTTCGCTTCGACATAGGAAAATTTGGTAAGTTTCTCGGCTGAAAACGTATTCTTTGTCATTTTTTTTTTTTCTTTGTATTTTGATTTTTTTTTTATGCGTTTTTCTTTTGTTTTTTTTGCTTATCTAAAAAAAAAAAAAAAAAAAAAAAAAAAAAAAAAAAAAAAAAAAAAAAAAAAAAAAAAAAAAAAAAAAGAAAAGAAAATGGTTGTCGTGCGGTTTTTGTAAGTTGTGCAAAATTTAAAAATTTAGTCATCACGGGGGGTGGGGGAAAAACGGGTGGGGTGGGGGGGTGAGGGGGGTTGGGGAGTGCTGTCTAATTTTTCGTGCCCCATCTGTCGTGCGTTGATAAGGGGGGAAAGGGAAAAACTGAATTTTGTTTTTAAGGAAAATTTTTCTTTTAAAGAGATATTGTTTCCCCTTACCATACGTTTGGCTTTTGTGGTGTTTCGTTTGTGCGAACTGGAAAAAGTAGGGGGGGGAGGGGGGGGGGGGGGGGGGGGGGGTTCAAGCTCAAATGTTTTATTAAAAAAAGGGCCTTCGGTAAAAATGGCGTATACATTATAAATCATGTGAAAACGATTTTGGTTTTCGTTGTTACATATTTTAAATTTTTCGCTTTTTGAAAATCTTACTGACCCTTTTCCCATGCGTGAATGAATTATTCACAAAAATTCTTTGTTGCTTTCAAAATTTCACTATCCTTCATTGTCTAATTTTCAATGCGATAAATTTTCGGCCTGATTTTATTACAATTTCTCATCTGATGAAAACGACAACGACATTTGTCTTTTGGCTTATCTAACTGGAAAAATGAACAATTGTCCGCACTTCTAAAACGTACAAGGGAACAAAAGTGTTCTTCGTCGTCAAAAAGTGTCTCATGGGAAAAGGGGTTTTCTGTGTGCCCACATTAAACCCCATTTTTGTTCGCTTCAAAACCCTTTAAATTCCAACCTGAAACTTGGTAATTTATTTGTGCCATTTTTCTTTATATATTTGGGAAACTTTTCAGAAGAAACAAATTTTTTTTTGAAAAAACCCCGATGTTTCTTTACTTTCCAAATATAGGGCCTTTTTTGTTTTTAAACAAAAAAAATGCCTTTAAATTCCGCAAGAACTGTTGCCAAATTTCCTACTTCCTGGGGCCCCAACTACCAAAACCCCGTTTTGAAAGGTTTCTTTACTTTATGAGCCCAGTTTTCTTTTCCTTTTTCCTTTCTAAAGCATATTTTTCCAAAAAAGAGAGAAGGAAGAAGGGGGAGAAGAGAGAGGGGAGAGAGAGAGAGAGAGAGGAGAGAGAGAGAGAACAGAAAAGACGGAGACAGAGAGAGAGAGGAGAAGAGGAGAGGAAGAGAAAGAGGGGAGAGAGAGAGAGACAGAGAGGGGGGGAGAGAGACAAAAAAGACAAATTCTTTTTTCGAGGATAATAGTAAGCACTAACGTGCTTTTTTTAAACCCGCCCCGCCGGGTAGGGGCTACAACATGCAGTGAAATCAATTAAATTTAAAAAAACAAAGAAGAACAAAGCGGTCATTAATATAGAGGAACATCAAATGAAAAAGAAGAAAATGAAAACAAAAAAAAAAATAAGAATAATAAAAAAAAAACAACAACAAACAAAACAACAACAACAAAAATGAGAATAAAAAAAATAAGAGGAAGGGGGGGGGTGGGAGTGGGTGGGCTGGGGGAAAATATGTAAGTGTACTACCGTACAAAATTGGCATGTATGAAAAAGACAGGAAGTGAATATGCAAAGTGCGTACATTAATTTTTTAACACACAAATACACGCACGTTTTCCGCATAAAAAAGAAGAGAGAGAGAGAGAGAGAGAGAAGAGGGAAAGAAGAGAGAGAGAGAGAGAGAGAGAGAGAGAGAGAAGAGAGAGAGAGAGAGAGAGAGAGAGAGAGAGCAAGGCACCCCATGCTTCATTTTTCGCAAGGCATGAAAATAGTGAAAATTAAGCAAAGTGAGATGACTTGGGGGGGGGGGGGGGGGGGGAGAGAGAGAGGGAGAGGGGGAGAGAGAGAGAGAGAGAGAGAGGAGAGGAGAGAAGAGAGGAGGAAGGGAGAGGGGGGAAAAGCATGAGAGTAAGATTTTAAAAGGGAAAGTACTAAAAAGTACAAAAATTAGCCCTTTTTAAAAACAGACAGTAAAATGAACATACAAAAAAAAGCGGAAATTTGGAAACAAACACACCACACCCCCCCACAGGGCCCGAGGGGGAGGAGGGGGAAGAGAGAGAGAGAGGAAAAAGAGAGAGAGGAAGAGAGAGAGGGGAGAGAGGAGGAGAGAGGTGGAGAGGCAGAGAGAGAGAGTGAAAAAAAGGGACCACAAAAACATTTTTATAAGATTATATCCATATGCAACTTTTTAACCCCAACCCTACACATATGAAAAAAACCCAAAACACACCCAACACACACACACACACACCACACACACATAAATTTATATATATATATATAATAATAAATTTTAAATTAAAAAATTATATATATATATAAATATTTTATATATTTTTAAAATTTTATATAAATTTTTATTTTATTAAATATTATATATTATTTTTATAATATTTTTATATATTGGTCAGTAATTTAAAATGCCTAAACAATTTTTTTTGTGCTCAACCCCTTGGGGAGCAAATTGTTTAAAACAATTAAAATTAAAAAAAGTTAAAGAAATTTTAAAATTCCTCTTTTAACTTGTTTTAAATATTATAATATAATATTATAATAAAATATATTTTTATAAATATATATATTTATTTTTATTATAATACCCCAACATACATTACACCTAATGTACAAACATACATACACCACACACTACACATGCTGCGCAACCCTACATTTATATAACACATACTTTAAAAATACAAAAAAACTCATCCATTTTAAAACCATGGTGTATTTAAAATATAATTTTTTGAACTTTATCATGAAAAAAAGAAGAACAAAAAAATTTTAAAAGCAAATTGGTTAATACTGAAAAAGGGATGATTATGCTTTTGGTTTTCTTGGTATTTTTATGGTTTTTTTTTTTTTTTTTTTTATTTATGTTTCTTTTTTTTTATTTTTTACCCCAGAAGAGGGTAAGGTAAGGGGGTTTTTGAAAGTTTGTCAATGGTTTGTTTGATGTATTTGGGAAGGGTTCCGCAAAGAGGTTTTCCCCATACGTTAGATTGATTTAAATGGTCAATTTTGGGGATTGGGATATGGAGTTTGTGGGAGTTTTCGCGGACTTTTGAGATGTTCATTAAAATTGTTGGAGCATTCCCGGCCGAATCTTGTGCATCATTGCCCCTTTTTTGTATTTTGGGCTCTGGTGAATGGAAAATGTGAAGATTTTAAAACAGGCTTTTTGGGGCTAGTTTTCTTCAGAAGGTTTTTTGAGCGCCCGAACATGGGTTTTAGTGTGTTTGCACTTGAGAACCCCCATAGTCAGATAATAAAAGACGAATATAGCTGGAAAAAAAAATTTTCTGAATGAAGGTCAAGAAAGTTTTGATTTTTTGGGGAGTGAAGACTTTCTGGGAGAGCTTTTTGCATAGTAACGTTATGTGGGGATTCCAGCTGAGACTATTGTCAATTATTAGTCCTAATACTTTATGATGAGTGACTTGTTCCACAATTTACATTATTGAGGTGTATAGGAGGGAAATCATTGGTGAGCTTTTGTCTTTTTGCCTAGTTGTAATGTACATGAGTTTTGTTTTTTGAGGGTGAAGTGACATAATATGATTTAGTTCGGTCCATTTTACAAGGTCGTTGGTACTCTCTTGCAAATGTTTTGAAAGACTGGAAGGATCATTATGGCTGGTGTGAATTGTGGTGTCATCTGCAAAGAGGTCGCTTGTAGATCTCACATGTAGGGGTAGGTCATTAATGTAGATTGAGAAGAGTAGCGGGCCTAAAATGGAGCTTTGTGGAACGCCATACTTAAGAGTTGTTATAGAAGAGACAGCCGCCCCCGATAAGACGCATTGTTGTCGTTTTGTGATGATGATTTTAGAAGGATAAGGGCGGATTTTGAAAGACCGTATATCTCCAGTTTTCGAATAAGGAGATTGTGGTCAATGACATCGAATGCTTTTTAGAGAGAGAGAGAGAGAGAGAGAGAGAGAGAGAGAGAGAGAGAGAGAGAGAGTATCCTGGCGGGCCGTGTGTGGGGTTGTGCAGACACTAACAGGGCAAAATGAAAGGAGGGAAGAGGTGTGGCGCGAATAGACTATCTTGGGAATTTTTCTGTTCAGAGTGAAAACAGTGTTCAGAGTGAAAATAGTGTTCAGAGTGAAAATACTGTTCAGAATGAAATACTGTTCAGAGTGAAAATACTGCTCAAAGTGAAAATACAATAGTGTTCAGAGTGAAAATACTGTTCAGAGTGAAAATACTGTTCAGAGTGAAAATACAATAGTGTTCAGAGTGAACATACAATACTGTTCAGAGTGAAAATACAATAGTTTTCAGAGTGAAAATACTGTTCAGAGTGAAAATACAATATTGTTAAGAGTGAAAAACTGTTGAGAATGAAAATACTGTTCAGAATGAAAATACTGTTCAGAATGAAAATACTGTTCAGAGTGAAAATACTGTTCAGAGTGAAAATACTTTTCAGAATGAAAATACTGTTCAGAGTGAAAATATTGTGGAAGCGCTTTCAGCTCCATTCATGTTCCCTATAGCACAGTTGGCAGCATGGGACCATATCAGGGCTGTCACATCATAAAAATGTGTCCCGCGCATGTTAAACAAAGTAGTCAATTTCTTTTAAACAAACTCAAAATGACTTTAAACGGGACTGCGTCAGTTCGTTAAAGGAATCCCGTACGTTTCACCAGTGACATGAATAAAAACACCAGACTGTCGCCAACACAGGGCGATCCACGTGACAAACACCAGACTGTCGCCAACACAGGGCGATCCACGTGACAAACACCAGACTGTCGCCAACACAGGGCGATCCACGTGACAAACACCAGACTGTCGCCAACACAGGGCGATCCACGTGACAAAACACCAGACTGTCGCCAACACAGGCGATCCACGTGACAAACACCAGACTGTCGCCAACACAGGGCGATCCACGTGATTTAAAACGAAGTCAGATTCAAGACAGATGCTTCGGGAACTGACAATCTCTCTCTCTCTCTCTCTCTCCCCCCCCCTCTTCCTCCCTAAAGAAAACATGTGTATATAGAGGAACTTCATCAAAAATCGTAATTGTCCCCCTCCACCTGCACCCACTCGCCCCTCTCCCACCTCTTTTTCCTCCTCAAGAAAATACCAACACTGAACCAAGCGAATAGATTGATGAAACACTGCCGTGTTCTCTCAACTAATGCAGTGAATGGATTGATAAAACACTGCCGTTTTCTCTCTCAACTAATGCAGTGAATGGATTGATAAAACACTGCCGTGTTCTCTCTCAACTAATGCAGTGAATGGATTGATAAAACACTGCCGTTTTCTCTCTCAACTAATGCAGTGAATGGATTGATAAAACACTGCCGTTTTCTCTTCAACTAATGCAGTGAATGGATTGATAAAACACTGCCGTTTTCTCTTCAACTAATGCAGTGAATGGATTGATAAAACACTGCCTGTTCTCTCTCAAAATAATGCAGTCCACACATTTGTCTCACACTTTCTGTACGTGAAAGAGAGGGGCTTTGTTTGAGTTCCATTCTCTTAAATTGTAGATATCTGATTGATGAATCTTCACAATGTTGGAATGTTATCATACAAAAGAAGGGGAAGGGGGGGGGGGGGGGGGGAGGGGTAGGGGAGAGAGAAGAGGGACGGCTGGGAAGAGATTAGGAGGGAAAATGACAGATGGTGGGAGGGGTCAAAGATGAACATCGATGTGATCCTGACTATAATGACAGGATATTACATAACAGACTTTGCGAAAGGTTGGTAGTTCATTCACACAACAATCCAGTCCATCACCACACCCTGCCTCTTTCCAACAGCGATAGGAAGTGTAGAAGATGACAGAAACCATCCCTTCCTTCTCTAAAAGTAATTCTGAAAATGAGCCACACCCCACCCCACGCTTCCCCATCCCCAATGAAGTTGTACCCCCTCCTCCCCCCCCCCCCCCCCCCCCCCCCCAATCCCCTGTTTATTTGAAAATTGGCAAGGTCAACCCTCTTCCCTCCCTCCCGCTTTTATGATTAAGGACAAAATTCAGTAATGATTTTCAGTTCAGATTGCCCCCCCCCCCCCCCGCCCAACCATGCAAAATATTTTCTGGCCCCATAGATTTCGGGAATCCTTGTGTGTGTGTGGTGTGTGTGTGTGTGTGTGTGTGTGTGTGTGTGTGTGTGTGTGTGTGTGTGTGCGTGCGCGCGCGTGTGTGCGTGTGCGTGTGCTTGTGTTTGTGCGTGTGTGTGGTTTTGGGGTGTGTGGTGGTGTGTGTGTGTGTGTGTGTGTTGCGCGGCGCGGTGTGTGTGTGCGTGTGTTTGTGCTTGGCTTGTGTGTGTGGGGGTGTTGTGGTGGTGTGTGTGTGGTGGTGTGTGTGTGGTTGCGCGTGTATGTGGTGTGCATGGTGTGTGTGTGTGTGTGTGTGTGTGTGTGTGTTGTGTGTGTGTGCGTGCGTGCGTGGTGCGGCGTGCGTGCGTCGGGCGGCGCGCGCGCGTTGTGTGTGTGCTTGTGGGGGTGTGTGTGTGGTGTGTTTTGTGTGTGTGGTGTGTGTTGTGGTTTGGGGTGTGGGTGGTGGTGTGTGTTGTGTGTGTGTGGTGGTGGTGTTGTGTGTGTGTGTTGTGTGTGTGTGTTTTGTGTGTGTTGTGTGTGGGTATGTTTTTAAATATATAATATTTGTGTTGTGGTGTGTGTGGTGTGTGTGTGTGTGTGTGTGTGGTGTGTGTGTGTGTGTCTGTGTGTGCGTGCTGCTGGGCGTGTGTGCGGGTGCGTGCGTGCGTTTTTGGTGGTGTGGTGTGTGTGTTTTGTCTTCCCAGTGATGAAACCTTGCCGTTGGGTTGGGGAGCTTGCGTGTCTTTTGCCCCCGGGAGCTATGTGGCGGAGATTCGCTCCTGTAGGGCCACCAAGCCAGACAGGTAAAAGGTAGGACCAAAAAAGAGCACTCAACTGGCCCCCCAGGTTGGGGGTTTGTTTTGGGCTAAAAAACCCCGGGGGTCCTAGAAAAAAAACGTTTTTACAGAAACCGCAAGACATTTTTGAAATAGCAGGGTTTGGGGGAAGATTTCTCTTAGCAGGCCCATGCGCAGTGGTAAAAGCCTTCAGGAACCATGCGCCGACAATCTTCTGAGCCAAAGCCAAGCCCAGGAAGGGACCTGGAAACTCAAAAACCCTATCAGACTGGAAAAACGCAAAATGAGTAGGAGTGCACATCAAAAAATTTTTCCTTTGGGCCCTGTGCGGCAGAGGGCGGAACGGGAAGAAAAGGCGACAAGTGGAGACCCCACATCTACTCGGACGAGAAAAAAGACCAGCCACCAGCCGGAGTACGCTGCTGATGACACCGAGGCACGCAGCCCCGGTCCTGGGAACCATTCCCAAGGTCCTCACTGAAGATTCAATTCAAAGGGCAGGAAACCACCATTTTAAAGGCTACCCCCAACAAACGACAGCCCAGAGGGAAAAGGAGGTTACAATCAACTCCAAACAGTGGGATAGGTGCCGAAGAGAACCTTAAATCTCATGGGAGATCTCAATGCCAAAGTGGGAAGGACAAAAAGGGCAGGAGCAATTATGGGATACAGGAACGGGAAATCAAATGAAATGGGAACTGTTTGTGGAATTTGCTTTCAACAAACATGGTACGGGGACTTTTTTCCCAAAAAAAAAATTCCCCCGAACTTGGAATTCACCTGATGGGAAGACCAAACCAAATCGCCCCTTTACATGGGCAAAAAAGGGCGCAGAAGTTTACATGACGTGGAGTAAAACAGGAGCAGAGCAGCATCCCAAAACCCTTTGGGGATAGCTGGCTAAAGACCAATAAAACCCTACGACCAAGAGGCCGACTACACATAAGTAAATGTACACAGTTGAAGGAGAGAGCAACAACAAGGGGTTCAAACTGGAATGAAAACAGATTCCGTACTTGACCAACTTGCTGAAGAAAAAATCGAAGACCAGGGTTGTGCCCTGAGGGAGGTCTGGCAGACGACATGAAAACAAGTGCTTGGAAAAAAGCCCCACAAAGAATGGCTGACAGCGGGAACGGGCCCCCTCACACGAGGAAGCACTAAAAGCCCAGATAAACCAGCCCCAAGACCAAGACCAAAGACCACAAGAAAGAGTTCAGGCACATAGGGGACCCAACCGCCAAGTCAAGAAAAGTGCTAGCAAGACAAGAAACAATTCATCCATGACCCAAAGAAGAGGCGAAACGCGGCGGGACAGAGAAACAGAAAAGCTGTATGATTTTTCCCAAACACTTTCTGGAAAGACCAGAAACCCCCATCCCCCGGAAAAGAAAAGGAGGGAAACACCATCGCGGGAGAAGTGAGCAAGAGCAAGGGGGGCAAAATTTTTAAAGGACACTGTGCCCTGAAACACTGTCCCCCAGACATTCCACCCCCAAACCCCAGCTTTGGACATCCACGGGCCCCACCAACCAAAAGAGGTTTTTCCAAACCCATAAAGTCATGAGTCGGGAAAAAGCAAGGGCCCAGACGATTCCACCTAAAGACTGAAAGCAAATCCAGCGTCAACAGAGATGCTGCATCCACTCCAAGCAGATCTGGGAGCGGAACGAGTGCCAGAAAAATGAAAAGAGGCCCCCTGGGGAAAGGCCGGAAGAAAGGGGCCCGTCTCCTTAAAAACGGGAGAGGGTTATGTTGTGTCCATCCCGGGAAGGTGCTGACCAAAATCATGCTAAAGACTAAAAAACCCCCCTAGACAAGACCCCCCGCCCCAAAAACAAGCTGGATTTTTGCCAAGACAGATCATGCACAGACCCAAATTGCCCCCATGAGAATTATCATCGAGCATTCTGGGGGCAGCCCCCCCGTAGCAGATTTGTAGATTTCCGAAGGATTTGCCCCCATCGACAGAGATCACGGAAACTCAGACCACTATGGGTTCCCCCCCCCCAAGTTTGTTTCCATCATCCAGCAAATCTACGGGTGCCACATGCCAGTGTCCCCGAGGGGAAACTAACAAGCCCCTTTACTGTACAAACCCGGGGTCCGTCGGGGGGTTTTCTTCGCAACATTTTCCTCATGGTCGTTGACTGGGTAATGCGGCAGTTTTACAGCGGGAAGAGGGGCAGGAATCCAGTGGACTTTCACCAAGCAACGGAAGACTGGCTTCGCCCCGACACAGCCTTTTGTCCCACAAACAGCAGAGCACAAGAAAGCTGTGCCGGGGGACAGAAGAAGCGGAAAGAAGGCCCCAAACAAAAATAAAGAAAACAGAAGCCATGAGAGTCAACAACCCGCAACGAGACCCCCCTACGAATACAAAAAGGAAGCATATGAGTTGACAAGTTTTTTACCCGGCGTGTGGTCAGCAAAGAGGGGACAGATGAGGGTATCAAGAGTCGCATCAAAAAAGCCGGCACCCCTTTACTACGCTACGGTATCGGAATTTCCCCTGCCCCCTCACTCCCTAAAAAGATCAGAATCTTCAAACCCAAAAATGAAACCTGTCTTCTTTATGGTTTTGAAAAAGTGGGAACAAAAAAAAGACAAAAACCCCCAAAATCCAAAAATTTATCAACAGTTTTCTGCGAAAACTTTTGAACACAGATGCCAGATGTTATTGCCAACGCAGAATGTGGAACAAGGGCCCCGCAAGTTCCAAAAGAAATAGAAAAAAAAACGGAAAGGGGGATGGATTGGCCACCCCTCAGAAAATTCCATCCAAAATCACAAGACAAGCCCTTTTTAATGGAACCTCGGGGAAAAGAAAAGGGGGGAAACCCAAGAAGCATGGCGAAGGAGTACCCACGCGGAAGTGAAGGGCCCCGGGAAAGAGTGGGCCAAGCTGAAGAGGATCTCCCAAAACCGTGTCCCCTGGAAAAAGGTGGTTGCGGGCCCTATGTTCCCCCGGGAAATTCCCGGGGCTAAATCAAGTCAAATCAATGGGGTGTTGGTGTGTGTGTTTTTGTGCGTTGGCATGCGCCCGGGGGGGCATTTTGTGTGTGTTGTGTGGTTTTTGTGTGTGTGTGTGTGTGTGTGGTGTGTGTGCGGTGTGTGTTTGGGGGTGAGCTTTCTCCGTTTACCGGGTAACAACAAAGAAAGATGAACGAAGCCCGTCTGTCCTTGTCCGGGTGGGGAAACTCCTTAAAATAAACTGAGCCACAAAGGGGGGCAAGAAGACTGTGACACAAGAGGGGGGCGAAGCTGTGACCAGAGAGGGAGGCAGAAGACCCTGACACAGAGGGGAGGCAAGAAGACGTACAAGAAGGGAGGCAAAAAAGCCGGACCAGAGGGGAGGCAGAAGCTGTGACACAGAAAGGGAGGGAAGAAGACGGACCAGAGGGGGCAAGAAACCCGAACACGGAGGGGGGCAAAAAGACCGTGAACCCGAAGGGAGGGGAAAAAGACTGTGACACAGAGAGGGAGCAAAAAAGATGTGACAAGAAGGGAGCAAGAAGACTGGACACAGGAGGGAGGCCAAAAAGACCGTGACCAGGGGGGGGAGGCAAAAGACGTGACACAGGAGGGAGGAAAAAAACTGTGACAAAAAAGAGGGAGGCAAGAAAACTGGACACAGAGAGGGAGGCAAGAAACGTACCCAAAAGAGAGAGGCAAGAAGACCCTGACCCCAGAGAGGGAGGGGAAGAAAAACTGTGACACGGGGGGGCAAGAAACCCCGACACAGAGAGGGAGGGGAAGAAGACTGTGACACAGAGAGGGAGGCAAGAAAACTGTGCAGGGGAGGGAGAAAAGACCCTGCACAGAGAGGGAGGCAAAAAGGGACCCGGGGAACAGAGAGGGGGGCAAGGAAACTGTTGACAAAGAAAAGGGGAGGCAAAAAAGGACCCTGACACAGAGAGGGGGGCCCAAGAAGACCCTGACACAGAGAGGGGGGCAAAAAGCCCCTGACACGGAGGGGGGCAAAAAGGGACTGTGCACAGAGAGGGGGGCCCAAAGAAGACTTTGACACAGAGAGGGGGGAAAGAAAAACCCTGCCCACAGAGAGGGAGCGGAAACCCTCATCTTCATGTTTAACATAAACATCCTTTATCATCATCATAAATCATTGTAAAAATTTTATTATCTTCATCATTTTTTATTATTGGTACGGGGTTTTTTCGAAATTTTTCATTTTGTTTTTGTTTTTTATTTTGAATTTCTCATCACCCCATCATCATCTTCCATCACCCGCACAGCAGCAGCAGCAGCAGCACAGCAGCAGCACAGGGCAACATTGTACAAATTCTTATTTTATTTTGTTATTGGGGGACTGGTTTTTTTCCGTCTTACCCTTCGCTGTTTGTTTGTTTTTTGTCAGCCTTTTTAAAATTTTATTATGATGGAGTTCGTTTTTGTTGTTTTGTCAGCCATTATCATTATTAAATTGAGGGGAGTTCTGTTGTTTTTTATTTGTTGTCGCATCATTATCATTATTAAATTATGGAGTTCTTTTGGGTTGTTTTTGGGTTGTCAGCATCATTATCTTATTGAATGATGGAGTTTGTTTTGTTTTTGTTTCCCATCTTTATCTTTAATTGAATGATGGAGTTTTTGTTGTTGTTTTTGGGTTGTAAAGCATCTTTATCATTATTGAATATGGGTTCTGTGTTGTTATTTTTGTCACACATTACATTATTGAATGATGGAGTGCTGTTGTTGTTATTGTTTTGCACATTATCTTTTATTGAATGATGGAGCTGTTTTTGGGTTATTGTTGTCAGCATCATTATCTTTTATTAAAATGTGGAGTTCTTTTTGTTGTTATTGTTGCCCGCATCATTTTCTTTTATTGTTGAGGAGTTCTGTTTTTTTTATTGTTGTCAGCTTTTAAACATTATTGAATTATGGATTTTGGGTTTTTGTTATTTTTGGTCAGCATCATTACATTATTGAATGAGGGAGTGTTTTTGTTTTTTAATTTTGTTGCAGCATCTTTATCATTTTTTAATTGATGGAGTCGGGTTGTTGTTTTTGTTGTCGCACATTATCATTTTTTGAATGAGGGATTTCTGTTGTTTTTTTTTGTTGTCGTTTCTTTTCTTATTGAATGAGGGAGTTTGTTGTTTTTTTGGGTTGCCCGCATCATTATCATTATTAAAAGATGGGGGTTTTTTTGTTTTTTATTGTTGTCAGCTCTTTTTTCATTATTGAAGGGAATGGAGTTCTGTTTTTGTTATTGTTGTCAGCCAAAAACATTTTTGGGAATGATGGAGTTCTGTTGTTTTTTTTGTTGTAAAAACCCATCATTTTTTTTTAAATTGAATATGGAGTTCTGTTGTTGTTATTTTTGTCGGGCTTCTTTAAATTCTTATTGAATGGGATTCTGTTGTTTTTATTTTTGGGTCAGCATCTTTAAATCATTTTTAAATTGGGAGTTCTGTTGTTTTTTTTGGGTTGTCAGCATCATTATCTTTAAATTGAATGAGGGAGTTCTGGGTTGTTATTTTGTCAGCATCATTATCATTTTTGAATGATGGGTTCTGTTTTTTATTGTTGTCAGCATCATTTTTTTTTAAATTGGGAATTGATGGAGTTTTTTTGTTTTTTAAATTGTTGTAAGCATCATTATCAATATTGAGGGATGGGTGCTGTTGTTGTTATTGTTGTCAGCATCATTATCATTATTAAATGAGGGATTTGCTTTTGGGTTTTTATTGTTTTCACATCTTTATCATTTTTTAAAATATGGAGTGCTGTTGTTGTTATTGTTGTCAGCATATTTTCATTATTGAATGATGGAGTCTGTTTTTGTTATTGTTGCACATCATTATCTTTTTTAAATTTTATGGGTGCTTTTGTTGTTTTTTGTTGTCAGCATCATTTTTCATTATTGAATGGGGAGTGCTGTTTTTTGTTATTTTTGCGGCTTTCATTTCATTTTTAAATGTTTGGAGTTCTTTTTGGTTTTTGTTGTTTTCAGCAAATTTTATCATTTTTAAAATGATGGAGTTTTTTTGTTGTTGTTTTTGGCCCAAAAATCTTTTATAAATTATTGAATGATGGATTTTCGTTTTTGGGTTGTTGTTGTCAGCATCATTATAAATTATTGTTTTGATGGGTTCGGGGTTGGTTTTGTTGTCCCCCCTTTTCATTATTAAATTGATGGAGTTCTGTTGTTGTTGTTGTTGTCAGCACTTTTTCATTATTAAATGAGGGAGTTCTTTTTGTTGTTGTTGTTGTAAAGCATCTTTTTTTTTTAATTGAATGAGGGGTTCTGTTTTGTTGTTTTTGCCCAGCATAAATTACATTAGGAATGATGATTTTGGGTTTTTGGGTTTTTTGGTTTGCCCAGCATCATTTTTTTTTTAAATTGAATGATGGAGTTTGTTGTTTTTTGTTGTTGTCACTTTCTTTTTCTTTTTTTTAAATTAAAATGGGTTCTGTTTTTGGGTTGTTGTTGTCCATCTTTATCTTATTGGGGAATGGGTTCTGTTTTTTGTTTTTGTTGTCAGCATCATTATCATTTTTAAAAGAGGGATTTCTGTTGTTGTTGTTGTTGTCAGCATCTTTAATCATTATTGAATGAGGGAGTTCTTTTGTTTTTGTTGTTGTCACATAAATTATCATTTTTAAATTGATGGTTTCTGTTGTTGTTTTTGGGTTGTCACATCTTTTCATTATTAAAATGATGGAGTTTGTTGTTGTTGTTGTTGTCCAGCAAAAATTATCATTATTGAATGATGGGTTCTTTTGTTGTTGTTGTTTTTTTTTCCCCCCCCCCAGATCTTTACATTATTGAAGAGGGGATTTTCTGTTGTTGTTGTTGTTGTCAGATCATTATAAATTAAATGAAGGGAAGGAGTTCGTTGTTTTTGTTGTTGTCAGCATCATTACCCATTTTTTAAAATGATGGAGTTCGGGTTTTTTGGGTTTGTTTTTGTCAAAATCATTATCATTTTTGAATAAAGGAGTTATTTTGGGTTGTTATTTTTGTCGGGCTCATTTTCATTATTGGGGATGGATTTTCTGTTTTTTTAATTGTTGCAGCCCCTTTTACATTATTAAATTTGATGGAGTTCTTTTTTGTTATTGTTGCCCGCATCTTTTCCCCATTATTGAAGGATGGGTTCTGTTGTTGTTTTTGTTGTCAGCATAAAATTCCCTTTTTTTTTTGGATGGAGTTCTGGTTGTTTTTGTTGTCACATCATTATCTTTAAATTAAATTTATGGGGGTTCTTTTGTTGTTATTGTTTTTCAGCTTTCCTTATCATTATTGTTTTGAGGGGTTCTGTTGTTGTTATTGTGTCTCATCATTATCATTATTGAATAAATGGAGTTTGTTTTTGTTATTGTTGCCCAGCACCCTTAAAAAAAATTGAATGAGGGAGTTCTGTTTTTTGTTTTTTGTTGCCCAGCATCTTTAACATTATTGAATAAATGGATTTCGGTTGTTGTTATTTTTTTGTCAGCTTTCATTACATTTTTTGAATGTTGGAGTTTGTTGTTGTTATTTTGCAGCATCTTTTTTTTTATTAAATTGAGGGGAGTTCTGTTGTTTTTTATTTTTGTCAGCTTTTTTTAATCATTATTAAAATGATGGGTTCTGTTTTTGTTTTTGTTGTCAGCTTCTTAAATTCATTTTTTGAATGATGGAGTTCTGTTGTTTTTTTTTTTGTTGTAAAACAATCTTTATAAATTATTGAATAAATGGGTGTTTGTTGTTGTTATTTTTTGTCAGCCATTATAATTTTTTGAATGGGGAAAGTGCTGTTTTGTTATTTTTGGTCAGCATCATTATATTTTTTAATGATGGAGTGCTGTTTTTGTTATTGTTGTCACATAAATTTTCATTATTGAATGAGGGGAGTGTTTTGTTTTGTTATTTTTGTCCCCTTTCATTATCATTTTTGAATGTTGGAGTGCTGTTTTTTGTTTTTGTTGTCAGCATCATTATCATTATTAAAATGTTTGGGTCCCGTTGTTGATTGTTGTCACATAAAAAAATCATTTTTAAATTGAGGGAAGTTTTGTTGTTTTTAAATTGTTGTCAAACTTTATCATTTTTGAATGAGGGATTTCTTTTTGTTTTTATTGTTTCAGCATAAATTATCATTATTGAATGTTGGAGTTCTTTTGTTGTTATTGTTGTCGCATCTTAAACATTATTGAATGGGGAGTTCGTTGTTGTTATTGTTGTAAACATCATTATAAATTTTTTAAATGGGGTTTTTGTTTTTGGGTTTTTGTTGTCGCTCATTATCATTATTGAATGATGGAGTTTGTTGTTTTTTTTGTTGTGGGCCTTTTTTTTTAAATTAAAAGGTTGGATTTTCTGTTGTTGTTTTTGGTTGCCCAGCATCTTTATAATTATTAAATGAGGGGATTTCAAGTTTGGGCAGGACAATTGCATTATTGTGCTCACCCATCGAACCCCCCCTCCCCAAACCAAGACTCCTCTCCCCTCTCTCTTTTCTCTCTTTTCCTTCTCTTTTCGCCCCCTTTGGGAAAAATGAAAGTCTGTAAAAAAGGGAAGAAAACACACGGGTGGCTTGATTCTTACCTATTTCCCCACTTCCCCCCCCCTCTCCCCCCCCCCCCCCCCCCACCCAGCCCTCCTTCCCCCCGGAAACACACTTATCCGTTCCCTTTTTCCGCCCCCCCCCCCCCCCCCCTTCCCCCCCTTTCCCCCATGGCTCCCTCTGTGTCAGGGTGCTGCTGGGACGTGAAAATGAGGGTGGGGGGGGGGGCGGGGGGGGGGGGGGGGGGGGGGTTGGGGGGGGTTTTTTTATTCACTTTCACCGCCCCTTTAAGCACCCCCCCCCCCCCACCCCCTCCTTCCCCCCTCATTTTTCCCTTTTTTTTTTAATGTTTGGGGGGCCCGGTGGCTGGGGGTTTGCGTTCTGGCGTTTTTCGTTTGTGTTTTTGTTTTTTTTTCCTTTTAAATTTTTTGTTTCTAAAGGCTTTGGGGCTGATGCGTAGGTCGGGACGTCTGCAAGGTAGCCACGAGACAACCATCATTACAATTTTGCGCAGTTTGGTCTCAAACTTGGGGATGTGGTGAAAGGTGGGCTATAGGGACTCCCCCGCACCAGGACACCCCCTTTGGATAAAAACCAAATGAAACTTTTTTGGGTTTCAAAATTTTTCGACATCAGGGGGGAAAGGGGTTGGGGCGGGGGGGGGGCCCGGAGGGGGGAGGGGGGGGGGGGGGGGGGTAAAAGGGGGACGATAAAAGGGGAGATCTTTTGTTTTTTTTTAAGTCAGGTTGAGGGGGAATCTGGGGGGGAACTTTGGGCCCCATCGGGAAAACCTTGATGAATGGGAAAGAGACAAACAGACCCCAAAAAGAAAAAAAAGTTTTTAAGCGCCGCTCCCCAGAATAGGGGTGGTGGGAAAAATTTTAAAGGGGAGGCAATCTGTATAAACCCTTCGCGTTCAGCGAGAGTAAATCCTGCTGTTTTAAAAAGGTAAAGTGGCCTGGTGGGCCCCCCAAAAAGAAAATTTTTTGGGCCCCATCAGCAGAGTGACGGTTAAATTAAGATGGAGACAGTGCCAAAACCGGGAGTGCACGGGTGCATCTGCGTGCAGTCCCCCCCTGTCACAAACACTTCCACATCTTTGAAATGTTTGCCCACGACTTTTTCAGATCTTTTTTTTGATGTGACTTTTGTTGATAAATGAGGCGCGCTAAATTGCGTAATGATTTTGGGCCCCCTCCATTTAAAAAAAAGGTAATCTATTTGCAATGGAAAGACAGGCCTTTTCTTCCCTGATTTCTTATTCTTTTTTTTTTCTTATATGTTTATTGTACATCGACAGACAGGGACAGAACATTTGGCTTACACACGCACATAGAGATACAGGCAGACAGACCGACAGCAATTATGGCACAAAGTTGAACTTAAAATATGGTCTCTTCCGAACCGCTGTGTGTAATTTTTTTTTTTCGTCTTCGAGTTGTTGTTGTTGTTGATGTTGTTGTTGTTGTTATTCTTCTTTTTCTTCTTCTTCTTTCTTTCTTTCTTCTGCTTCTCCTCCTCCTCCTCCTCCTCCTCCTCCCCTCCTCTCCTCCTCCTCATCATCATCATCATCTTCTTCTTCTTCTTCTTTTTCTTCGTCTTCTTCTTCTTCTTCTTCTTCTTCTTCTTCTTCTTTTCTTCTTCTTCTTCTTCTTCTCCTTCTTCTTCTTCTGATCATCATCATCATCATCATCATCATCATCATCATCATCATCATCATCATCATCATCTGTTCTTCTTCTTCTTCTTCTTCTTCTTCTTCTTCTTCTTCTTTTCTTCTTCTTCTTCTTCTTCTTCTTCTTCTCTCCACATTCAGGAGAACACATGTATTTGAAATCATGTCGTCACTCTGTTTACAGAGGCAGAAGACAATCACACACGATGCCAGCTGTTGTTTCCTGCAGCCACAAAGCCGTCGTCTACCTCCACCTGTCCATGACGGGGCATGGCCGCCCTGACTATTGTTTTCCCTGCTTTCCTAGAAAACCAGTTATTGTCATTCAAAAGAACATGACAGGGCCTAATTTAGTGTGCATTAACCAGTTATTGTCATTCAAAAGAACACTGACAGGGCCTAATTTAGTGTGCATTAACCAGTTATTGTCATTCAAAAGAACACTGACAGGGCCTAATTTAGTGTGCATTAACCAGTTTATTGTCATTCAAAAGAACACTGACAGGACCTATTTAGTTTAGCATGCAATAACCAATTATTGTCACTCAAAAGAACGCTGACAGGACCTAATTTAGTTAGTGTGCAGTAACCAGTTATTGTCATTCAGGAGAACACTGACAGGACCTAATTTAGTTAGTGTGCAATAACCAGTAATTGTCATTCAAAAGAACGCTGACAGGACCTAATTTAGTTAGTGCGCAATAAACCATAACTATCGTAGGTTTCAATACAACAGCTAGCTGTCATCCTTCAATAGAACAGTAATAATGACTGTTTTTTTTACATTTTTTTTATTTTACGGATTTTGACTAATTTCCACTCTTTTCTTAAAAAGACAACTGCTATATTTTGGTAAAAAGGATAATTATGATTAGCTTGTCGGTTTTATGAAAAAATAGTAACCCTTTTAATTTTCTACTTATTATTGATAATTCCC